>OY856413.1:142830000-143237500 GCA_963693085.1 Alisma plantago-aquatica | reverse complement strand
CAGTAATCGCATTAATCCAAAGCCCTTGGGATCCCATCTTTTGGAGGAGGTGTGGTCGAACATCAGTTGGCACCTGAGCTTTCCACCTGAAGTTAATTCAACGTTAAATTGTGCAATTGCGAGAGATTTAGAGAAGGATGCTCGATGGATGAATTTGGCGTACGAATCAGATTTCATCGTGATGGACCTGGAAGTGTTGATGGTGGATGATCTGCTGGACGAAACTACATATTTGTTACGAAATTCCAACTACAGGTGGCGTTTAGTGAAGTTATCTTAGGGAAATACCACATATTGTACATTGAAATTGGATGCATGATTAGTTAATTACGATATTCATAGGTATAATCTAGTGTTTGACATTAGCATATTTGTCATACTTATCAGTCACCCCAAATTTGGAAACATTGGAAACTTACACAATCCATTTTATTTTACTTTTTTGTATGCTTCCCAGCCAACTTGACAGCTCAACCACACTTTACATATCAAAGTTTTGTTGAACTAAAATACCAACTCTGTAGGTAATAGTGGCGATATAAACTGATTTGGAGTCAAATATACCTTAGTATGAAATTGTCGGTATATTGGGATTGTTATCTATCAGAAACACTAATGAAAGCAGAACCTTGACTATATATTTTGATAATTCTGGTTACGTTTTCACGATCTGCTGTCATACTTAAAGTGAAGGATTGAGATAACTTCTAACTATACGTTCAAATCTATTATCTGTCCCATCTTCTGAAGCAGGAGATACTTATTTGCACTTAGAAGGTTTAACTTTTATTTTCAGAGCTGTTAACATGTAAATGTCATTTGTACTTTAATGTGAAGCTTTATCTTCTAGAAAATTCAACATCTAACCTAATCTAGAAACATGTAGGGCTGGATTCCGTCAACCCTGAAAAGGGCCACTCTTATTTAATTATGAATAAATTCTAACGTATTTTCTGTATCTCCTCACATTTGCTATAATCCTACCCCCATCACCAAAAACGAAGAGTTTTTTTTTTCTGAAAACCCCCTCACTTATGCAAAAATTCCAGATAACTCCCCCTTTTCCAAAATCCTCTGTCCCTACAGCTCTCTCCCGTACTCCATCCTTGGGCCGAAAAGACACAAAAGACACGGCTACCCTCCGGATTTCTGTCCTGTGCGTGTCTTTTTCTGTTGACTCTCTTCTATACCATGCACAAATAGGAGAACTACTATTAGAATAAGTGACATTGAATTTCTAGTACGATAAAAATTAAAATATACTATAATTGGAAGTTGAATTAAGATCAGAAAGCTGTAGACCAGTTATGTGATATGCCTTGTGACTATAGCATGTGTGTTATGATGTACATAGCTATCAAAGCCTTTCGTGTCCATATAAGTATATCTAGCTAAGTCTATTTCTTAATTTTCTTGGTATGTAACTAACGGGGTCTATGCCTTCATCTCTGTAAGAGGATAGTGAAGGCAGCAAGTCAGCTTTTACAAACCTCACTCCATGCCAATCCAAATTAGATCAGACGTGAAAAACAGTTGTATGAGTTTTGACCCAAATTTAAATGAACCGCGCTGAAATTGACCCGAGCCAACTTAAACATGATAAATTCATTTTTCTACAAACATTAATAATAAATGATAAAGATATAAGTACACGCACCTGATTTGAACAAGGTAAACCCAGACTGCGCTCCACCTGAACAAGAGTTCTAACTTGGACTGACATACACCAAAGCAACCCGAGCTAAATCCAACCGAGATGATTGGGATATGATAAATTTTTTATATTATTATAAATACTAATAACAATTTTTGTAAAAAATAAAGAATACCAAAACATGAGGCTGATCTGAATTTATCAGTTCGGACTAGACCTGTTCATTCAGTCCGATCTTGGACCATTATAAGTTCAATTTGCTCTGAGATTCAAAAATTATGGAAGTTCGGTAGGTCCAGTTCAAGACTAATCCGGCTATGAGTCGGACCGAAAACCGATTCATATAGAAAATACATTTATATTTATAGTTATGCTAAGTTCAAAACACAAAAAGTTCGTATATATAAACTTTGCCAGGGTAGATGTTTAATATCAACATTGTATTAATTTTAAAAATAGTTTGCATGATCTATTTTTTAGATTTACAAGAGAACCCCTCCCAAGAAGGTCTGCTAATGGACCCATTCAAAAGAGGTAAACTTTCACTACTTACACGAGACGTGAGGCTCAATGTTGCGCTGTTCAGGAGTGCACTAACTGGGTATAGAACCCTTCTTTGTGAGGAGAACTCAAGCTTTACCACTCACGCCACTCATCATCTGCTATGATGTAAGTTTTACTATTTTATAAGTAGTAGAATATATAAAATGTCTAATTACGGTATAAATGAGCCGACTCAATTTTCTCTAACTCTAAACGGTCTGATATACAGTCTAGTGTTTTATACTAATTAAGTCGCTAGTCCAATCTGATTAGGTCTGGTTTGAATTGGTACCCATGCTCACCCCTATTTGTGGCGACAAGGTTAATTAGTTACAAAACACATAGCCCCTGTTTGGGAACGAACCCGATCCGGATTAGGAGCTGTCGTCTAGCGCCAGCTCGGCGTAACCTGGTCCGGCTTGGGCCAAATTTCTGTTTGGTTCGCAACCCCATTCCACCACCGTTTTGGGATAACGGAATCCCCTAATCCGGACTAACCCAGTCCCAGCCTAGGCGGGATTGCAAATCCCAATCCGGTTTACACCCCCCCGACACCCCTTCGACCCCGACTCTCCCTCTCACTCGCCCGCCTCCCTCTTCCTCTCGGCCCTCTCCCTCTCACCCCTCTCCTTCGCTCCGGTTGTTTCCCTCTCCCTGTGCCGGCTCACTGTTGGGTCCGTGAGTTAAAGCGAGGTCTTCTACCTCGAGCAGCTCGCGGATGGAGGGCAGCAGTCGTCGGGCGGAGCGTCCGCCGCCTGGTGAGGAGTCAATGCAGCCATCTGCGACTGCCGGGCTACTAGGGCGGCTACATCCTGCAAAGGCAAGGTACCAGTGCCCTGTCCTGTCCTTCTGAGCATCCATTGTCTGCACCGTCCACCTGATTCAACCATCGTCCCATCTTGTTGACGCACAGGACAAACCCTAGTAAGGGCAAGCAGTGTCCGTGTTCCTACATATTGGTCGCCTTGTGCATCGAGCTGCTTCACATCCACCTACGCATCTTGGAGGAAGTTGGTGTTTGTCCCTGGTTCTCCAGCGGTGCTGCTCATCCCGTCGATTCTGGAGTTGTTATCGCTGTCGACCACTTCTTCGTCCCTGCTCCGGCGGTGCTTCTGCTCATCCCGGCTCTTTTGAAGTTGCTGCTGGGGATTATCCACTTCTGAATAGGTTCGTGATGATGAATAGTTAGGCCTATTTTTTGTAATGAATGATTATGCAAAGGGGTTAGGCCTATTTTTTGTACTGAATCATTATGCAAAGGGGTTCCCCGTGTTCCATGGTGTGTGTTGGATCCCCTGTGTGTGTTTTACATTGATAAAATGATGTTTGGAATCTGTTTGCATCCGTGGATCATACTAGTTTTCATCCGTGGATCATACTATTTTTCATCCGTGGAATCTGTTTGCAAAGCTATTGTGTAGTTCTGTCCTATAAATTGAATGATCCAACCTCCCTTACAAGGCATCTCTTCTTGAGACGCTACTATCCTTAAGCAAGAAGATGTTGTGGTCTATGCTTAAGTAAGAAGATGATCTTTATCGGTCAATTGCATCATTCATTTCCATGGGCTGACGCCACTATCCTTGACCTATTGATTCCTTTGTCGTGGATTTTAGATTAGATCAAGAGAGATAATAATGAATAAGAAGAATCATTGGATACTAGTTAGTGTATTCTACTACTGCATCAGATTAGCCCCATCTCTGGTCATGAAGGTTGTTACCTCACACACATGCCTACATCTCTTCTACTGCATTAGATAGACAATATCTATCTGCTTCTTTTCCTTTGTTCTTCCTGGTCTTGCTATAATTAGCGAATATTTTCTTACATTAGTGCATGGGGATTATCCATGATACCTCTTTTTGCCCATTCTACTACATATGTGCTTCTATCAACTGTGTTATATTTTAATCCAATTAGTTTATGCTACCACTGTAGTCTGATTAGTAGGTTTGCATCTCTGTCAGATCCTGGATGTACAGATCTTTGAACCTAGGATCTAGGATATCAATTGTTTCTTGTCAAACCCTCTATGAGAACTTTATATCAGTTTTGAAATGAGACGACATGTGATCTCAACCTGTGGTTGGGGGAATTTTTTCTAGGAATTACACTGTGAGGCTTCAGTTTGCAGAAACTGCTTTTCCAAATGCACCTGATCGATTGACTGATGCAATTTTTTTTGTCTGAAATAAATAATTGATTGGATAGGAGTTACTATAGGAGTTACTAGTGCTACTTTTCACATGTTATAAAAACCTAGAGAGGACTATTCTCCTCTGCCTTTCTGTGCCTCATCTCTTTGGACTCTTTTTATATTCCCCCACTTTGCCCATTTCATGCATATATGATCATCTTACTTGTCACCACTCTTGCTAGATATTATAGTTGGTTCTCTTCTCTGTCTTCTTAATTGCCACTTTTGCAGATATTTTATATTTACCAATGCTCTGTACTTGTGTGCCTATGGATGTTTTGGCAGTATAGTTATCACTGCACTCGGATACCATGAACTATAAAATTCTTGTATGTTGGAAACTAAAAAAGCAATATTACACACTTAATGTGATAGTGGTTCAACAGACTACAATGATTTATGTAATACTTTTTTAGTATAAGATATTCATTCTGTTGCTCAATTCTTAATTAGCAGGAAAAAGATAATGATCATTGAAGTGAACAATTTTTTTAACCAATTATGGATGTACAAAACTTGGACCTAGTACATTTGAATGAATGAAATAAAAATTTGACTCTGTCACGTTCTCGCTAAATCATAGCCCATTTTTTTAGCTCAAAAGAGGACATATCAGTTTCTAGATATGCGGATGCTGATTGGACAGGAAACAGACGATCCACATTATGGTTTTGCATTATGATAAGCAAACATCCTGTTCTATGATAAGAAAAAAATTTAAATTTTTTTACTTTGAATGCTATGAATGGTGACTTCATTACACATTGATTTTTGTGGAATTTTAGATTTACATAAAACATTTTTCTTCATCATACTTATTGTATAATTATACTATAGGTAAAAAAGGTATACAGATTTTATAGTTGACTTCACAAACCATAGTGTTAAATGGTTAAGTCAACCTTAAAACGATAGACCTACATATGGACCTTTCAATGACCAAAACTAATAATAAATGAATTTGGTATTATTTTGGGTAAATTCCTCAAATATGTGTTACATAAATATAGTTGTTGTCTAATTAGGGTAATCAAACCTACTGAATGCATTATAGAGTGTATCTCACAACACCCATTTTAGAGTCAAATTTTTGGTTTCCCTATGTGGTATTCATAAAAATTCCCCCATCCTAGAAAAAACATACTACAATATGTCACCATTTTACCCATATGTTACAATATATGTCATACATCCTTGCTAGAAATCCAACTTGAAACTATGTTTTGGTTTCTCTGTATTGCTGCATTGGGGCATGAAACAGGACATTGGTTTGTTGAAATTTGTTAATCAATATTCACTGAGACTGTAAATGTCTATTTTATCCTGATGGCCTAGTTGTGTGCTATTCTACTCGATTTTCTTCTATCCTAATCCACTTCTCTTATACCTCTTCTGAGCTCATGGGATTATTGAATAAGATGGGAACTCGTATAATGCTCTCATCAATACACTGTTCCAGCTTGGTTTTTTTTGAATTATTTTTTATGGATGCTGGAGTGCCAATATTAGATCTGAAGACCTTATAAAAGAAGAGGCGGGTTCTTCATTTGTTACTGAATTTTTTTGAATTATTTTTTATGGATGTTTCACCTAAAATTTATATAACACGGCTTGAGATCCTTTTTTATTTTATTGGAACTAATATACAAAAAATATATGCAAATGATGAACAAGGTAATTTCATAGTGTCATTACAGCTTAGACGACACTATCTAAGTAAATACTTTATCTGAAAAGATAAATGATATAACGATTTGTGTATCATAATATATTGCAGCACCTACGGGGGTATGTCTTCCGCTGACCCCAAGTTTCGTATTGTTTGGGCAAGAGATTCTGATGCCGCTCTAGTATCTGCATTGCACAGACAATATGACCTAGGCAGGTGTGTCGATGGTCATTTCACTAGGGAGGCAACTGTGGAAATGCAAAATAGGATGGGGAAGACGGCCTGCACTATAGACCAGCTGAAAACTCGGTGGAAGAACTTGAGGAGGGACTATGCCGCTTTGAAGCTTGTGACGAATAAGAGTGGCGTTGGATGAGATGACACTAGGCATAAGCCCACGCTGCCCGACAACCCTGAACGGAGGGAGAGCCTTGCGATATATCCAATAACCAGTCCCTTAATTAAAAAAATAATGTCATCTATTTACACTTTAATTTCCTAATACAAAATTTTTTTATACTTAGGCAAACAAGGACCTTGTTAGGTTGCTTAACAAGCCATTTCCCCACTACTATGACATCGAGATGATGGCGGGGAGGAACATTACTAGAGGACATCATGCAATGTCTTCAATGGACACACATATCCCTTCTGACGTTGCCTCCGAGGATGATATCACTGTCGACTTAGATGGCCCAGACACACCCATGAACACTGGAAGCCAATCTGGGGAACCTAATATGGGCGCATTTGGGATGCAAAGTGAGGGAGAAATCGGGGGAGGCGGAACAGATACACCGAGTGTTGGCGGGAGGCCTCCTGTCGTTAGGCGCAAGAAGCGGTAATCAATGGCTCAAGACCGATGTGGGTTTTCAAATGAAGTGTTATCTGAATTCACACAGGTTTATGCAAAGGTTCACGAGTTAGGCAGTGGTGTGGCAACTAGAGCCTTTGAAAAGAAAGAGTTTACAACCATCTTACAACATTTCCAGGACACTTACCCAGATGCCCCCACTCCTGTGTTTACAACACTTGTGAACGCCATCAAGGACTCAAAAAACCGCACCATCTACCTCAGCCTTATAGACACACCTCAAAAGATAACCATATGGTTGCAAGACCTTTGGTAAAGGTCCCAAGCTGCCAATGCAACAACAACACCTTCAATGCCATCCTCGTTCCAAGCTGCCAATGCACCAACAACACCTTCAATGCCATCCTTGTTTATGCCATCTCACCATGCATTTTTCCCGCAATCCCCAACACCCAACTTCAGCAACAGACCAAGTATGCCATCGTCGTTTGCGTCATCTCACCGTGCATTTTTTCCTTCGTCCAATGATGCTGGCCCTTCCGAATCACCAAACATTAACAGCCAGACATTTAACTCATCAAATCAGTAGAAAGTTCTTTCGTTGTTGTAATAATCTATTTCCCATCCAAACATTTTCGTTGGGCATAATCTTATTTGCTGAATTGTTGTAATATTTTTATTCCCGTCAAGACATTATTGTAACTGTTGTAATAATTTATTTCACTGCCATGGTTTTATTTTGCGATCAATCTAATTCGCTTTGTATCCTGCAAGCCATTATTTTATGTGTCCACAGTTACATATGATTGTAGCCAGTTATTTTTCTTGTCCTTGCCATGACAACGTTGCTATGCTTCCACTTGTAGGAAAAATGTCAACCACTGACCAAACAGAAACACCTGACCTCCTCACGCACATTCTACATACATTGTCTGGTCCAGCTAATCACATTGCTGATACAATAGCTGAGTCCATAGCAAACTCCATCATTGACGACATTTCCGACATACCACCTACAATACCTAGGTCAGTTAGCATTAGGAGTGTCCACCAGAAGGTCTTAGAAATTTTAAACGGTCATGAACAAAGGGCTTATGACCTATATCGAATGAGACCACATTCTATATTGGCCCTTGTGGACAAGCATGAGAGTCGGGCCTTATTACGAAGCACTAGAGGCGTCAGTTCGGTTGAGGTTGTGTGCTACTTCCTACAAATGGTTGGCCATGGACATACAAATTGTGCTTTGGCTGAGGACTACATTCACTCTGGTGAGACCATAAGTAGGAAGTTCAACGAAGTCTTAGACGCTGTGTGTTCGTTGTCCAATGAGTACATTGTCATGCAAACTGCAGCGACATGCACGACAACACATTCTCGTATATTGGAGACCCCAAGGTTCTACCCTTACTTCAAGGTAATAGTTAGCCCCTACAATCTTTCATCATTTTGAAGTATTTTGTATGTTTACAACCTATTTTGGTGTTATAGAATGCCATCGGGGCAATTGATGGAACACACATCCCCGTCTTGGTTAAACGAGACAAGAAAAATCGCTACCGAGACAGAAAAGGGAATGCCTCTCTTAATGTCTTGGCTGTAGTTGACTTCTCCATGGAGTTTACATATGTCCTAACTGGGTGGGAGGGATCGGCTGCTGACCAACGGGTCCTATAGTCAGCGACGACCACAGGCGGGTTTAAAGTTCCGCCGGAAAAGTTTTACCTAGTAGATGCAGGGTATGCCAACACTCGACAATTCCTTGCACCGTATCGCAACACAGCTTACCATATTTCTGAGTACCGAGGAAACCGACATGCCTACACCAGCAAGAAGGAGATGTTCAACCACCGCCATGCACAATTACGTAATGTTGTAGAAAGAGCATTTGGGGTGCTGAAGCGGCGGTTTGCCTACCTTAAAAGGGGGCGACATATCCCATACATTCGCAGTGTCGCCTCGTAATGGCTTGTTGTATCCTCCACAATTTCATACGCCGCCAACATGATGGCGACAGTATAATGGACGAACTCCCAGATGACATTTCAACATCTGTCGTTCCCCCTGCTGGGGTTGACTTGGGTTCCCTCCAACAAACAACTCAGGACGATTCAAGGGAGGGCGAGCGTTTACGTGAATCCATTTCTAATTTGCTATGGGATGCCCGTTGACTTACAATTGTATTTGTAATAGTCTTCGACATTATTTGAAAAATTGTCCACGACATAACTTTGTAGGCTTTAGTTGTTTTTTTTACAAACTTTTTTCTGGATCCTAATAATATACATGACATAATGAATCGGTAGGTTGTCTTGAAATGGAGAATGGAATGCCTTGTTGTACATGCGGCCTTCAATGCACTGTACGTGTGTATATGGATGAAGCGGACGCGACAAATGGATGTTTTGAAAACAACAACCCCGACAGACCTTATTTTACATGTGGTAGGGGGCTTGTTTCGAACAGATGTCAGATGAGATTGCCTGCGCAGTGTGTACCACCCACAGTTGCCACACTTACTGTAGTTAGGGATGCTATGCTAACACAACTTGCATATGTCCGCAACGAACGCAAGCTATGGTCTGAACAATGTGACTTTGTCAGTTCGACAAGAGCAGACATCGATAGGCTTGAATAAGGTATTACCACTCTACGTGAGAGGTGCCAATATCTTCGACAACTACTTCACATCACGAGCAGTAATGACTCTGCAAACGAGGACGGATACAATACATCATAGATTTAGAACAAGCACTTAGGCCTATTTTATGTTCGGAAAGTTGTATTTGAAATCTATGTTCAGAATCTGACAATATTTTTACTAATCATCAATTAAGTTTTAGATGTCAATGGATCCATCTGGAGTTCCGAGGTGTGATTGTGGGTTAGATGCAGCCTTGCGGCTTAACACAGAGGATGCAGGGTTGTATGATTTTGGCATACTGAGTGAAAGGCCGGGTGACATGTATTACATATGTCCTTCTCATGAGGTGTACTAGTAAATACATACATAATAGGTTGTCGTTGTGTATGCTGCACATTCTTTGTCATTCATTAAATTTGATTATACATTGTAGGGAAAATATCGGTGCAGATACTTCCGTTGGGCAGTCGATCTCCCCCCAACAATTGATTCTTTGAAAGCTGAGATTATGTTACTAACTGTCGATTGCAAGTCAGTGTGGGGCCAGGCAATGAACATGAAGGACTGTGTTGAAATTCATCACAACTACGATGATATATACACCCAAAAAAAGTATGAGCATGACGGTGTAGAACGCTACGTTGCCAGTCTGGAGGAAGAATGTAGTCTTCTTTTAGACATTCCTTCACCCACGGTGATGCCATAACGTTTAATGGCAGAGAACTACATTTAGTTTGGTGTGTCGATTTACATTGTCCAGCATTCGATGTTTTTAACATTACATCTTTCTGAATTCATCCGATATCAACATGCTTTAGTTATTTATCATAATGTTGGTGTATGTTTTATGGAGGGTGTATGTTTTTTCACCGTTATGTTGATAAATGTTAGCTAACACTGAATATGCATTTTATATTCCCTTAATTATGCGATACACACTTACATCTAAAACATATTACTTACATAATCTGTAATATGGCTGGGCCTCGAAGGACGCCTTCCTTTATGTGGTGTAGGGAGCTTGATATGGTTCTCAGAGGTATGATGAGAAACCAATATGAGTTGGGGAGATGTGTTAATGGAGTATATACTACACAGGCTTGGATGGAGGCATGGCGTCACTTCCAAAACATAATTGGGGAGCCTTACATATCTTTGACTGAGTTGCTGATGAGATGGCAACACATAAGGAGAGAGTTCATAACAGACAATCTTTTTATTTTGGGAGATGTATTGCCTCCCCCGCCATTGGCCGGGCAACACAACTTCATGATGACTCGTCGCATTTACCCACCTGGCGTTGCTGAATACCCTATTAACACCGATGAGTGAATCAAACAACCACGTTAGACGCCAAATATAACACATTAACCTGTAATATATTTCCACGACTTTGTAGTTGTTTGTTTTTACCTCACAACATTTAATTGTATGCAGCTAAGTTTGTTTGGACCTTTATTTTTATGTATTGAATGCATACATCACGTTCTTACTTGTTTGTAGCTAAGTTTGTTCGGAGCATTTATTTTTATTCAATATTGTCACAGTTATCTTTCTATTATTGATATTTGCTAATACTTAAATTTGATTTATTAACTATAGATGTCATCATTGCGGTCACGGTCAAAGGCAAAGACAGAATTTGAAAAACTATTGATGTCTCCGTCGAAGATTAAAAAATATGTAGAAGAAAACTTTGTTTGCAAAAAAACATGTTGCGAGCCTCCACGCGATGAGGGCCCAAATGAGAGAGATGAACAAGCCAATGGTGTTACTCATCCTATTCACCATCTGTCGTTGCTGATCGAGTGGCCAAAAGACGCCAGCAAATAGGAAACAAATCAGGTGTTGGACGAACCCTGTCATGTGTCGTGGGAAGAGTACGACGAGGCCATGAATTGGGCCAACGAGTACGACGAGGCATGAAGTTTCCTGCTTGATCACCAACTTAGATTGTGTAACTTTGTCGTTGTCTAGGTCCAAGGCAGGCCTCTCGTTTTAGTTTGTATGTTACATATGTATTTGCCCAGTAACCAAAAAAATATTATCTTTTAATTTATGTGGTATTACGTTCTACTACAGACATGCTACACACCTTTGCTACTATTTAATTTAAATACATTAATTATATTATGTATTTTTTATTTATTATATAATACACTTCGGCCAACTTTTGCTTAAGCGGCAACACAACTACACATACCTTATTCTTGTTAAAACAGTTCTACAACAGCAGGACATAATCAACAGATACTGACTACGTTGCCAAACAAAATCAGACTGAATCCAGTCTAGTAGCCAAATAGAACCAGACTGCAATCATACTCAAATCAGACCAGCTGACCAGAATCAGACTGGGTTGCCAAACAGAATCAGACTGGGTTGCCAAACAGAATCAGACTGAATCCTGACTAACCCAGTCTAATCCAGTCCAGACTACAAAATCCTAGTCCGTTCCCAAACAGGGGCATAAGTTATCCTCCATATGAAAAATAAAGAGATGAGCTCTGCCGGTTCGATACCAAGAAAAGAAAATGAGAAACAAGACTTAACTTTTCTATTTTTTAGATATGTAGTTATGCAATGAGGATACAATATATATGTGAGAAGCTTGTCCGTAGCCAAGTTGTCACGGATCCGTCTATTATCCTATGTCCACACTTCTAATGATTACACAGCCAAAGACGAGTGGATCAGGGTGTCCGTCCCTATAATGAATCTCATAATATATTTTACTCAGGCAATATATATGAATAAGAAGTATCAATAAGACATATTAGGATATAAGGAGAGATAGAGAAACATGTATCCAATTCTATATTCAAGATACCCCATTGATGTTTCATTCGAGTCCTGAGTGCATCAAATCTTTACCAACTACAAATTTGATAAAAAAAATATATTAATGCTAAAACATGAAGTATGCTATGAAAGAGCTAGTAAACAGTTTAAGAGTATAATAAAAGTTGCTTGGCTAGAAACATCATATAAGAAACAAGTAGAAACAAGGTGTGAAACACTTAACGATATTCTTTATATAAAGTGTATTTTAAGTGCATTTTCATATACTTAACAACATATTATGGCCATTGACCAGCTTCCCATTGGAAGGGTCTGTAAGGATGTTCAAGATTAGCTAACCCTTTTATCGACATGGTCCGCCTTACCATGACATCTCAAGTAAGACGCCCAACCTTGTACCCTTACCCTGAGAATATAGGTAGGTACACTAGGTTTGTATAATGGATAATTTCAATTGTGTTCACGGTTTGTTCAACATATTTTTAAGAAAAATGAACGTACTAATCATAGGGAACAAGTAGCTCAAACAAGTAATTAACTAGCCAAGTATTTGTATGAGCATACATACAAACAAGCCAATATTATAATTAGGTCAAAAGATTAAGAGTACCTTTCGAGTTATGATTCATGAGTCAGATCCAAGAGATTATCCAAACCAAGGGTACCTTACTAGGGTTTGAGTAAATAATCATCATATGAGTCATGTGGATGATTCCCTACATCTAGGTTCCAAGTATTTCCATCTTAGTTCCAAACTTCCAATGTGCATGTCATTATTTAATCATAGTAAAAGGATCAACATTAGGTCCTAGATCAAAGTGAACCATCCACATTAGATTAGATATAAAGATGAGATCATTTCTGATTTGGAGTAAAGGAAACATGATATTTTGATTACATCATCATGGTTTAACATGCAAGATCATGATTATGTCATATTAGATCAATCTCAAGGCAATAGAGTATATTTTCCAAACCATAGGATCATTACAAGCATATGATATATCGATTGGCTTATAATGATACATAAGTGATAAATCTACTGATTTGAACAAAATAGAGCATGGAATTAGCATAACAATCCTAATTCATCATGTGGGTAGAACAAGATTAACTTAGTCATTTAATAAACAAACTAGGCGTGTGTGGTCGTATTAGTCAAACATGAACCATTTGGCATGATTTATTGATCTAGGAGAGTACAAGCTCATTATAAGGTTCTGATTCCGAAGATCAACCATTCATGATGAAAACCAATAGACCAAAAACTCACAAATGATCAAGTTGTATTACTCAAGCACAAAAAGGAACAAACTTCAAGTCATGGTAGGTTAAAAGAACGTTAAGGTGCTTAAAATAGGTCCAAGACATTATATCACATTCATAAGAAGTAAAGTTGTTGATTTGCATAAAGGGTGACTAATAGATCATTCAGCATACATGTTTAAGCATGGTAGAAGTTGTAGATCTCAAAAGGTCATAAAAGGGACTTTTAGAACATTATGCAAAAACAACAGAAACTGATAGAATCATCAGTAGGGTATCATTTTTCTAATCAAAACCATATATTACATCACATGATTTGCTTCTAGGATTATGGAGATATGAATGTTTGAATATTAGGGCATAAAACATGATTTTAGGGGAGCTTTTTACCCTTTGGGCCGAGGTGAAGGGGGAAGTGGGCGGACCCAAGGCGTAGCCACTAGGTGTGCGCTCTGTTGGCACTGACCCAGACTGCCTCAGGGGGGGTTGCTGTCTCCGATCGCCCGTGACCACATGAAGAGAGATCGTCAATCGCCAGTCATCGTCAACCCAAACGACATGCTGCGAGCAATAGGGGGAGGGAGAGCGGCGATTAGGGCACTTGGTTCGACATCCACCATGGACCTAGCTGCATTCAACGGCCCGGGTTGAGACCCGCTTCTAGTACCCAAAGCTTGCGTACAAGGGATGATCTTCTGTTGAGCTCGCGATGAGGAGATGGTCAGGGGAGGTTGTTGTTGTGGTTGGGAGCAGGTCAGGGCCCGTTCTCATGGTTGGGGAGCAGAAGTCGTGAGCAAGGTTGGGCGGGGTGCTGATGAGCCCAGGGTGGTGGCACAAACTTCTGTTTCCTATCATCTTCATCTAGTCACCGGTGTGGTCGTGCTCACTGCAAAAACTCCAGTGCATCCACTAATGCAGCCTCAATGCCGCCGGAGGCACCTCAGATCAGAACAGAGACGAGAGGAGAAGAGAGAGGGTAGGACCGGGAAAATAGGGTCGTGTTGCCCCTCCATGAGTTGTCTCAAATATGACACTAGGGTTTTAGAGCCCTGCAACAACTAGAGGTGCTGAGGTGGTGAGTTATGAGGTGGGAAGGCAAGAAGCAAGAGAGGTAGCGCTTAACTGCGGAGGGGAAGAGTGAGTCCCTCACGTGGGGGAGTTGGAGAGTTTCAATATGAGGAAGGGGAAGAGAAGAGGGGGGTTTAGGGTTCAGAGGTTCTCAAGGCAGGTGGTTGTGGCATATGGTGGGGTTCATCCTCTCCTATTGGCACCCCACTGCCAGGCAACTGGTCAAGCAGGCCAAAGGGAGTAGGTGAGGACAGAGGGGGGAAGGAGGAGGAGGAGAGGTAGCATGAGAAGCGACGGGTGTCTGTATGACCCTTGAGAGTGCATGAGAGGATGACGAGGGATGTGGATGAAAAGGAAGGGAGCTGGGTTCTGGGCATGGTTCCCAGCCGACCCAAAGCCAATTAAATGAGCAAAAAGTTTAGAAATTGGGTCTAATATTCAAATGTTCCCATTTCCCTCATGGAAACACCAAATTGGTCAAGGAAGGATGCATTGCAACCGTGATATCAAGACCGACAACATGAAATCGGAGTTAGTATAGAAGAAGGCTCATAGTGATGACCAATATTTGATTACATATCCATGTTGTAACAAAACCTCAACATTAGTCAAATAAAGTGCATGGAAACATTTAATCGGTTGTGATGCATTACTTGAGTACATTGTGACTCATTTTCATCAAATCAAAGGTAGGGAAGGTCATGGAGCCTAACTAAGTGTCAAACATTTTGAGGTGTGAAGTAATTTGAGGAAAAATAGAAAACTAGGTTATCACACAAGTCTTCTTCATGACAATACAGGCCGCAGGACGAATCATAGGCACGGCATAGAATAAAGATCAATCCAACAAAAAAAATATCACACCGGTAGCAATGCCTTTTAGCTGTAAAGTTTCGAGGTGGTGAGAGAGCTATATGGGGTTCTATAGGATTTTCTAAAAGTGAGTTGTTATATGGAATTTTAGAATAAAAGAGGATTTTGGGAAACAAATTCAAAAAGGAATACCTTTACATCCTTTGGCGACATCTATTCTATATAAGAAAGCCCATCAAGGAGTTGAATGCAATTTTCTTAATTATTTTTTAGAATTACAAACAGATCCTTGTGTGTGTACATGACATATTTTTTTTACTTTTTAAAATTATATTTTGTATAAGAAGACTCATTTACACTATATAATAAAATCCACAGAGGGGGATTGAGAGTATTTTTTTTCCAATTTTTAGAATTACAAATTGGTCCATGTGTGTACATTATACTTTCTTTTTATCTACATTTTAAAACTATATATTGTATAAGATGATCCATTTATATTATATTAAAAAGCCCAAAAAGGTGGTTGAATACAATTTTCTTCATTTTTTGAATTATAATTTGTCCCTGTGTGAATACCATACTTTTTTCTTTACTTTTTAAAATTATATATTGTATAGAAACTCATGGAAGAATCTAAATATTATTTTTATTATTTATTATTAGAAATTATTTCCTCCCTAATTTGTAGAATATTTTCTTTTACTTTGTTAGTGTTATGGGTTGATCTTTGTCTGCTCTAATAAAGATGCATGTACTTTGATAAGAAAGCCTACTGGGGTGGGTAAATGAATTCATTTCATTTTTTTAAACTATGACTGGTCGATTTCTATAAAGTACACTTTTATTCTTACTTTGTAGAAATATATAGTATATAAGAAAACTCATAAAAAGATCTAAATAGTAATTTTGTATGTTTTTTAATTACATACTAGCATTTGTGTGTGAAATGCAATTTTGTATTTCTTTTTAGAGTTATGAATTGACTGTCTGTGTTTTAAGAAAGTTGTCTGCACAACCATAATGTCTTTAAGTGTGTGCAATACACATACTGACGGGAGATATTGTATATATTGATTTAATTTTTTTTTTAAAATTTTAAATAGTCCTACTATTCTAATAAGATAACCGCGTAATAAACATGTTTTTCAGAAAAGTGTGTGGATGAACTTGGATGTAATATTTATCTTTTTTTTCTTAAGTTACTACTGGTGTTTGTTATTTTTATGTACAACAAAGTACAACCTTCATATTGAGATTTAACAAGCACGTGTCCATCATATTTTGTTAGATATAAATTAAGCATTGTACCAAAAATCCTAAATCCTAGACCCCAAACCCATGTTTGTCTGTTACATACCTGTCATATGTAATAAATTTAAATTTTGAGCGTGTAGGATCGGTCTAGATAATATAATAAATAATATTTCCAAACATTTATCTAGATATTTATTTATTAATAGAGTTTAAGAAAATTATACTGCATGACACATGTAACTTATACGCATCACTTACTTTTCTTTTTAAATTGGTGATTTATTCATTCCGTTGCCTAGGTTAGATCCTTCGACCTCTCATTCGTGCATCGACACTTCTATTAAATGGGTGCCATATCTTTGGCTCTATGTATAATTTGTACAAATACTAAACTTATAACTTATTAATTAATATTAACCATATATATCAAAATAATATTATCTTGATTGGAAAAGTTTAAAATCACAATCATATTCTAAGTTTTCAAAAGACAAAATAAATAATCATATAATCAATTCTTGGGATTTTACTAACTTATTATTATTTTTTGATGTGAAATCTCTAGGTCCTTTTTTTGTATTTTTGAAAATGGGACTACAAAGTCAATATCTAGAAATTGTTAATCCGACTTCATACAAACACCAACTTATCTACACATTTTAGTATAAGAAAGAAAGGTTGTGCAAGAGAAAAAATTAAACTTGTAACAAGGCAACAATACTCTGAATCTGATCCCAAATCCTCTCAACCTGAGTATACCTATTTTCATGAACACGAAGATTCCTTTCGTGACACAAAGTATAAAGAATAACAAGAGCAAATGTGTGAGAGTCCCTTCTTGATCACTAAATCAAGACATCACAACATTTGGGAGTAGGTCCATATATACAAAGCATCCTTACTCCAAATCACTGCAGAAAATAAGCAAGAGAACATAACATGGGTCGAATCTTCATAGCCTTGCATACATAAGAAGCAAATAGAAGTAATGGCAATGTCCATTCTCATTAAGTAGTCAGAAGTCAATAACTTCTTATGAGACACTTTCCATGCATGGATCTAAAAATTTCTAGAGTAACCAAATTTCCAGATCCATTTAAAGATTTCAAAAACTTCCATCTTGTCTCTAATAGTATTGTAGACGTGACCAATCTTCATAGACCTAAGACCCATACAACTGACTGAGTCAACACCCACAGATAACAAAGGCATATTCTTCAATAACTCAATGATGGTCTCATTTATATGATTAAAGGGATAGACCTGTCACCATCTTTAATAATATGAGCAAGAAAGGTGTCTCCAGGAAGACCAAGACCCAAGACAACTTTAGAACCAACAACATCCCTAAGAAATTTATTAAAGGAAATCAAGGATCAACCCAAAGCTTGATATCTCTACCATCCCCTACACTAATCTTCACATGAGGAAGGATAAAGGCTCTAATATGGATCAATTGAATCAGTAACTAGGAGCACGAGCAACTAATATCAATCTGCCAAATAGAACATTTAACTAAATATTTCTCATGGATTCAACGCACCCAATTGGTATCCTTTTTACTAGCCACATTCCAAAAATTAATCATTGAGGAAGCATTCACCCTTAATCTGATAGATCTAACCCTGAGACCTCCTTATTTTTTAGGTAAGATGACTTTATGCCAACTTACAAGATGCACACTTCTCTTGTTCTCAGAACCCCCTACAAGAAATCCCTACAAAGCATCTCAATTTCTTCGATCACAAAACAAGGCAAAGGAAAAATAGCAGACCAATACAACTAAATAGAAGAAATGGTGGATTGAATCAACTCCAACATTCCAACCATTGAGAGAAGGCTAGACTTCCAACCATCAAGTCTAGATTTAATTCTGTCCATGAGAGGAGCACAAAACTTTTGTTTTAACTTATCAATAAAAAGAGAAACTCCCAAATATCTCTAAGGAAGAACACCTTCACTGATCTTCAAAATAGACCCCAACAACTCTTTGTCATCAATGCAACTATAGAAGACCAAACTCCAAGCAGGGTTAAGACATAAACCAGTAAAGTTCTTCATATCATCAAAAACTTGAGTTAAGTTACTAGCATTCAACTCATTAGCTTCCATAAAAACCATCAAGTCATTACCAAAGATGAGATGGGAAACCAAAAAAAATGTGGATTCTTTGAGAGGGTGAATCTTACCCTTATAAACATAGGTATTCATCAATTGAGTAAAACATTGCATCAAAATCATGAATAAGTACGGTGTCAAGGGGTCACCTTGTCTTATCCCATTTCTAGGAGAGAAAGTGTCAAGGAGATCTCTATTAAACAGAACCCGATAAGAAGTTGTACAAAAGATTTCTCTAATCTAAATAATCCAACAACAAGGGAAGTTCAAATTTCTTAAGATGATGAAGAGAACCTCCCAATTAATCGAATCAAAGGCTTTATATAAATCAGCCTTGATGCATATACGGGTGCTTCCCTGACTCTTATTGAAATCATGTATAATCTCATTAGATAATAGAATCACATCTTTAATACTTATGTTCTTCACAAACGCACACTTATTAGAGCTGATAAGAGAAGGAAGGACTAGTTGAAGCCTATTATCCATAATCTTTGAAATGACTTTATAGATGATGCTGCACAATGCTATTGGATGCCAATTCTAAAGATCACTGGTGTCACTACTCTTGGGGATAATACAAAAAAAGGTCTTGTTAGCCTCTTTAGGTAACCTTCCAGTTCTAAAGAAATCAAGAACAACCCGAGTGATATCATCCTTAATACAAGCCCAACATTCTCTAAAGAATTTTCCACTAAGCCCATAGGGTCCAGGACAGTTATCAACATTTAAACTCAAGAAGACGTCCTCAACTTTGTTGGGAGAAACTAACCTATCTAAATGAATCTTTTGAACTTCATCCAGACAGGGAAAACTAAGACTTTCTAAACCAGCTGTATCAATATGATTGTTATTGTTGAAAATGTTGCTGTAATAACTCGTAACATACATTTTGAGAGAGTTGAGGTCAGTGCATAAAACACCATCAATGTTCAAGAATATGATATGATTTCTATGTCTTTGAACTCTCAAAGAGGAATAGAAAAACTTAAAGTTTTTATTACCCTCCTTTAACCAGAAGACTCGAGATTTCTGCCTTAGAAAGGATTCATACCTAGTAGAAGCTTCAATAGCAGATTTATGAGTCCTAATAGCCTAATAAATCAACTCAGGATCAAAAGGGTTACTGTCCAACTCATTCTAAATACGAGAAGCCTCAGATTCAAGCACTTTTACATTATTAGCGAAATTATCATTTTTCTTGTTCCAAGAAATAAGCCCAGTCTTCACATCTCTCAATTTATTATAAATGTTAAACATAGGAAAATCCAAAACCTCAACACTCCAAGCTTTAGTAACACACTATTTGAAACCATCCATAGAACACCAGGCATTAATAAATCTAAATGGACTTTTAGTAACAACCCTCCATCCAATAGATAAATCAATGAGCCTATGATCCCTAGTAGTCGAGGAATGAGCCAAAGATTTAACAACAGAGAACTTAGACATGAACTCATAATTAAACAAAATCATATCAATCGTGGAAATAACAAAGTCCTTTCCCCCTTGATGATTATCCCAAGTGTAGAATGAACCATCAACATCGAGCTCAAAAAGACCAGTATACAACATACTATCATTAAAATGTCTCATACTTTTCTTCATAGGAGGATCTTTCCCAATACACTCAATATCTTTCCTCACCGAGTTGAAATCTTCAATCAAACACCATGGATCCAAAATAGAATTAGAAAGACTAGCAATATCCTTCCAAAGGCTAGCTCTATCGTAATCGTCATTATGCCCATAAATCCCAGTAACAAGAATGGTCTCTCCATTAATAGAGACAACAATATGAACAAAGTGATCAGACTCATCAATCTTATTAATGGAGAAATAAGCCTCCTTCTAGATAAAAACAACTCTTCCAAGAACATGGGAGTTATGATTCGAGACCCATGAATAAACACAAAAGTACCTATCAAACAACTTCTTAACTTTACCAGATCTGAATTTACTTTCCATCAGAATAATAACATGATGATTTATTCTACTAACATCTTCCTGGACCTTGAGGACTTTATTATTAAGACTCCTCACATTCCAAGAAACAATGTTCAAAGAGAAATCAACCATTTGAACAATTTTCATCCAATACTTCACTAGGCAAAGCATAATCAAAAGCACCTCCAAGATTTTTAAACCTATTGTTTAATATAGTCTTTGGTTCAACAATCTTCTTTGTATACTTAGCCTCTTTCTTGTTTCCACAAACTTTAAACTCAACTTCCTTAGCCTTATTTGCCTCTGAGGGAGTATTATTAGGCTTAATGTTTATAACTTCAGTCTCAGAGGCTTTTTCTTTCTCCATGAATTCAAACTCAGTAATAGCCTTCTCAAAAGCTTCCTTTTCCCTTGCAATATTATCGCCCAAATTTGAAGAATGAACATTAGGAGCACCATCATTTGTTCCAGAATCAGATAGAGTTTTCTTAGAACTGGACACTGTGGAATCCACCACTTCAACAGTAGAAGTGTTAACAACCTTCTTGACCCAAATCTTCTTACTTATACCTCCTACTATACCACATTTGCCATGCCCGAACATTCCACATGTACTACATCTAGTCGGCCACCATTCATACTTAAATTTAATGATATGAACTTCCCCTTCATCTGAGCATAATTATTTTTCATAAGGATAACTAAAATATGTAGGAATTAGAACCTGGAATCTTGAAAATTCCATCCTCTTGAATTTACTTGTAAGCCTATCAGAGCATAATGGAAAACCCAAGAATGATCCAATATGATCAAACACTACTACATTTTTGGCCAGTAACGTCACTGCCCATAGCGTCATTTTTATTAGAATAACCAACCTAATAGACTATTGCATCAGTTTTATCATAAAAACCAACCATACAAGTTTCCCGCGGAAAAAATTCACGCGATTTTGGCTTCGCGCGTCGATCTATAGCGTCAGGTTTGCCAAATAACCGATGCTATAGCGTGAAACAAAAATGTGGGCACCGCTTTGGACCTCTAGCATCAGTTTTTAAGGATAACCGACCTTATAGACACTGACTTGTAGGGTTGGTTTTTTAAAATAACCGACCTTATAGATTGTTTACGAAAATTTGGGCACCACTTAGGCTGTAGTGACGGTTTTTTAGTGTATCTGATGCTATAGAGCACAGCTGTAGTGACGGTTTTCTCAGTTAACCGACGCTACAGGTCGGGCTGCTAGAAAATACACGCGTGACCTAGGACCTATCAACTTCTGCTTTATTTTGTTTTGCTCGAAAGAACGACGCTAGAGACCCCTCCTTCCGACGCCGGCATCCATCTCCGTGTCCAAGGAGCTCATCTCTGCTTCCGCCGCCGCTGCCCTATCCAAGGAGTCCAGCCGTGTGCCGCCGTCGTGCTGTGTGCCTTCGTCGTGTCGTCATGCCGTGTGCTGCCGTCGTGCAAGGGCTGTGCAAGGGCCATGCACTCCTCCGTCGTGCCGTGTTCCTTGAAAGTCGACGAAGACGACGCCTTAGGTGTTGCAAGGGCCGTGCGCATCTCTCTGGTTCTTTTCCCGCACAAGGTCCCTCACCGACCGGTTCTTCTCAAGGTATTATCTCTGCCGCCTCACTCCTCCATTTACGTCTTACATCGGGGCTGGGGTCGGCGGTGGGTAGCGATGGGTGCTGGTGGTAGTAGCGCGATCGTGCCATAACCACGACCATTTTTCTTCTTATTGTAATGTCGCGATTGAGGAAAGGTTCGAAGTGAATGTATTAGTTAGGTAGCACGACCGTGGTGGTTGTGGCTGAGTGAATGTATTTGTTAGGTAGCACGGCGTGCTGGGTAGCACGGCCCTGCTGGGCAGCACGACCGTGTCGGTTGGTAGCACGCCCGTGCTGGGTAGCACGACCGTGGTGGCTGTGGATGAGTAAATGTATTTATTAGGTAGCACGGACGTGCTGGGTAGCACGACTGTGTTGGCTGAGTTGCTCAACTGCATTTGTTAAAATCTTTCTGCTCCTCTAATATTGATGTATATTGACCCTAATGCCTTACATTATAAGAGAATTGAATTGTACATTTGTGTTATTGCAGGTGTTGTTGACTTGCATATATTTCTTTTTCAGCCTTCAAGTGAGGTATAATATTCTCACTCTCCCAATGTGCCATTATGCTTCATTTTGATTCAAATATTTAATACATATACGATAGCACTTGGTAGACATTCCAGAAATATGAGGGTACACATTGTGTAGTCTCAGATTGACACTTTAGGGTTTATATATGAGATCATCGAATGCATGATGTTTAACTTAATATATAAATAATACAATAATACGTTTTATGCATGTATCAACTTAGAAACCCATTCAAAATGTACTCATAGGAGTAAATATTGGATAGTCCCCGATTTGAGATTGTTTTTGGATATTTAATCTCACTTAGGATGTAACTGTATAATGTATGTTTAGTTTTGAAGAAAATTTTAGTAGTATTTCCTCATTTGTTCTCTGGGTACATATGTGAGTGGTTATTTAGCATTTACATCGGTGTACTTGGAGAACTTAGGGGAAATTCTGCTGAAATTTTCTTCAAAACTAAACATACATTATACAGTTACTAATGAGATTAAATATTCAAAAATGGGATAGGTGGTACACTTTAGTATAAAAGTAATTAACTTCCTATCGATAAAAACTTACATCTTATAGTATCAATGTTAAATGCTTAGTTTTATAATTAATTTTTAATGTGATATAGAAAATGGATCGAAGTTGGATGTCTATCAAGAACCATTGTAGTCCAGAGTTTGCCAAAGGTCTTGATGAATTTATCAGATTTGCTGAGGAACATAGGAAACGACCTACATATAGGTTCTATTGTCCATGTAGAAATTGTGGTAACAATTTGAAAGTTGATACTACTGAGGAAATAAAGGATCATGTCATATGCAATGGGATCATACAAGGTTATAATGAATGGTATTGGCATGGAGAGAAAATTAATAATGGATCAGAAAATATCGATATTGATAGTTGTGGCATAGAAGATATAGATAATGATGATAATTTCAATGATGAACCGATTCAGGATGACCCAATTCAGGATGATATGGTTGATGAGATGCTACGCAGTTGTCGGGACAATGCCATTGATCCACCTTATTTATTTGCAAACATAGTCCATGATGCTGAAAAACCTTTATATAAGGGTTGTACTAAGTTCACAGGGTTGAGTACTGTTATGCGATTATATACTCTTAAAGCTAAAAACTGCTAGAGCGATAAGAGTTTCACTTCATTGTTGTCTTTCTTAAAGGAAATTCTTCCTGAAGGCAACGAGCTTCCAATTTCAACATTCAAGCAAAGAAAATAATGTGCCCAATGGAAATGGAGGCTAAGAAAATTCATGCATGTCCAAATGATTGTGTGTTATTTCAGAAGGACTATAGTAATTTAATAAATTGTCCAAAATGTGGTGCGTCAAGGTATAAGACCACAAATTCAGCTAAGGCTAAAAATGGCTCTCCTGCCACAGTGATGTGGTATCTACCAATAATACCACGATTTCTACGCTTATTTTCTAATACATAAGATGTGCAAAATTTGTATTGGCATGGGGAGTTAAAGGTCAATGATGATGGCGTCCTACGACATGCATCTGATTCACCACAATGGAAGAAAATTGATTTATTATACCCTCAATTTGGTAAAGAACCAAGAAACTTAAGACTTGGACTCTGTACATATGGAATGAATCCCTATGGTACATTAAGTAGCCAACATAGCACGTGGCCTGTTATGATTGTTATATACAATCTTCCTCCTTGGTTGTGTATGAAAAATAAGTATGTCGTGTTGTCAATATTGATATCAGGGCCCTAGGAACCTGGAAATGATATTGATGTTTACCTTCAACCTTTAATAGATGACCTAATGAAACTATGGGAAACTATGGGAAGAAGGTATTATGACATATGATGCTTCACATAAAGAGACCTTCAGTTTGTGTGCTATGTTGTTTTGCACGATTAATGACTTTCCAGCTTATGGAAATTTGTCTGGATATAGCATAAAAGGTTACAAAGCATGTCCTATTTGTGAGGAAAGTAATGATTCAATCAGACTGAAACATGGTGGTAAAATTGTATATCTTGGTCATCGGAGATTTCTCCCACTAGTGCATCCTTATCGAAGGCAACACACAACCTTTAATGGGTCAACGGAGGAACGAAGTTCTCCTAAACCTATACCAGGAAATGTTGCATATGATAGGGTGAAACACATTGTTAATGAATTTGGAAAGAGTTTAGGTAGTCATACACTCGCATGTGACAAATCTCTATACAAGAAGAGGTCAATATTCTGGGATCTTCCTTATTGGAGATCTTTGGCAATTAGACACTGCATTGACGTCATGCATGTTGAAAAAAATATTTGTGATAGCATCATCGGTATGCTATTGAACATACCAGGAAAGACTAAAGATGGCATCAAATCTAGAAAAGATTTAGAATTAATGGGTATAAGAAAAGAATTATCAATGGAGATCAGGGTTCGCCGCACATATTTGCCACCGGCTTGTTACACTTTGTCAAAGAAGGAGAAAAAGACTTTTTGTGAGTGCTTGTATAATATTAAGGTTCCACAAGGATACTCTTCTAATATTCATAGATTGGTATCAATGAAGGATCTAAAACTGATAGATCTCAAATCTCACGATTGTCACACCTTAATGCAACAAATTTTACCTGTGGCTATTCGATCTATATTGCCGAAGCATGTAAGGTTTGCAATCACAAGACTCTGTTTCTTCTTCAATGAAATATGCAAGAAAGTGATACATCTTGATACTCTCGATAAATTACAAAAAGATGTAATTATTACCATGTGTCAGCTTGAAATGTACTTTCCTCCTTCATTTTTTGATATCATGGTTCATCTTGTAGTACATATTACAAGGGAGGTGAAGATGTTGGGTCCAATTTTCTTACACTGGATGTATCCATTTGAACGCTACATGAGTGTTTTTAAAGGTGATGTTCGGAATCATTATCGTCCTGAAGGGAGTATTGTTGAGGGTTACGTGGCTAGGGAGGTGATGGACTTTTGTAATGATTTTTTGAGTTGCAATGAAACTTGTAGAGATCTAAAAAATTCCCATCACACTGGATCTTATTGTGGCAAAGGAACTCTGGGAGGACGAGTGAAAGGAATTAGTCGTGAGTTGTGGGAACAAGCACATTTGTATACTTTACACAACATCGATGAAGTTAGTGGCTACATCACATAACACAATGATCTTATCAAGAGAAATCATCCGCGATCAAGTTCAATGTGGCTTGCAAGAGAGCATAATCGAACATTTATTAGGTGGTTTGAAGAGAAGTATTTAATCAACTATCTGAATCACCGAATAATGTTGCTGAGAACATAAAATGGCTCGCCTTTAAGCCAAAAATGGATGTGATGTCATATGAAGGTTATGACATAAACGGATTTTCATTCTACACAAAGCGTCAAGATGAAAGTAGTGTAGTTCAAAATAGTGGGATCACTGTTCAAGCTTCTTCGTTGTATTTTGCTAGTGCCAAAGATAAAAGACCACGCAAAGCTGAGATGTCATATTACGGCGTCATTGAGGACATATGGGAAATGGACTATACAAATTTTCAAGTTCCTATATTTAGGTGTAATTGGGTTGACAACAACAAAGGAGTTTTAGTGGATGAGTTGGGTTTCAAATTGGTGAATTTTGAAAAGATTGGTGAGAAAGATGAGCCATTCATCATGGCAGACCAAGAAAAACAAGTATTCTATATTGATGAACCGACAAATAAAAATTAGTCTGTCGTTCTTCATGGAAAAAGACAGTTTACTGTAGATCCTATAAATGAATAAGAATACTACAAAAAGTATGATGATTCCAGTCCATTCTCAGTTGGTTTGCCAAGTGTAAATGTTTAAGATAACACCGATGAATATTATAAATGTCAAGACCATGCTGAAGGAATTTTCCTTGACTAACAACTCAACAAATACTAGAGGCATGTATTCCTTACAGTATACCTTATCATGTATTTTATTATCAGTCAAGCGAGTATACCTTATCACTTGTGCTTTTACTATCACTTATTTTTTTATCATGTATACTTGTAGGTTCTAAAATGGTGAGTGAAGATGAACATTCTGAGCATGAGCATGAGCACCATGAGGATGGTAGTGGTGATGCTAAGAAAAGTAGAGGCCCTACACTAATGCGTAGGCTACAGGAGCTCAGTGCTAAAGGAGCGAAATTGCCACTCCAGTTTGATATCATAGGAGCACCTTTTAGGGAACATGTTAGTGCTTTCAAGCATTACGTAGGGGCGACCACACACAGTAAGGTGCTAATAGATATAGAAAATTGGCATGATGTTCCTAATGCCAAAAAAGACCTCATATGGAAAGATATATTTGTGAGTGGAAGTGATATTATTTTAATATGTTTTTTTATCTTTTAATTCTAATTTAGTTTGCTTGGAATTAATTACTTTTAAAAACAACATTATTAATTGCTTCTTTTGTATGTATAGGGTGTTTTTCATCTAAATGAAAAAGATCACAAGAAAAGAGTGCTACAACATTGTGGTGTACGATGGAGGGGTTTTAAGACATATCTCGTAAGGGAATTTATAGATAATCCTAAACAAAATAAGAAAGCAACATATGCATATATTTTTATAGATCTTGAGGTGTGAGAAAGATTTGTTGCAGCTAGGAGATCAGAAGAGTTTCAGGTAATAAAGATTGTGATGTATTTTATGAATCTTTAATTTTATACAATTAAGGAGGTGAATCATTTTATACATGTTTGCCAAGTCTAAATTGCAATACTTCATTTTAAATGATCAGGCTATCCACCAAGCTCAAAAGGAAAGACGGGCCAAAAATGTGCATGACCATCACTTGGGCCCCGGTGGTTATGCCTTCTGCCGCCAACTACAAGAGAAGCAATCCTCTTCTGGAGAAGAATCTAGTACAACTCAAGTTGAGCGTCCACCCCGACACTTGACATGGATTGATGCTAGAAAGAATCGAGCAGGTAAAATTGTCAACCCTGCAACTAAGGAGGTGGCACAAAAGATGGTAGGTTTATCCCAACTAAGTAAAGAGTAACTCCCACAACTTTAGATTTATTTATATCTAATTGATATTGTGTTTTAATATTTTTATTAACTATGAATAGATTGATCTCCACGAGCAAAGGAAGGAAGGAAAGTTCATTCCAACTGGACACATGGATGAACTATCAATTGCGCTTGGTACGAAGGAGCATCCTGGCCGTGTTAGGGGATTAGGAGCTGGCATAGGATTCAAGTCTTATTTGGCCCTTCGCAATCTAAAAAAGGTCATGCAGGAGGTCTTACACAAGAGGAGGTTGAATCATTAGTAGCGTAGAAAGTAAAAGAAATAATGTCTTCATTTCAGCCTACTCAACCTTCTCAACCTTATCATACTGTGCGTCTCTCAAGTGATGAGGTACAAGCCCATGCTCCAGTTAAAGAAGGTCATGGGAGCACTCCCGATGACCCACCACAACAATCTGCAGTACGTTTTTGTTCTATATGTTGTGTTATTAGTATGATATATGATAATATATATAGTTGTAATAGGTATCTGTTCTACTTCTTCTTATAAAACCTATATTATTTCAATATAGGTTTGTATGAACTGTAAACTTGTAGTGGAGGTTCCAGAATATAATGTTGTGGCAGCGGGCAAGGTGTACAACCTTGGTGGAACATTGCATTGCCAACAAATTACTGATGACATTTTTCGTGTGTCCATCCATCTTGTGTATGACGGAATGGGGGACACACCACTACCCATACCTAATCCTAAATATAGTACAGTTGAAGAAGCAGAGGGTGCTATGGTGGGTTGGCCTAGACACTTGGTTTTAAATGACAAGGTATACTTGCATTCTATCATGTTTTTCATATTTGACTGCATATATGAACTCGTCTAATAGAAGTATGTAATTTAATTAACATGTTTGCAAACCAAAAAGTAAAAAATCTACTAGTCGTCCTCCTGTGCCCAAGCCATCTATTATTCCAGAATCCACATTCAACGAGTTGGGAAGTAAATGTAAATGTTTGTGTCGATACTTAGCCAACCAAAGCTCTGGACTACAAATGTTGATCAATTTAAAAGAAGATGCAACTGGGAGGGACTTTGACAATTATATTTTTCTTGATGATATTATAGAGTTGTTCTGTTATGATTCGCTGAAAACTTCGATATTAGAAGTATGGATAAGGTAAGGATCTATCAATATAAAAAATTCCAATACACATTTTTAGCTTATTTCTACATATGAAAATAATTACAAATGTTTAACAACCATTTATATACTGAGGCCACAAACTTTGATATAAAGAATGTTGGATTCTTAGTTCCTTCGGTCACTAGTCAGGTGGAGACTATTGACGAAGTGAGTGATTACTTCTCTGATGCATTCAAATATTTTGCTACTGTGGGAAAGGAAATTATCCTAATTCCTTTTAACGTCGAGTAAGTATTATTATTCAATATAATTTTAATAATGAATAAATGTATTTTATTTTAATGTTTGTTTTATTCTTACTCAGATCTAGACATTGGGAATTAGTAGTTATTGTCCCAAAATTGATGACTCTTTATTATCTTGACCCAATGGGAAAAACAACAAGGGGTCACAAACTGAAATTTTCAGCTATGGCGTAAGCATAAATATAGTCAATGCTTCAACATGATATTTCTATTAAGAATTTCTATTTTACCAACTATCGTTTAATTGATAGGGGTATAAAAGTTTTTCGTGAAGGCGGACGACAAATACCCACAAAATTAAAGATATTGACTTTGAAAAATGTCAAGGTAGCTACTTTGACAACTGCTTAGTCTTATACGTATTAATTTTCAACTCTTATATGTCAACTCTTATATTCTTCTGTTTATAGTAGTTACTAACATTAAGTATAATTCGTCATTTGTAGTGTCCTATACAAAATAATGATTGAGCTTGTGGTTACTATGTAATGAAATATATGCAAGCTATTGTCAAACAAGCATCAAATGACATTCAGACTATAGATCAGGTAATAAAGAATAACATCATAAATTTACAAATGAGTTGTAGTCATTTTATAAAATATTAGCATGTGCATTTTCTGTTTACAGATCTTTACAACTCAACCTTACACACGTGAGGACTTAAATGAATTCCGAGAAGAGTGTTCAGATGTTTTTATAAATGAAGTCAATATAGCATTGGAATAAACATGTCAGTAACATTCCATTTATGTATGTGGTTTCAATACTCTTTCATATTTACTTTTGTATCTGACATTTTAATATATATCATCTCAGACTTGCAATCTATCATTTTGTAAATTATGATGTGACTATGTGTACTCAACTCAATATATATGAATCATTTTTGTTATGAATGTATAGTTTGGAATGGTGACGGTTGAACATCAATACTCCCCTCTACCATATCTTATATATTCTTGTTCTTCTATTTTGTTCTGTTCCGTTTCTGCAAAAATTAAAAAAAAATCCGACCCTATAGCGTTGGTTTTCTTAGAAAACCGACGCTATAGGTGTTTTGGTCGTTCAACGTAGAATGGCCGTATTGCATAAAACGGTCTTGTTGGGAGGAGGTAGAACGGCCGTGCCGCGTAGAACGACCGTGTTGAGATATGGTAGAATGGCTGTGCCGTATAGCACGGCCGAGAAAATCGACACTATAGGTGTTTTGGCCATTCAACGTAGAATGGCCGTGCTGCATAAAACGGTCTTGTTAGGAGGAGGTAGAATGGCCGTGCCGTGTAGAACGGACGTGTTGAGATATGGTAGAATGGCTGTGCCATATAGCACGGCCATGATATTTTAATAAACACGATCATGCTAGTGTGCACGGCCGTTTCATCTCTTCCCAACACGGCCGTTTTATGCAGCACGACCATTCTACGCTGAACGACCAAAACACCTATAGCGTCGATTTCTTAAGAAAACACACGCTATAGGTTCTTAGATATAATCTGTAGAGTCGGTTATTTATTAAAAAACCAACGTTATAGGGACCTATAGCATCGGTTTTTTTAAAAAATACATGCTATAGGTCCTTAGATATAATCTGTAGAGTCAGTTTTTTATTTAAAAACCGACGTTATAGGGTTCTGGTATAGTTTCATTTCCCATTTGGGTTTATTTTTTGAGAGCCTATAGGGTTGGTTGTTTACTATATAAGGTCGGTTTTTTTGGATTAAAAAAACCGACGCTACAGAGCTATTACTTTAGCGACATCCACTTAGGCGTCGGCTGAAAAGTGACGCTATAGGCTTAAAAAAACCGACGCTATAGACCATTTCTGTACTAGTGAAACATCCTTATCCCAGAGTTCCAGAGGTATGTCATGAACTCTTACCCAAACCAGTATATTAGTTAGCTTGAATCTTGTAATAGCATCACCCGACCTCCACCTCATTAACACCATTTGTTTCCCTTTTACTGTCTAGATCCCGCCTTCAAGGATAACTTCTAAATCTTGGTTATATGAGAACCTAACAATGATGAAGACATTTCACCTCCTAATGACTTCAATCGTACCTTTGATTCTCTAGATCTGGGCAAAGTACAATTCTAGAATAGTGAGATGAGGCTTAAAACTGACAATGTAACCTGCAAGACAATTCTTCCACTTCTCAGAATTCTCCACAGCTTCTTTCTTCAGGTATAACAATTTGTCTGTAGGTCGATCTCCATCTTCACCAGTAGAGCGTTGGTATTTCTATTTGGCACTTTAAACAACTCACTCCATGACTTCTTCTTAAGGTTTTTCCCATTTCCAACAACAGAACTTGTATCGGAAACTGGAGGAGTATGACCTAGAGAAGAATCACCTTCAGAATCGCTAGTTCCACCACCCTCACTGCGCTCTACCATCTTTAGATCCTAACTTCTTGTGAACCCTAATTGATTAAATGAAAACCCCTTACTAATTTATTTTAAATTAGAAAAGACATTATTTATTTATAGGATTTTACTAACTTACCATAAATTAGAAAATACATTATTTATTTCACTAATGGTCCATAATCCGGACAACTTGGTATCTGAAACACATTTAGTAGAGTAGTATATATACAACTTATACGGTTAGAATATGTTGTATTATATTATAGTTTTTGTCAACATATAATCGATTCATATAATTTGTATATTTCTCTTTTAGCCTTATTAAGATGACTGGTCAAACATATTTTATATAAAATATAACATTAAAATAATTATTATTAATGTATCCTAGAAATATATATATATATATATATATATATATATATATGATATATATATATGATATATGTGAATAGTGTTACATTTACATGTATAAAATAAAGAATTTAGATGTCTAAGTTTTTGAACTTGGGTTTACCTTGTCCTAGCCCATACAAAAATCTACTTATTTTTTGTATATAAGTTGGATCTGAGAAGGTTATGCGAACATATTGGATAACCACCAGACCAAATGGGAGTGATGCACATCCCTATATGAAATTATATGAAGGGAGTTCGATGCAATTATCAAGAGTGTGGAAGGAGGTGGATGAAGTATTTGTATATATTTAAAAATTTTAAAGTTCTATGTATGAAAAAATGTGGAGAAGGTCGTATATATTTTATTTTTTATTTTTCTAAATTACAAGTTGATATTTCTTTATTTTAGAAAAACAAATGTGCATGCATGAGTTTATACCTAGTTTCATATGTTGAAAACATAACATGAATAAATGCTTACATCATTACCTGATACCTTGTATTGTTAATGTAATAATACATAAAATTATTTGGATATCATTATTTAAGCTTTGTGAGTATCCCTTGAACTCATCTTCAAGTTACTTTTTGTAGTACAACGTCATTTTCATTTTAAATCGAGTAAGGGTTAGTTCTACACATATCTACCTTAGTAATATAATTTCATAATATAATATATCAAATCTAAATAGAATAGTATGAAATTTTATTTACTCACATAAAAATTGAGTATAATATAAATTTACTATAATGTTTCTTGTGAAGTAAATATTCTTATAGATGATAGCACATCTGTCAAAATATATTGTATGCAATTATAATATTCAATATATAACTAGAAAATCGATATGGCGTGAACTAAGAAATTCTATAGATGATAGAAGTTGGGACATGATGTGGTTAACTAGATCCAACAACTATATCATTAATAAGATCATACTTTATTCACTCTAGAGAATTCTAAACAGAAAACTATATATGCCCCATGAGAAATTTAAGAGGAATTACATGACATCATAACATAAAAGAATTACTTACATCACACACACACATAGACATTAGAAAGAGCACACACACACAAGAACACACCCAAACACATGAGCGCGCATGTGCAGACGATCATACATACACACACGAGAGCACATGTGTGCAAACACACATGTTCATATGAAGGTGTACATCTCTACCCTCATGTAATCTAATCCATAAAATTTAGTCAGTCACAATGGATCTAATGTGCAATCTTCTACTTGAGGAGAATGTGCACTCAACCCTAGTTCTTATGCTAATGTAAGAACATGAATTCATGTAAACAATTGAGATAAATCACCATTAACAATACTTCCTTTTAACTGGATTCTAAACTGGCAATGGATGACCTTAAATTTTTACCACCAGATTGGACTTCACATTTTTAGGGTAACTTTTTCCTAGGAGAAGAATCATAGACATGTTCTAGTGCAAGAGTTTATGCACAACATGAGAAAACCTAATGAAGCATCAACTATGGCAATAAAAATGTATATAATTGTAAGAACTCATTCTAAAGTTAGACATAAGCTTAGCTTAGTTAATACAAGTATCTTATGATCTATATTTTTGACAATAATTTCAAGACATCATTTATGAGTACTGGGACTATGTGAATGGAACATAGCGATGAAACTCTAATTTGATGAAAACATATGTTAATGACTAATTATATTTAGAAATCCTAATTTATTTGTTTGTTTGTTTGTAGTATTAATTATTATATGCATGCTAACATAACATTGAGTTGTAAAGTGGATTTGTTGACTTATTTTGATAGAGTTTATATCTTCATTCAGAAGGATAGTATATTACCTTGTAGAAATTATTTCAAATAGAAATCAACAAAAGAAAATACTATATTAGATTCAAATTATTGGATAATCCATTAATTCTATTCTAGAGGGGCAACTGTCTTGATATTAATGTCAAAACATGGGTTAGAATGTTTGAAGCATACTCAATTCTCTATTCTAAGTTCATGTGATGAGCAAAGAGAAATATATATGAGAATCACCATTAAATCTCTTTAAGATTGGAAAACATATCATTCTAAACATTGAATGTGAGCACACATGAATTGAGAATCATATTAGAGTTTAGGGACCTTTAGAGGGCATTCTTAAGATCAAAGTTAAATTTCACACGGTCCATCCAGGAAGTCAGTTAACCTTTACAAAGGTCATATCACCTATAAGAGTCGTTAGTGCACACTGGAAAAAAGTCACTTGCCTTGCTGCATACTTAGGCCCAAAACTCAAACAAAGTATTCACAAGTCAGACTAAATTGTGGGCAGTGACCCAACTTCTATTGGAAATGATCCTAACAATAGCCAATATATCCCCATAGACCTAGAATGATGGAACAACTACCCAGATATTCAATCGACTATTCATTATCTCTAAATAAGAAATAAAAACATGAAAGAAAAGGAAAATTGAAGGTATGTATGTATATACAACTGGACTTTCTTTGACTCCAAAACACCTCCAACACCGTCCTGCATTGATCTTTACCCACTCCAACAAAATCAACCTAGAGGTAATCTTTTGGGATTTTTGTGAAACATTTTAAAGAGGATTTCGATCTAGAATGAAGTGTATGATTCCTTTGGAGCTAGAATCCAAAATAAAATTTTATCTTCTTCTTCTTCTTCTCTTCTTGTTCTTCTCTCTTATATCCTAAAGGTTGTCATCCCTTGAGTAATACATTCTTGAATTTTTCTGCTCATATTTTCTTTTTGAGGCTGGACAGAAGGGAAAAAAGTGGAATCCAACTCAAAGATGGTAGATTAGAAAGTTCATTTAGATATAAGGGAGGGAGCATAGACTCCATGCTACTACCTACTTCTAAGGTGGGTGATAATTACATTTAGAAATAGTTGACCTTCCTCCGCCCCAATTCTTACAATTTGATAATTTTAGTTGTTTAAAAGAATTATTGAGGAAATTTGGAATCATTTTTATCCTATTTATTACTATTGTGAATGAATAATAATATCAATAAATGTGTTATTTACTATTTGCGTATCCATTTTCTCTGATTACATGCTAAATGTTGAACACTCTATAAGTACTAGAAGTTGATGGAATTGCATGGAAAATACATTATACATGTGAATTCTAAATGAGGGTAGGAAAGAGAACATTTATAGAACAATACATCATGAATAAATCATATGAAATAATGTTTATATCAAAACTGATATTGTTGCAATTATTTATGCATAATACAATATTGTTTTATCACGCACCTTGCTATAATAATTTAAAATTCTAGACCAAAGATCCCTATGAATAATACCATAATAGTTAATGATTGCATTCCTAAGGATGAGTAAGATAATAAAGTTAGAATGAAATAACATAATTTCAACAAGCGTGATGCTTGAACACCATAAACCTTTCCCATGTATATGATAGGAAGAATAAATAAGTCATTCTTGTAGTGGATTGTGTACTTAGAAGGAAGCACAAAGTGTATTGAACCTTAAAGAATCATCTATGGGAATTTAGGGGAACCCACATAGATGAATAAGAGGATTGAATTCCATTATGTTGAATGAGAATGAAAATATTCGGGCATAAATATGGCAATCTTAGGAAATGTAACATGGACTATAAATGATGTGATACATGACATGGAAAGTGAGATGTGGTTTGATCCATCCTTGTACCAAGGAATGGGAATGAGAAGGTAAAGATGATCTAGACTCCTACCTAGTCCTATATAAAACATGGGTTTTGTTACTTGCCTTTGGATGGCTGACAAAACCCTAAGGCATAGAGTATGGATGGTGTACATGAGAACTTCTTGGTTAGGTACAAACCAATTAATTTTAGGAATATAACTAAAAATAAAAAGTAGACAATTGATACATAGAAGTTGCTTTTTCATACTCGTATGTGTTTCATATTGTAATCTAATTACTCCCAAGTTATGTGCTAGAATTAAATATTTCTTATATTTAATGTTTAACTTGAATCATAGTTGTGTTGCACTAGTTAATAGAGTGAAGAAATGATTGTATTGACTTATTATTGTGTATTATCTTCTCACATTGGTAATGACTTATAATCTACTGGAAAAAATGTTCTAGAACCCAAATTGTTTTCTCCACATTCCAGTATAATCTTGAGAGACTTCACAACTAGGTGAAGTTTGTGTTTTTTCTTGCATGTGTATGTAGATGTTCCTATACTAGGGTTTTGGGATGTTTTTGGGTAATATCCATATATAAAACACATATGAAACTTTTTGTGATCTTTATATATTTATGATTTGAAACACTTCCAGATATCTTCATTGAGTATATTGTAAATAATGGTAATTATGTTAATTGAATCTTAGATTGCATGAATAATTAATTTAACTATATATAATAAATGGCATGCTTTTGTTGTTTGCTAGAAATTGTATGCTAATTGGGGATAATGTATTGAGTTCCTAAGAATCATGTTTAGGTTGATTATTAGGAGTTGAACCTAACTATGTGGTATCAAAACTCAAGTCTGTATAAATATAAGAACATGACATGCGTTGAGTATTATTATTCCACAACCAGAATATCTATATCTTCTCTATAGAAAATGGTGTGTGGTAGAGAGGAACATGTTGATAACTAGCATCCCAGTTCTAATGGAGCTCTAACATCTCTAGTAGGATGATATGCGAATAAAAATATACCACTCCTCCGTCCCTCATAGTGAGAGAAGAAGTGACAATATGGACTGAACATGTACTAGATAATGACTAAGAAGATGTGTCCACACATATACTGCAACCACAAATAACTAGTGGTCTAGATGAGGCATGAAATGCAATCCATGTCTCAAGTAATGATGAGTTCCATCAGGCATATGGATATCAACTTAAGACCACTTACCTCTCAGCTACATCTAGTGAGGAATATAAGAAGATAATATGACAAGTTGAAGAAGATAGAAGATTTCAAATGCATAGAGAGTTGCAATCTAGATATAGCAAATATTTTCCCGTTTGAGACAAAGTGTAAAATATCAATATTTGACTATCTCCACTCTAGAAACCCTAATGCCATGATTAGAGGTTAGCATTCTTGGGTTTTTTGAATTGGCCAAATAAGGTTTAGAATATACCTGAATCCACTTGTTTGTACCTCTAATGACATGTATTGCACATTATATGAGTAACTCAAAGACAAACCCTGACTAAGGATATATGTGACCCTAATAGTGTTTTGGATTCTATAAACCATAATAAGATAATGATTCAAATATGTAGAGCCTAACCTTGTACTTTTGACATGCACATAAGGTGTATAGGATGTATAGTGATCATGTTAACCTACAACCTATGTTGTAATTATCTACCCCTAACCTATATATGTTTGGTACCACATATGATAGATAGTAACATGAGTTTCTCTAATGACATGACATACCTTAGTGCATACAAAATTTACCCATTGACCTAGATATGACTCAATATGTAAGTGATCTCATTATACATGTCACACATTCACTAAAACACATATCATGACTTAAATGTGCATAGTTAGTAAGATGATGTGAAAGAATATAAGTGAATGATTCATGTGGACAATAATGTGACAAATATGTATAATGTGAATAATTGGATGTTTATTGTAAGTGGAGACAAATTAATGTTCCTTATATAAGTAAATATGGAACCAATGGACTTAATGAGTCAAATGAGTAAAATGTCATAATTCATGTAACGTAATATTATGTAACATTAATGGAAGTAGTATGATGATAATTGGACTCTAAATCCTAAACATTGATAACAAATATGATGTATAATAATAATAATTAGTAATATAATGTAGCTAAACCCTAATTGTACTAGAATTCATACAATATATTCTTAAAAGATAATTACAAGTTGATAATCAAATTCCTTGGATCCAAATTAGTCTATCTACTAAGTTTCTACCTAATCAAGTAAGGTTTTCAAGCCTAATTCAAATAGAGAAGGCGATGTTGAATTATACAATTTCAATGTTCATTAGATTTTATTTTATATGTTGATTTCTCAAATGTTCAGATATTTCCTTAAGTCCTTGCTTGTCACACATTTTGGCTTACGATGACTCATTAAGAGTCGTTGAATTGAAATCCCATGGTGGCATAACTTTCTTCTCCCTTGAGTCTGCTAATATTTGGACTATACAATATGCACTCCATCCTCCTCTTCCTACCCTTGATCTCTCTTAGGAGTCTCTCCTCCTCATTGTAACATCCCTGACATAGGTTATGCCAGAACCCGGAAGTTTTGCTTAAGTTATTTATAAACTTGTTTTAATCTTTTGAAGACTCAAGGAGAGTTTAATTTTCAAGTTTGAGCTTATTTGCAAACTATTTGTGCATTATATGATAGTTTGGGTGTAAATTGCAATTTACCCTGAGGGGCTATATTGCAATATTTCACATTTTGAACGTGCCTCAAGTTCTTTATCATCATAAGAGAGATAATGATGCTAAGGGTTGTCTTGTGGAAGGCCTAAGTTCCAACTTGGAGCTTGTTTGCATAATGTTTGTGCCTTGTGTACCAATATTAATGCAAATTGCAATTTACCCAAAATGTAGGTTTGATATGAAAATTACCACCTCTAGAGTGTCCCTACTCCATCTTAGCATCATATAGAGCAGAGAGAAAGAATGAGGCTCCATGTTTGAATCATATTTGAGTGATGGTATTCTTGGTAATGAAAAGACCAAGATGAGTTGTATAGTTGAAACCCTAAAATGAGTTGTATTGAGTTGTAGAGCTTATATATGAGTGCCTACTGGCCAAGAAGTCATAGAAGAGGTCCCATATTGTTTTTTCAACTCTTAACAAAGTCCATTATGAATTAAGCACATCAAGAAGGTGATGGATATCAGTTTACAACTTTCCTTGTAAAAGTTGTAATGGTTTGTGAATAAAGTGATGTTGGGTTGAAATATCTTGTTTAACAAGATAGCTAATGGCCGAAATCTTATCCCTAAATTATTCCCAAGAGTTTTACATGTCAATATAAATATGTTTGCAAGAATAGACACATGTCAACCCATGCATGGACATGTGTCACCTAGTAGTATAAGGTGATGGCACATCTTATACACTCTCTCCCATGAGCCTCAAGTATATATTCCACTCCTTTGACCCACTAGTGAAATTTTTTGAATCCTAAATCTCTATTTCTCTTAGATATAGTGCATAGTAGTTGAGGAGTAGATTGACCCTTAAGTTTAAGGTGAAGCCATGGTCATCTTCAACCTTGGTTAAAGCATGAATCTCGGGTTGTGATTATTCCTTTCTTTTCTTCTTCACCAAGTTCTTATCTACGGTGATTCTTTGCATATAGAGGAGTTATGAAAAAGTCTTGGATCTTTGATAAGTTCGTCTTCAACGTTGGGAATGTAAGGCTTTGAATCTTGGATCTTTGAATTTGTTCTTGAGGCTGGTTATATAACTTGAACCCAATCATGTTATTATTCACCTTTGATCTTGTTATACTTGTTGATCTACTTTCAATTTCAATTTTTCTTGAATGGTTGATGATTCTATGAGTTCTCATAGTTGCATAGGACTATTGTACATGAACTAGAATAGTAAGGGATGAAAGTATAGAGCTTGATGATGATGACATCTTCATGTCACAAACTGATATCGGGTTGAAGCACCTCTAACCCGATATGGTAATGAAACCCAATATGGTGATATGAAATCGATTAGACCTTGGAACCCCACACCCCTATCATTTTGTATATTTGGGTTAGTTGAAAAAGGACTAACCAGTTGTGTAGGTTATCATTCAACACATGGTAGATTGATACTTTGAAGGTTTTAAAAGGTATGAGCATAAGGGTCTAACCCAATATGCAAAACCCTACCCTTGAGTAACCCGATATTAGTGACACACAAACACCTCTTGCCTGATATGGTGGAAGCATACGCCACTAGCCTGCTATGGTGCAAGCACACAACTCTTGCCCGATATGGTGGAAGCACACACCTCTTGCCCGATATGGTGTAAGCGCACACCTCTTGCCCGACATGGTGGAAGCACACACCTCTTTCTTCATATGGTGGAAGCATACACCTCTAGCCCAATATGGTAGTAAGCATACACCTCAAGCCCGATATGGTGGAAGCACCTCAAAACCAAAATGGAGGTAAGCACCTCAAATCCGATATACTTGATTGAGTAACATATGAAGTGTTTTATGTAAAATGATACATTAAGATGTAAAGAGTTTAATGCATTTTGATAAGTGTAGGCCAATGTACCTTGAGAAAAGGGTTGAGCCAACTTAATAAAGTATGATGTAATCAATAGCCTAGTGAGGATGAGAGAGAAACTCATACTTTGTGTGATAATCATTTAATGATAAATGATGAGAATAAACAAGTATGATTGAATACTTATGATATCAATGTATGCTCCTAATATGTGTGGAGCTATGAATTAGGGTTTTGATTCTTGATAATATGAACTTGAAACCCTAATCGACTAAAAAGGGAAACCCTAACCCTAATAATGGGAATGTTGTATTTCTCTTATATTTCATGGTGATGATATGTACTTGAAATTGTTTTTTATCACGAAATACTAACCATGCAGGTATCATGAGATGATGGGCATAGCCAGGTATGAGCTATGATGTTTTATATGATACAGATTAAATGGGCCTTGTGAGCCACGACAAATACTTATGCAATAAGTATAATGTATACCTGGATTTGAGGACCTAGTGGTAATAGTTACCTAATAAGATATGACAATGTTCAATGATGAACTAAGGGTTTGAATACCCAGATCTAGCAATGATGATGATGATAATGTTAAGGGATGAGAATTCACAGTAATGTGATAAGGGAATGAGATCCCGAGTGTTATGCATTCAATGTGATCCAAAGATTATGAAAGTACTTGATAAATATATTATACCCTTCTTTGTAGCATCTATTATAATTCATGATTGTAACTTGGTTGATGCTAAAAGATACTGTAATGCACCTAATAAATAAAGTGGAACCTTATCATGTAGCTGCCCTAGCCATAGATCCATTCAGTGTTAGAATTTGCTGAATGGTGTAATGAGTTTAACTCAGAGAACATATTTTTTTAATATATTGGGGTGATGGGAAAAAATATCCTTACATCCAAATAGGGATTGCTGTGTGATCTTTCCCTCATACCGGGCTTGATGTGTGATCTCCCCAAAGAAAATATACCAGGGTTGCTGTGTAATATCTTTGTAGAGAGTGCATATTGCAGCTGTAACTCTATAGTGAAGATGCCTCTATACCCTAGCAAGCTAAATGTAGTTTGCCATGTGATGTCACTGCCAGTGGTCTCGTACTAACCAAGACAGGTGAGGTCGTGGAAGATGGCTCTTCCTTTGACCTTGTATGGTACCGATTTTGACTAAGCGGTGGTCGGTTGGAGCATGAGCGGTATACCTCATCTCCTCAGGGTATAAGTGTGATTGTAAATATGTAATCAGTTATGTAGCGTATTTTCTTAAGGATTGAATACATAAACATTGGTTGATGTTACATTACTTTTATACATCTTAAATGGATAAATCTTATATGTGTTTTTTGTATTCCTTAAAAAGTGAATAGATGGTTTTTTTCTCTATCATAGATAGCTGCATTGCTTTAAAAGTTGATATTGCTCTGTTCTACTTATAAACATTAATCTTGATTAGTAATATAAAAGATCCTCTGCTCAGTTTTATACTATTTACCTATGATAACATTGTTGGAGGAGAGTTATATCTCTCGCTTGGACTTTTGTCTCACCCCATTGGTCCCAACAATTTTTAGGTGGACACAAACAAGGAGGTAGAGATTGTATTGCAGAGTGAGGACAACAACAACAGGGATAGCAGTAGCATCTCAGGTTGAGTGTGTTGTCTGTCATTTGTTATAGATAGAAGTCCTATGTCTCATATCTATACTCTCATGTCCTTGGGAGTTAGTATGTAATAGTTTTACAAACGATATGAGATTTTGACTTGTATGCCTAGAGGATTTTATGTTGTTTATGTATATGTTTGGGAAGGGGAACTAGTATATGATATCCTCAAAATGAGATGGTATAATGTATGTAAAATGTGAACCATGATGTATATATTGCTTTGGTTCTTTCTTTAAGAGTGTCCTGGCAGTGGATCTCTTTGCAAAATGGTTTTAGTTTTTAGTGACTTTCATTAATCCGCTGCTAATGGTTATTCCACAACATTACTATGCAATTTAGCTATCAGTTTGATAGCGGTCATCACAATTTTTTTGGTATCAGAGCCTAAGGTTTGCTGAGTCTACATAGAGATAGGATTCAAGTTGTTGAGTCTGTTCTAGTGTCCTCCAGTCTATCTTATAGTGACTTCTGCTCATATAAGAGAAGAAGTGAAGCTGAAAGATGGCTGGAGCACACGAAGAACATGTTGTTGAGAACATCATTGCTGCACCAGGAGGTGGTGCAAGGGAACATGCTAGAGAGGAATCAATGCCTGAGAATCCCCATTTTGATCAAGCCATGATAGAAAACCTAGCCTTTCATGCTCTTTTCAGGAAATTCATGACCACAATAACGCATTTGGAAGACCGGATGCCAGAACCAACACCTAGGGCACCAGTTCCCAATGAGGAACATGGGTCTGGTAAGACCTTTGAGCTGTTATGTTGGGTAGGAGCCACTGAATATGCCGGTACAGCTGACCCAGTAGACGCAGATTTATGGCTCACTAAATTGGGAATGCTTAGCATCCCAGAAACTAATAAAGTTAGGCATGCTGTGTACCTGTTAAAAGGAAGCGATGGCCATTGGTGGGCCATTGAAGAAGGGAAAAGACTGGGTGTTGAGGTCAGATGGGAGGAGTTCCAATGTGAGTTTTTCATTAGATACTTTCCCATGACTTATCTGGATCGAACTGTTTCATTCTGATATGTCTTCATCCTGCTTCATATCTGTTTTGATTGATCTGGGTGCTACACATTCCTTTATCACCGGAGAAGTGATTCATGACTACAATATGAATGTCAGTCGTAGAGAAAATAATCTATTATTAGAAACTCTGTTAGTCAGATCTACATTTTTATGGGAGGTTCGCTCTCCCTGTGTTCTTTCTTTTTCAGAACATAGCATTCAGGTGGATCTTATACCACTTGCGATGTATGGGTTTGATATAATTCTCGGGATGGATACCCTAGAAAAGTATAAGGTTGTCTTGGATTGTGGTTCCAAGCAAGCTATGTTCACAAACAGTGATCAGACATGGGTCTTTCAGGAGGACCAAAACATTCTTCCAACCTGTCTAGTATCAGCAATGGTAGCTGAGAGACTGATGCGACAAGGATGTGAAGCATTCTTGGCACATGTGGTAGATACAAAAGCAAAATGTTCTAGTATTCCTGAAGTTCCTATTATCAGGGAATTCAAGGATCTATTTCCTGAATAATTTCCAGATATTCCTCCACCTCGAGAGATTAATTTCAAGATTATTCTAATCACGGGTACACAACCCATAGCCCAAACAAATTATAGGATCGAGCCTTCTGAGATGGCAGAACTCATGAAACAATTACAGGAGTTGCTTGAGAAAGGTTTCATTTGATTGAGTACTTTTCTATGGGGTGCCCCAATTCTTTTTGTTAAAAAGAAGGATGGGTCTATGAGATTATGCATAGACTATAGACATCTTAACAAGGTGACCATAAAGAACAAATATCCTCTGCGAAGGATAGATGATTTGTTTCACCAGTTGCGTGGTGCAGTAGTGTTCCTTAAGATAGATCTAAGGTCAAGATATCATCAGTTACGTATCAAGTGGGCACTTCTAGTGAGGGTCTTGTTCCTTCTGGAAAATATATATGTTAGATCTTGTTCATGTAATCATGTTTGGTTTATGATGGTGACCCTTGACATGCTTGATGGTAACTGATATAGTAGATTACATCTATGTATCTTGACATGACATTACATGTGTTTATGATCATCTGGAATTATCTGTATAATGCTGAGAAAATGGTAAGCATATAAGATGCTTTGCTTGATGATATGACCTATGCCTATTGTAACATCCAAGATTTGAGGCCTCGGATAAGTAAATATTAAAAGGAATGATTGGACTACCCATATCACCAAGGTGCACCTCCTTTTCTGGGATCCCATCACTAAAGAACTACATAGTTAAGTGTGCTTGGCATGGAGTAGTACTAGGATGGGTGACCAGTCGGGAAGTTGATCCTGGCTTGCGCGTCAGTGTGGACAAAGTACACAGTTAAGGCTAGTGGTGGTTTGTGGGGCCAGACGTCATTCCTGAAACTCTACTAGAGTCGTGGGCAGTGGGCCCGAGTGTGACAATGGTATCAGAGCCATAACCCCTCCAGTAGGTAGGGCCCACATGGGCATGGCATGCAAGTCTTGAGCCGTGCGGTCCAGGCAAGTTGGAAAGGGCTATTTGTAGAGACGAGATGGAACCACCCTTGCGCTGGTAGCCGTGGACGGGAGCTGGGTGTCCATGGGCCATTGTGGGTCTGCACTGAAATGGGGTCAGATTATGAGACCATACAGTTGAGCCTTGATGAGGACGTCAAGAGTCTAAGTGGGGGAGATTGTAACATCCCAAGATTTGAGGCCTCAGATAAGTAAATCTTAAAAGGAATGATTGGACTACCCATATCACCAAGGTGCACCTCCTTTTCCGAGAGCCCATCACTAAAGAACTTCATAGTTAAGCATGCTTGGCATGGAGTAGTACTAGGATGGGTGACCAGTCGGGAAATTTATCCTAGCTTGCGCGTCAGTGTGGACAAAGTGCGCAGTTAAGGCTAGTGGTGGTTTGTGGGGCCATTCGTCATTCCTAAAACTCTACTAGAGTCGTAGGAGTGGGCCCGGGCGTGACAAAATGAAACGTTGGCTTGAAGTCAATGGGAAGAGTAGTCTTGGCCAAGGCTTGCGGCCTTCTGGAGTGCGGGGGGTGTGGACGGAGGTAAGGGTCGAGTTCCGGTTGGAGCTCGAGCGCTGAGGTGATGGGGAACGATCTACTGCGTTCTACCATGGCCGCTAGGGCGGCCTGCGGCTTCAGCCCAAGGAAGAAGAAGGATCATGAGTCGTTGGATGAGTATGCCCCCCAGAGGGATGAAGAAGAACTCACTTAACCGGAGGTATAATCGTATATTCGAAATGTTTTCAATAGGCAAGCCGGGTTGCATAGAAAAGGATGAAGTGGCGCCATCTGATTGGCCGAGAGGTATTTTTCCTTGCAAAAATCATATCTAATGATTGGTAACTCTTCTAGGACAAGTAATATATGAATTTTGATCAGAAGAACACAAGGAATCCAATAAAAATAGTTTTATATCCTGAATCTGATCATAGTTCGAAATGTAGTGTAAATCATCATCTTTAATGAATTAAAGATTAAGAAACCCTATTTTGATATGATTAATGTGTTTAATAGGGTTTAATGGATCATTAGAGTTGATGTTAACCTATTAAATGTAAAAAGGTACATTATGTTCAAAAAGGAAGAACTTTGCATATGATTAGTCTAATTTAGAGTTTATATGCTTGAAATTGGAAAAGTACATAAAGTTATCATCTTTAGTGTTTTAATTAAGGGAAATCCCTTAGATTTGATGGTAAATGGTCTTAATGACATAATACAAGTTGAAATTAACCTATTGTTAATAAAAGTGAGAATAGGATCTAAAAATATGATCTTTTTATATAATTGGTTTAATTTAGGGTTTCGTGCATGATTATGCACTAATGAGCTTGAAAACCCTAATTTAGATGAATATGTCTTTTAATTGTTTTAATGGTTCAAATCCATGAATAAATAGGGATGTGATGATCCTAAGTCAATTTGGGTATAAAAGACTATTAAAATGGATAGTTGAGCAATTAAGGTTCATATAAATGGAAAAGAGTATTTTTAGGGTTTGTTAACCCGAAAAGGGATAAAGTTTGAGAAATTGATCTAAGAAACCCTAATGAATATAAATGAAACCTTAATGCGGGTTTGAACCCCAAGAAAGTGAATCCAAGTCAATAAAGTAGATTCTTTATAAAGTGAGTAATAAATAGAGTGCATATTCTTTTCAGGAATTATGTGATGATTGAATTACTTGCTTGGATCTGTTGATTGGCTTGATTGTATATACATGAAGTATATGTTGAATAATATGCATGAATCATCAAATCAGGTATGTGGTTACGCTTATGAATAATCGTTCTAGTTTCACGGCAATTCTCAAACATTTTATCAGTTGCTTGAAAAAAACTGTTGGATGTCTATCTATTTCATGCAACTATAAAGTGACTAAGATTATCACAATAATTAGATATATAACTGGCTAGATCCGGGTCCACCTCTGTTGCTTTGAAAAGGCTAAAAAAAGGGGTAATCCTAGAGCAAGGTCTAGGTTATCGAGAGTTAGAAACTGGGCTACCTACGTGTAGTGCCATGAGACTCTTTAGCATACCATGAGTTAAGGAGTGGTCTACCTATGAGTAGTTCCATGTGACTCAACGCTAGAAGCTGGTTCACTTGATAGGTGGATCATGAGGGGTTTAATGGGGACATCACAGAGGATAGGGTACTGTTGGATCACAGAGTTATATTTAAAATGTAATCTTGGTTGTTAAATGACTAATTGAATGATTACGTTGTTAGCATATTTGCATGATTATTGTTTCCCCCACATACCAGCTTCGGCTGACCGACGTTTTGTTTGTCGGAGTTTTAGGTACAAGCCAAAAGGACAAACAGTAAATCGTCATATTGTGAAACACATGAAGTAAAATACAAGGAGGATTAGTTAGAGTAGAATCCTTAAGTGGATAGAAGTTTAGAGATCCAAGTTTTCAAAAAGGTATGCAAAAATGTATTTTCTTACAGCTTTTCAATATAGTATGTTAAAATTTGTTAATTATTCTTGGTTAATTGCCGAACCTTTGATCCGGAAGTTATGGGTGCGGCTTCAACCCCTCGGTCTCTCTTAATTGGGGGTTATCGGGAGGTGGGGTCGTAACACCTATGGTCACATGTTGAGGCATGAATGATAAAGTATATAATCATCAATGTTGCCCTATGCTTGATAATATGATTTTTCTATTAATCCATGATGATTGTGTATACTAACCATGCAGGTGTTTCATACAGATGCATAGCCAGGTAGAGGGATATGAGGTATATATGTTTGAGTAACACTGCTCTGATGATTACTCTTGATGATGAGATAACATGCATGATGTGTTTTAGTCTGAGGACCTGACTTTGGCTAAAGTGCCTAGTTGAGGTGTTATCCTCTGATGATGATCTGGGATTGTTATCCCAAGTAGTGAGAATGCCTTTTGAGGCAGTGGTTTCTTTTGGAGAGGAATTAAGATCCCGGAATAGCATGATGGTGGTAACAATAAGGTACCTTTATGTTATGGATGTGTTACAACTTGGTTGCCTCAACAATCCACTTAAAATATACTAGATAACCACACTGGAATATATCATGTAGTTTGCCCTGGCCATAGATCCATCATCGTCAGGAGCTGGTGATGGTGAAACGAGTTCTCCTGTGGGTTAAACCGGAGTGCATATTGTTGAGTATGTGAGGTTTCTCCTAGCCTAAAGTGAGGAGGTAAGAGTGCAACTTCGGTTGTAGACTCCAGAGTGCGGATTCAAGCCCGTAGCTCAAATAAGATAAGAGCATGGTGAACAGGCCCATGGCTCAGGATGTGTGATATGGGATCATGAATGCGTTCATGGCTCAGAGCACGGTGAACAGGCTCGTGGCTTAGTTTCACTAGCACTGATACCTGTACCAAGGCGGGCTAGGCAGAGGGTAGCCTGACCCTGTGGCTGAGGCCACTTAAGCATGATATTGCTGTCCTGCTTGTGTTGTACTCGTGCACTGACCACGAGGTGGGAGGTCATGGATTCTGGCTCTCCCATTGACCTTGTATGGCACCGACTTGGGTTTCGCAACCGAAGGTTGGATTTGAGTGGTACAACTCACTTCCTCAGGGCATAATAATATGTAATCCACTCGAATAGTATTTATTGCTTAAGGAAAAACACGGAACATTGATTGAGGCCTTGCTTGTGTAATTGATCTTGCTATACTTGCGGTTCTTTATACATTCCTTATGTTATGTGGTAAGATCTTATAAATCTTATCTTGTCAATCATGTTCCATGAAGAGATATTTGGTTATATGCCTTCCATGCATCTGGTAAGCTTGATGGTATGAAGAGCTTTACTATATAGACTGCTCTTATTGTACCTTTTATCAATTATCTGCCGTTGTTGCTTTAATCTTTCTATGGTTTTATGGTTTCGGCGGGGAGTTATGTTTCTCGCTGGGACTGTGTGTCTCACCCCACTGGTTTATAACCTTTTTAGGTGTTCGAGCTAGATGTGGTGGTGGTCGCGGAGTTGCGGCCGAGCAACAAGACGAGCAGTAGAGGGAAAGAGATGGACATGCTACTGTTTTAGTTGTTTTGTAATAGAGTCTTAGAGTCATCCCTGTACTCTCAGGTCCTTGGAGGTGTTTTGACGTTGTTTCACGATTTTTAGCTGTTGAAGCTTTGTATATCCTGCTGCTGGCCGGATGTGGGCCGTTATGTATGTATAAACAGGTGATGAACTCATGTGATGACTAGACAACTGATCTCCTAAGTTGTGGACATGTATCAATACATGTAAATGTTTATATAACATGTTTTCTTGCAGGACAAGGATCTGAATGTAATAGTTTCTTGGTTTATCCGCTTTCTAAAATCGGTTTTAATTAACCCGTGTTTTTGGTAATTAGTGGTTTATGGTGTTTTCCGCATGTTTTCACGTGACACCTCGCTGTCTGTGTGATAGCGGGATGTTTCACCACACATAGTTGTTATGAAAGTTCTCTGGCATCATCGTGGCATTGAGGAAGCCACATTGGAGCTGGAGGAAGAAATGAGGAGCAAGTACCCTTCTCTTTTCTCTTGAGATTTTGGGGATGAAATCCCTGTTAGGGGTTGATAATTGTAACATCCATGAGCTGGGTTATGTTATAAACATGTAATTTTTGGTTAAGTAAGTTATATATAAATTTGTTTTAATCTTTTGAAAAGTAATTAAGACTCAAGGATAGTTTAATTTTCAAGTTTGAGCTTATTTTTAAACTGTTTGTGCATTATATAATAGTTTGGGTGTAAATTGCAATTTAACCAAGATAAGGGGTTATATTGCAATATGACACAATTTTGAACGTTCCTCAAGTTCTTTAGCATCATAAGAGAGATAATGATGTTAAGGGGTGACTTGTAAGAAGCCTAAGTTCCAAATTGGATCTTGTTTGAATAATGCTTGTGCCTTGTGTACCAATTTTGATGCAAATTATAATTTACCCAAAATGTAGGGTTGATATGCAAATGACCACCTCTAGAGTGTCCCTACTCTCTCTTATCATCATTTAGAGGAGACAGAAAGAAATTGGAACCATGTTTGAATCATATTTGTGTGATGGTATTCTTGGTGATGAAAAGACCAAGATGAGTTGTATAGTTGAAACCCTAAAATGAGTTGTATTGAGTTTATATTGTAGAGCATATATGGGAGTGCCTATTGGAAAGAAGCAATATAGGAGGTCCCATATCGTTTTTTCAACTCTTGTAAAAGGTCATGACCAGTTAAGAACCTCAAGAAGGTGATGGATATCAGTTTACAACTTTCCTTGGAAAAGTTGTATCAATTTCTGAATAAAGTGATGCTGGGTTGAAATATCTTGTTCAAAAAGATAACTAATGGCCGAAATCTTATACCTAGATTATCCCCAAGAGTTTTGCATGTCTAGATAAATATGTTTGCATGCATTGACATGTGTCAACCCATGCATGAACATGTGGGAACTAGTAGTATAAGGTGATGACACCTCTTATACACACTCTCTCATGAGCCTCAAGTATATATACCACACCTTTCACCCACTAGTGAAAATTTTTGAATCCTACAACTTTGTTTCTCTTAGATATCATGCATAGTAGTTGATGATAAAGAAGGATCTTGAGCCTTAAGCTTATGTTGAAGCCATGGTCATCTTCAACCTTGGTTAAAGCATGAATCTCGGGTTGTGATTCTATCTTTTTTTTATTCTTCGCCAAGTTCTTATCTATGGTGATTCTTTGCATATAGAGGAGTTTTGAACAAGTCTTGGATCTTTGATAAGTTCATCTTCAACCTTGGGAACATTAAGCTTTATAGTTTGGATCTTTGATGTTGTTCTTGAGGTGGGTTATATAACTTGAACCCAGTCATGTTATTATTCACCTTCAATCTTGCTATACTTGTGGATCTACTTTCAATTTCGATTTTTCTTGAATGTTTGATGATTCAATGAGTTCTAATAGTTTCATAGGACTGTTGTCCATGAACTAGAAGAGTAAGGGATGAAAGTATAGAGCTTTATGATGATGACATCATCATGGCACAAACCGATATCGGGTTGAAGCACCTCTAACCCGATATGGAAATGAAACCCAATATGGTGATATGAAATTTGTTATACCTTGGAACCTCACACCCCTATCATTTTGTACATTTGGGTTAGTTGAAAAAGGACTAACCAGTTGTATAGGTTGTCACTCAACACATGGTAGGTTGATACTTTGAAGGTTTGAAAAGAATGAGCATAAGGGTCTAACCCGATATGCAAAACCCTACACTTGAGTAACCCGATATAAGTGACACACACACACCTGTTGCCCAATGTGGTGGAAGCATACACCTCTAGCCCGATATGGTGTAAGAACACACCTCTTGCCCGATATGGTGGAAGCGCACACCTCTTGCCCAATATGGTGTAAGCACACACCTCTTGCCCGATATGGTGGAAGCACACACCTCTGGCCCGATATGGTGGAAGAACACACCTCTTGCCCAATATGGTGGATGCATACACCTCTAGCCCGATATGGTAGTAGGCATACTTTTCTATCCCGATATGGTGGAAGCTCCTCAAAATCAATATGGAGGTAAGCACCTCAAATCCGATATACTTGATTGAGTAACACATGAAGTGTGTTATGTCAAATGATACATTAAGATGTAAAGAGTTTAATGCATTTTGATAAGTGTAGGCCAATGTACCTTGAGAAAAGGGTTGAGCCAACTTAATAAACTATGGTGTAATCAATATCCTAGTGAGGATGAGAGAGAAACTCGTACTTTGTGTGATAATCATTTAATGATAAATAATGAGAATATGAATACTTATGATATCAATGTATGCTCCTATTATGTGTGGAGCTGTGAATTAGGGTTTTGATTCTTCATAATATGAGCTTGAAACCCTTATCGGCTAAAAAAGGAAACGCTAACCCTAATAATGGGAAGGTTGTATTTCTCTTGTATGGCATGTTGATGATATGTACTTGATATTGTTTTTATCGCAAAATACTAACCATGCATGTATCATGAGATGGTGAGAGTAGCCATGTATGAGCTATGATGTTTTATATGATACCGATTAAATAAGCCTTGTGAGTCATGAGAAATACTTGTGCAACAAGTATAATGTATACCTGGGTCTAAGGACCTAGAGGTCATAATTACCTGATAAGAGGTGACAATGTTCAGTGATGAACTAAGAGTTTGAATACCCAGATCTAGCAATCATGATGATGATACTGTTAAGGGGTGAGAATTCCCAATAATGTGATAAGGGACTGTGATCCCGAATGTTATGCATTCAATGTGTTCTAAATATTATGACAGTACTTGATAAATGTATTACACCTTTCTTTGTAGCATCTGTTGTAATTCAGGCTTGTAACTTGGTTGATTCTAAGAGATACTGTAATACACCTAATTAATCAAGTGGAACCTTATCATGTAGTTGCCGTGGCCATAGATCCATTTAGTGTCAGAATTTGTTGAATGGTGAAATGAGTTTTTCCTTACTAAATGGCCAAGGTTGAACATGACCATGGCTTCACCTTAAGCTTAAGGCTTGAGCTCCTCTTTTCTCCTCAACTACTATGTACAATATCTTATAGAAAGAGAGTTGTAGGATTCGAAAAGTTTCACTAGTGGGTGAAAGAGTGGTATATAGAATTGAGGCTCATGAGAGAGAGTGTATAAGAGGTGTCATCACCTTATACTACTAGGTGACACATGTTATAACCCCAATTTTTGGGTTCATATGGTGGGAAATGCAAATTCCCCAATAAAGGTATGCTAATGGGAATTGTATGAATTATATGTATTTTATGGATTCCCTTTTTCAATATTTTCTTTGTGCATGTTATTACGTGGATCATAATATTTTAATGAGTCCAAGGTGATTAAAAAGAAAAGAAGAAATTAAATATTGCTTTATTAAGAAGGAAATATGAGACAATGATAAAAATATAAGAAATATATGGAAATATGGATAATGGAATCATAATGGATGAGATTTTGAGTCCACATGGTTTTTAATGGTAAAATGAATCCAAACAAATGATATATAAGAATAGGAGAGAGAAAATATGCATAACATATGCCTTAAGAAGTGTTAACTTTCATGTAAAGAAAAAACATTTATCCTTTCGTTTTTTGGACTCAAACTTGGTACACAGATAGTTAATGCTAATACAAGGTTTCCCCAAAAATTTGGATGAAAAAGGATAAATGAAGAGAGAGTTAGGAATTTTGCAAGTTTTCCTAAAGTGATAGGCTAATCAATGCATTGTATTCAATGTCACAGTATTAGTTGGATTAGATTTTCATTTTTCAAGAACATGAGTAATGTGGACTGTTGGATCTGAGATCAAATGGTGTTGGGCTATTCCTTGCCTTATTTGGAAGGTGAAAACCTGTAGTTAGATAGGTTGTATTCCGAACTAGATTTCTCATGATTGAGAGCACGAGAGAAGTTATAATTAATCCCAACATCTTTGGGAGCACAAGAGGAGGCAAGCGATCCTAGGTTTGCAGTGGTTTTGGGGATCCTATCCGATTTTCCCAATTTGCTCAGAACCTACAACGAGCCATAGCTTAAGACTATAAAAGAAGGGGGACCATAGGCCCCTCTGGGAGAAAATGAAGTCTCTGTAAGACTCAGTGCAACCACCATTTCCCTTCCCCATCTCCAATTGCTTCGCTAGCCACAGCCGCCAAGTCTCCCATGACTAGTTCCTCTCCTATAGACTCTCCATGCATGATGGGTGATGACAATGCTGCGGTGGGTAACCAGACCACCATGGTAGGAGCACAATGTTGGTTTCCACTTGCGATGCTAGTAGGGAGGGAGGCAGACTCCCAACTATGTTCTTCTTGCCCCGCGAGCCACCATGAATGAGAGGGTAGCCGCCTCTAGCAGAAGCCCTATTTTCCCAATGAAATAGGGGAGCAAACTCCCAGTCCGCAGAGGAGAAGCGCAAGGGTGGGAGGACCGATCAAATCTAACTTTCGGCCCTAACGAACCCAAATAAGGGATCCACAAACTAAGGATCGCTGGAAATATAGAGGGGTTGAAGTTGACATGGCATCATTCTATTCGCTCAAAGGTATATATTTTGGAATAATCATAACTAAATATTGGTAACTCAAATTGCAACAAAATATATATGAAAATTTATCAAGAGAATGCAAGGAGTACAATAAAAATATAATTAAGCCTAAATATGTGTGAAATTTGAAAAGTGTATAAAGATGTCATCTTCAATGTTTTTACCAATGAAAAACCCTAAAATTTGATGATAGTTCGATCTAATGATGTTCTCTAAATTTTTTCAGCAAATATTAACATGTTGTTAATAAAAAGGATGATTTAGATATAAAAGAATGATCTTTGCACATAATTGGCTCAATTTTGGGTTCCATGTACATGATTATAAATAAACAGGCTTATAAACCCTAATCTAGGTGTTAATGGTTTCTAATTAGATGAACTTCAAAATCATTTGTATAAATGTGATTAATCCTAATCCTATTTGATGAAAAGAAGGTTTTAATGTGAAAAATTAGGGTTTTTGAACCTAGAATTGTTGTTTTAGGGTTTGTTGACCTAAAAAGGATAAAGTTTGAGAAATTGATCTAAGAAACCCTAATGAATCCTAATAAGACTTGGAAACCGTAGAAAGGTGTCCCAAGTCAATAAAGAGTTGTTTGGGATGTGATGGCAACAACTAGGTATTATACATGTTTTCAGAATCAATGTTTTCTTGATTCATTGATTGGCTTGCTTGATTGGACATCTAGTTGGATCTAAATATAGTGCTTCTATGAGATCTCCAAAATATGTATGTGGTTACGCTTATGGTTAAATCGCTTTAGTTTCACGGCGATTTTCATGGTTTTACTGGTTGCTTGAAATTAACTGATTGGTTGACATTTATTTCATGCAACTATAAAGTGATTGTGACTATCACCATAATTATATGTGCATGAATAGCTCAGATCCTGGTCCTCCTCTGTAGCTCTGATGATGATGAGATAGATGGCCTAGTACATGGTCTACCCGCGAGGTAGGATCATCAGGTTGTCATGAGTCGATGTGTTGGTCTACCCTTAGGTAGGACCATACGACTCCACGACCCTATGTATTGATCTACCTGTAAGGTAGGATCATGGGGGTTAGTTGAGATCTACCATATGAGAGTTAGTATCCATGTCCACTGTAGGAACAACACAGAGACTAGGGTATGTAAGGATTTAGTAGTCATGTTTAAAATGTAAAGTTTGTTTTATTAAATCATAATTGATTGCAATATGTAGTTACAATTAAAAGTAAGTTTTTGGTTCCCCCACAAATTGATATAATTCATTATACTAACTGTCGTTTTGTTTTTTGGAATTTTAGGTTTATCAAAAAATGGATATTCCTTTAAATTGACATTGATGGAATCAAGTTTAACGAAGAATTGGAGGATTGTAGATGAATAGTTCTCATTTGCGTAACATCCCTCAAATCCAATATTTTGCAAGGCATAAGAAAAGAAATTTTTTATCCTATTTCAAGCTTAGTTGTGGTATAATTTATTAATTTTTTTTTATTATTTGCAAAACCATTGATCCTATTTCGTGATTAGCGAATCTGACTTCTTGGTCTTCCTTAATTGGGGGTTACCAGGAAGCGGGGTCGTTACAACACATGTCCATGCATGGGTTGACATGTGTCCATGGATGCACACATATTTATCTTGACATGCAAAAAATTTTCGGTTAATCTAGGGATAAGATTCCGGCCATTAGTTATCTTGTTGAACAAGATATTTGAACCCAACACCACTTTATTCACAAATCGATACAACTTTTCCAAGGAAACTTGTAAACTGATATCCATCACCTTCTTGAGGTGCTTAACTCATCATGGCCATTGAAAAGAGTTGAAAAAATGATATGGGACCTTGTCTACGGCTTCTTGGCCAATAGGCACTCCCATATAAGCTCTATAACTCAATACAACTCATTTTAGGGTTTCAACTATACAACTCTTCTTGGTCTTTTCATCACCAAGAATACCATCACTCAAATATGATTCAGAAATGGAGCTTATTTCTTTATATCTCATCTAAATTATGATAAGAGAGAGTAGGGACACTCTAGAGGTGGTCATTTTCATATCAACCCTACATTTTGGGTAAATTACAATTTGCATCACAATTGGTACACAAGGCACAAGCATTATTCAAACAAGCTCCAACTTGGAACTTAGGCTTTCTGCAAGCCACACCTTAGCATCATTCTCTCTCTTATGATTCTAAAGAACTTGAGGAACATTCAAAATGTGACATATTGCAATATAACCCCTCACATTGGGTAAATTGCAATTTACACCCAAACTATCATATAATGCACAAACAATTTGCAAATAAGCTCAAACTTGACAATTAAACTCTCCTTCAATATTAATTACTTTTCAAAAGATTAAAATAAGTTTATAAATAACTTACTTAAGAAAAATTTCTAGGGTTATGGCATAACCCAGGTTAGGGATGTTACTATTATCAACCCCTAATAGGGATTTCGTCCCCAAAATCTCAAGAGAAAAGAAAGAGTACTTCCTCCTCATTTATTCCTCTAGATCCAATGTGGCTTATTAAATGCCACAGTGATGCCAGAGAACTTTCACAAGAACTATGTCTTTCTTTTTCAACTTCTTGATTCTTCTGTCCAGAATCATCATTGGACCTTCCACAAAGGATATATGTTCATTCAATTCTACCTCTGCAGGTTGCAATACCAACTCTGTATCAGGATGACACTTTATCAACATAGATACATGAAACACTCGATGTAGCCTATGTAGCTCAGGTGGAAACTCCAACCTATAGGCTACCTTTCCAATCCATGTTTTCACTGGGTAAGGTCCCATAAATGTAGGAGCTAACTTACCCTTTTTCCCAAATCTGAGAACACCTTTCCAAAGAGCAACCTTGAGATAGACCCTTTCTCCAAATTGGAATTCTAAAGGTCTACGACATTTATTGGCATATGAATTCTGTCTATCCTGTGCAACCTTCAATTTTTGTTGTATTACTTTGATCTTTTTAGTTGTCTGTTGCACTAATTCAGGATCCAGAAGTTGGTATTATCCTATCTCATACTAGCATAACGGAGATCTACAACGTATACCATATAATGCTTCACATGGTGCCATATAAATACTAGTCTGATAACTATTGTTGTAGGAAAACTCTATGAAGCTCAAGTGCAACTCCCAACTTCCTACAATTTGAAGAACACATGCCCTAAACCAGTCCTCTAAAGTCTGTATATTCCTTTCAGATTATTCATCTATCTGAGGGTGAATAGCTGTGTTGAACTTTAACTGCGTACCCAAGGCTTATGTAGTCGTTCCCAAAAATGAAAAACTAGGGACCTCTATCAGACACAATTATGGCTAGAACTCCATACAACCGCACTATCTCAACTATGTAGATCTGTGCAAGTTTTTTAGCAGTATAGTTGTTTTAATAGGAAGAAAATGTGTTGACTTAGTCAACCTATCAACTATCACCCCAATGGAATCACGAATTTTGGTTGTTCTGGGTAGACCAACCAGAAAGTCCATTATCACATGATCCCTTTTCCAATGTGGTATAGGTAAGGGTTGTAATGTTCCTGCAGGATTCTGGTGTTCTTCTTTAACTTGCTGACACACTGGACATCGCATAACAAACTCAGATACATCCTTCTTCAAACCAGGCCACCAATATATATCTTTTAAGTTGTGATACATTTTCATACTCCCTAGATGCATTCCATACATGGATGAATTGGCTTCCTCCATAACTAGCTTTCTTGAGTCATTGGCATCAGATACTACCATCCTACCATGGTAACAAACTACCTCATCCTTTGACTCATGGAAACCGTCCCATTTCTCACTACCATACTCTGGCCTAATCTGTTGAATCACAGTATCAACCTATTGTGCCTCTTTAATCTGTTGTCTCAGAGTAGGTTTCACATGCATCTCGGCTAATAATCTAGCTAACAAAGATACTTTTAATTGTACATTTATTTGTCTCAAAGAGACAAACATGTCTCATTTAAAACACATTATAGAATTCAACTGTGCTTTATCTATGGGTGGAAATGAAGACTTTGTACTTAGTGCATCTTCCACTACATTAGCTTTTCCTGGATGATAATCAATTGTACAATCATAGTCCTTGATTAATTCCATTCAGCAGCGTTGTCTCGTATTCAACTCATGATGTGAGAAGACGTACTTTAAGTTTTATGGTTTGTGAAAATTTGACACATTTCTCCATAAAGATAACGCCTCTAAATCTTCAACACATGGACCACTGCAGCTAACTCTAGATCATGCGTCGGATAATTCTCCTCGTGTTTCACAAGTTGTCGGGAAGAAAAAGAAACTACATGATCAATCTGCATCAGCACACATCCTAGACTATTCTTAGAGGCATCATAGAAAACAATGTATCCTTTTCCCTACTCAGGTAAAACAAACACGTGTACTAGTCAACCTTTCTTTCAACAACTAGAAAGAATGCAGACACTTGTCATTCCAAACAAAAGGAACCTCCTTCCTGATCAACTTAGTATGGGGTAATGCTACAGAACTGAAGTCTTTAATAAACCTTCTATAGTAACCTACAAGACCTAAGAAACTGCCAATCTAAGTTGGTGTCTTGGGCTATTCCCACTCTAAAATAGACTCCACTTTCTGTGGATCAACACAAATTCCTGAAGCAGATATGATGTGTCCTATAAAAGACACTTATGACAACCAAAACTCACACTTACTAAACTTAGCATTTAGCTTGTGTTGTCTCAACAAAGTCAAGGCTTGACGAAGGTGTTGTTCATGTTGTTGACCATCTTTACTGTATATCAGGATGTCGTCTATGAAGACAACTATGAATTGATCAAGGAATGGTCATAAGATTCTATTCATCATCTCCATGAATGCATCTAGTGCATTAGTTAGTCCAAATGACATAACTACAAACTCATAACGATTGTACCTTGTCCTAAAGGCTAACTTAGGTATTTCACTCTCCTTGATACATAACTAATGATATCTTGTCCTTAGATCTATCTTAGAGAACACTATTGCACCACACAACTGGTCAAATAAATCATCTATCCTTGGCAGAGGATATTTGTTCTTTATAGTCACCTTGTTAAGTTGTCTATAGTCTATGCATAATCTCATAAACCCATACTTTTTTAAACAAAAAGAACTGGAGCACCACATGGAGAAGTACTCAGTCGAATGAAACCTTTCTCAATCAATTCTTGTAACTATTTCTTGAAATCTGCCATCTCAGCAGGTGCCATCCTATAAGGTGTTTGGTCTATGGGTTGCATACCTAGGATTAGATTAATCTCAAAATCAATCTCTCGAGGTGGAGGAATATCTGGAAATTCATCAGGAAGAACATCCTTGAATTCCCTAACAACATGAACTTTAGGAAGACTAGGACTTTCTACTTTGGTATCTACCACACGTGCCAAGAATGCTTCACATCCTTGTCACATCAGTCTCTCAGCTACCATTGTTGATACTAGATAGGTTAGATGAATCTTTTTGTCCCCCTAAAATACCCATGTCTCATCACTGTCTACCAACATAGCTTGCTAGGAACCCCAACTCCAAGACAACCTTACACTGTTCTAGGGTATCCATCCCAAGAATTACATCAAACCCGTGCATCTCAAGTGGTATAAGATCCACGTGAATGTTGTGTTCTAAAAAAGAAAGAACATAGGGAGAACATACCTCCCACAACAATGCAGATCTGACTAACGAAGTTTCTAATAACAAATTATCTGCTCTACGCCTGACAGTCATATTGCAGTCATAAATCACTTCTCGAGTGATAAAGGAATGTTTAGCACCCAAATCAATCAAAATAGACACGAAGCAGGATGAAGACATATCAAAATGAAATGATTCCATCTGACATATCATGACTCATGGATTCACTACTACCTCTGGCTAATTCATAGCATAGAATCTCATTGTTGCCTATAGCTGACTCCATGCTATGTTGTTTGGTGCGGATGATACTGCTTGGGATGCCTGTCCACGTCCTCACGTGACACTGTTAAGCTGTTGCCTCTGCCTCGGTGTTTGCGTTACCTTTGTGTCTCTAATTGGACATTCTCTTATCATATGTCCTTCCTACCCATACGTGAATCAAGTTTTGTTCCCCCATTGAGGCCTAGATGGTCCTATTAATGACATTGATGCCGTACTATGGGCTCCACGTGGTAGAAAATTATGACCTCTACCCTTGCTTGATGTCTATTGTGTCTGAGCACTGAACACCTCTATAGTGCTACTGGTGCGGGAAATCTCAGTTTCTTAAAACTTCCAAACCTCTGTCCCTGAAATTGGGTAGGTCCTTTCCTACTATTCACTTCATGTTTCTTAATCACGAACCTCTCTATCCTCCTAACTGACTCCACAAAGGTGGCAAACCTCTCTCTATTCTCTAGAGCATCTACAGCTGTGGATAACTCAACATTCAGACCCTTTTTAAAATGTCGAATCCTCTCCTCCTCCGTAGTACCCATGTGTGGACAAAACCACAGAAGCTCCATGAACTTAGCTTCATACTCACTAATCTTCATTAGTCCTTTCTTAATACGCTCAAAATGTGAGGTTTTCTCATCCATATAAGTCCTGGGAAAGTATCTATGACAAACTCACATCAAAACTCCTCCCATCTGACCTCAACACCCGATCTTTTTCTTTCTTCAATGGCCCACCAATGGCCAACACTTCCTTTTAACAAGTACACATCATGCCTAACTTTATTAGTTTCTAGGATGCTAAGGATTCTAAAGGCTTTTTCAAGCTCAGTGAGCCATAAATCTACGTCTGCTGGGTCAGCTATACCGGCATATTTGGTGGCTCCTACATGACATAACCACTCAAAGGTCTTACCAGACCCATGTCTCTCATTGGGAACTGTGCCCTAGGTGCTGGTGCTAGCATCCAGTCTGCCATATGCATTATTGTGGTCATGAACTGCCTGAAAAGACATGAAATGTTGGGTTTTCTAGCATGATGATGAAAATGTGGATTCTCAGGCATTGATTCCTCTCTAGCATGTTCCCTTGCACCTCCTCCCAGTGCAACAATACCGCTCTCAGTAGCATGTTCTTAGTGTGCCTCAACCATCTTTTAGCTTTACTTCTTCTCCTATATGAGTAGAAGTCACTATAAGATAGACTGGAGGATACTAGAACAAACTCAACAACCTTAATCCTATGTCTTTATAGACTCAGAGAACCTTAGGATCTGATTCCAAAAACTTTGTGATGACCTCTATCAAATCGACATCCAAATTGCATAGTAATTATGCAGAATAACAATTGGCAGTGGATTAATGAAAATCACTAAAAATTAGAACCATTTTGCAAAGAGATCCATTTTTAGGAAACTCTTAAAGAAAGAACTAAAACAATATATACGCCACGGTTCACATTGTACATACATTGTACCATCTCATCTCGAGGATATCATATATCAATTGTTTTGCCCAAACATATACATAAGCAACATAAAACCTCAAGGCATACAAGCCAAAATCTCAGATCATTTTTAAAACCATTACATACTCACTCCCAAGTACCTAAGAGTACAGAGATGACACATAGGACTTCTATCTACAAGACAAGACAGACAACACACTCAACCTGAGCTATTACTATTGTCCATGTTGCTGTTGTCCTCTCTCTGTAGTACGGTCTCTACCTCCTTATTCATGATCACCTAGAAATATTGGGACCAATGGGGTGAGACAAAAGTCCCAACAAGAGATATAACTCTCCGCCAACAACATTGTTATCACAGGTAAACAATATAAAACTGAGCAGAGGATCTTCTATATTAATAATCAAGATTAATCACGGTTTATAAGAACAAAGCAATATCATCTTTTAAGACAATGTAGTTATCTATGATAGAGCAATAAATCATCTATTCACTTTTATAAGGAATACAAAGAACACATATCACATCTATCCATTTTAAGATGTATAAAAGTAGTGTAACACCAACCAATGTTTCCATATTCAATCCTTAAGGAAATATGCTACACGGCTGATTACATATTTACAATCACACTTATACCCTGAGGAGATGAGTTATACTACTCATGCTCCAACCGACCACCGGTTAGTCAAAATCGGTACCATACAAGGTCAAAGGAAGAGCTGGCTTCCAAGACCTCAGCTGTCTCGGTCAGTACGAGACCACTGGTAGCGACATCACGTGTCAAACTGCAATTAGCTTTCCAGGGTATAGTGACATCTTTGTTATAGAGTTACAGTTGTAGCATGCACTCTGTTCAGGGAGATCACACAACAACCCTGGTATATTTTCTTCAGGGAGATCACACAACAACCCTGGTATATTTTCTTCAGAGAGATCACACAGAAACCCCAGTATGAGGGAAAGATCACACCACAATCCCTATCTGGACGTAAGGATGTTTTCATCCATCACCCCCACATATTCAAAAATATGCTCTCTGAGTTAAACTCATTTCCCCATTCAACAAATTCTGACACTGAATGGATCTATAGCCAAGGCAACTACATGATAAGGTTCCACTTGATTAATTAGGTGCATTATAGTATCTTTTAGCATCAACCAAGTTACAAGCATGGATTATAACAAATGCTACAAAGAAAGGTTTAATACATTTATCAAGTACTTTATCACATATATTTATCTCAATACACATTCCTCACAATTATCGTTACCTATTGAGCCCCAATTTCATTGGGAAGTACCTCATAAAGTCCTCAGTTGATGGAGGGGTTTCTCGCATTCCCTATTTCCTTCTCCAATAGGACTCCTCACCTCAATAGATCTTATATCTTATATATGATACCTTGAAATCCTCTGTGAAGCCCTCTAGATTCTTTTTGAAGACTCTATTTATCCTCCATCATGTTGCATCTATCTCCCCCAACTCCATCTACCCACTTTTGGTAGCACAACTCTGGAAGAAGGGTTGATGCCTTCATAAGTCATTCTAATCACCGACCTTGCTTTAGTACAGTGTTGAGGAGGACTTTGTATTCTAAATTTGGTTAGTTAGATTTTCATTCACATTTTCCCTTTTGTGGTTGGTCTGCAGCTATGGTACCAATCTTGGTTGCTTGGTTGTTTTTCTCCCTAGTTTCTCCTCTCCCTCAATTCATTTTGGTCTTGTAGACTAACCGTTTTTTGGGTAAGTCAGGTAGCTACCTATTCATCTTGCCTTCCTTTTAATGTGGAATAGGAAAGACAAAGAAGGTAGTGAAAATAGAATTTTGTCCATGGTCCTTTACCTACAAATCACATCAACAATGATGTATCTAGGAAAGATGGTAGAAAGAGGTATATCGTGTCCTAGAGAAAGTCCAATGACTACTCTTGATTGATGATGTGCATTGTTTGCAACACATAGAAAACTAGCAACGACGGCCTCCTGGTGCAACACCAAGGACAACAATGGTTTTTGTCCTCCTAGCATGGTGGAAACAACCTCCAAGACATGCTCATGATCTCATGTTACCACAACAATGAGAGAACAAAATTTACCAGAGTTTAATGTTGTGCCTTCTGAAGTCCTTAACTGCCCCTCTACTTATAGGAGGGCCATGATTAGGGTTTCTAGATCAACCAAAAGTCAAAGAGACAAAATTTCATAAATTTGTTGGAAGATGCAAACCACGAACTAGTCGGTTTGCTAGTGAACCATTCAGTTCACATGTGAATGTCGATTCAACATTTGAATCCATGGGTTCACATTATTTACTATTCACAAACATATTGGCTTCTAATGTAATGATTAATGCACAACATGATGTTAAAATCAATCCTTGATCAAGTCATACTGATTGCTGAATCGGTCATTTCACATATGAAACATTTGATTAACATTTTGAACCAGTCGATTCACTTTTCAATGGGGTGATTCATATCCTAAATGGGTGGTTCACTTCTGAACCGGGGGTTCAAATTCCAGTTCAATCAATGTAAAACCAATGTTGTTTAAAATGAATACCTAAACAATTTAGGAATCAAGTTGAACCATATTCATGAATAAACTCCTTTTCTAGGTACATCCTATGCGTCTGACCTTATAGGTTCCACGTTAGATTAGCTGTGAATTCCAAAAACAATTTATGACATCACAAGCAATCAATGGTGTCTAGAAACACATCATTGCTACCCAAGTAATTGGAAAGTTGAATAACAAATTCAACATACAGTCCATGGTTAGTGTTACTGTGATCATATAGTTCCATTGTCTCTGATATTAAGATTGAACTCGAGGCATGGAATCACCATCCTCTTTAATATTCAACCCATGTTTCTTCAACTAGAGTATACTTTTGAGATAAATGTGAGCCCAATATCACATATTAACTTAGATGAGAATGGCCATGCATTTCTCTATCTCTCTTATTAAGTGACCAGGATATCATTTCTAGTAGGAGGGAAAAATCCCATGTACATCACTCACAATAAATCCCCAAGTGTCACAATGTACCCAAGCATCACCTTCATGGAAACCCTTATTCAAGGTCATGTTGGATGGTGTCAAAATACATTGAACAACATGTGAGTGTAGTGAGTTTAGGTCTAAGAACCATAATCACCACTATCACTACGGGTGCTGATTTTGACTACCATTCCATGGTTTTCATGTATCACTCTCAAGGTGGGTCTGTCTGGTACACTATTCTCTAATAAGTACCTATGTTCTTGGTTTGATATCACATATCATGACTAATGAGATTCTATCATCAAGAAACACACATTCTAGTCTTATGTATTACTGTTATCTACTTTGCTTCCATAATAACATTTAACTAGGGACATAATAGGAATGTATGTACTCTCATCATACATATGATCTCATTGTTTAAGTCCTCAACCTGAAGACATATGTCATCGAGTAACATCATTATGTTACATCAATATCTCATAACTGAATAAAATGGAATAAAGAGAATTTCCCTTTTGTTATTATTATTATTCTTATTATTATTATTATTATTATAATCATCATCATCATCAAATTAATTACATCATGCCTTATTACAATCATCATATCATTAGTTCTCTGGGGCATACAGACCAACAAAATCCCACTTGCTTTTAGAGCCAATCACTCATGAATCTTATTCCAATTGATATAACATGTCCATCATGCTTCTGTCATGAAAGTGCTTTTGTAGTGGGTTAGCAACATTGCATTTAGTCAGTATTTTGCAGATCTTCACATCTCCTCACTGTACAATCTCTCATATGAGATGGAATGATGAGGTGTGTGCTTGGAACTCTAAAGCAGTCTGGGTTCCATACCTTGTGCAAAAGCTCCATCATCGTACAATACAACTCTATTGCGTCGCTAATGCCTGGAACCACCCCAAGTTCATTGATGAACTTTTTGATCTAGATAACTTCCTTTGCTTCATTGGATGCAACAATATACTTGACCTATGTTGTAGAATCAACACCTATTTCTTGCTTGCAACTCTTCCAGCTGATAGCTCCATTGTTGAGACAAAACAAAAATCTTAATTGTGATCGATAATCATCTTTTTCAGTTTAGAACTTTGCATTGATGTAACCCCTAACACCTAACTCTTCCTCACTGTCATAAACAAGAAACTAATCCTTAGTCCTTCTCAAGTACTTAAGGATGTTCTTTGTGGAATTATAGTGACACTCACCGAGATTTGACTCATATCTGCTTGCTCATGGCATATGAGACATTTGGACGAGTGCATAACATTGAATACATGACAGATCCAATGGAACACACATATGGAATCTTACTCATGCATTCCCATTCTTCACAAGAACTAGGACTTTGAGATTTGAAGAGATTGATTCCATGTAACATGGGCACATTCCATCTCTTTTGAGTCCTTCATGCTAAGCCTCTTCAACACTTTGTCAATGTATGTACTTTGGCTTAGGCCAAGAAGCCTTCTAGATCTATCTCTATAGATCTTGGTTCCTAATATATAGGATGCTTCACCGAAATCTTTCATAGAGAAGGTACTTCCCAGCCAGTTCTTTACCATTTGTAAAGTGGGAATGTCATTCCCCATCAATAGTATGTCATCTACATATAATAAGAGGAATAACATTCTTGTACACACAAGGTTCATCTTAATTTTGACTAAAGCCAAACTCTTGACTGTTTCATCAAAGACTATAGCTCCGAGAAGCTTGCTTCAATCCATAGATTGACCTTTGTATCTTATAAACTTTATTGGCTTTCTTTGGATTTAGAAAACCCTCATGTTGTGTCATGTACACATCCTCAAGAAGATTCCCATTAAGGAAGGTAGTTTTAACATCCATCTACGAATGTTATAGTCATAATAAACTACAATGGCAAGCATGATCCTGATGAACTTAACCATGGAAAGTGGTGAAAAAGTTTCACAATAGTCAACACCTTGAACTTGATTGAAACCTTTTGCAACCAATTTATCCTTATAGGTTTGTACATTACCATCTATGTTGGTCTTCTTCTTGAAGACCCACTTGCACCCTATGGGTTTTACCCTTCAGGTGGATCCACCAAGGTCCATACCTTGTTAGTTGACATGGACTCCATCTCATATTTCATTGCCTCAATACATTTATCAAACTCTGGTCCCTTAGTAGCCTATAGGTAGGTCGTTGGCTCATCATCTATGACCAACTCACCACATTCTTGAGTCACGAGATATCCAAATCTTGTAGGTTCAATGTGTGTCCTACTAGATCTATGAGGTTCTTGTATTACATGAGGAACTTGAGATTCCACAATAGTTTGTGAATGTCCTTGTTCCTCATGTACCTATATAGGTTCAATGTTTTCTTATTGGTCTCAAACCTCTTCGAGTTCTACTTTTCTCCCAAAGATTCCTTTGGAATAAATTCCTTTTATAGGAGTGCAACATCCTTAGCAACAAACACTTTGTTGTTAGATGGGTTATACAAGTGATATCTCTTAGTTTCTTTGGGATATCCAACAAAATAACATTTATATGTTTTAGGGTCAAGATTTTTAAGAAACATTTTCGTCACATAAGCTTTACACCCCCAAATTCTCATAGAAGACATTTTGGGATGCTTCTCCATCCATATCCCATATGGTGTATTTCAAATCATTTTAGACGACATGTAGTTAAGTGTAAACATTGTGTTTTCAAGAGAATAACCCCAGAAGAAAGTCATAAGATTAGAAAACCTCATCATCGGCCACACACATCAGTATGTATGAGTCCGAATATATCACTTGCCCTCTCACAGTTACTAGTGAAGGGTGTCTTTGTCATCTTTCTCAACAAATAAGACATATATGTCTCTATTGATTTGAAATCAAAAGATTCCAAATAACAATCTTTATGGAGTCTGGAGATGCATTTCCCATTTATGTGTTGTAGACACAATGCCAAAGGCATGTTAGGTTTGAGTAATTGAGTTTTAGCCTTTTGGTATTTATGTTTTAAATACTTATCTCTATATCTATCAAGTATAGACCATACAACATTGGACATTGCCATAAAAGATCCCATCTATACTAATAGAACATCAACCATCCTTTATAAGAAATTCAAATTCATTCTTGTCCAAACAAGATACAAATGTAATGTTCCTGTTAATTACATGTACATAACAACAGTTCTCCAACTCTTTTATAAGCCTATTCGGTAAAGATAACTCATAGGTTTCAAATGCAATGGTGGAAACTCTTGCTCCATTAGCAAAACACAATTAAACCTCACCTCTATTCAAAGGTGTACTTTTTTTTAGATCCTTCACATTTGAGAAAATGTGTGATCCAAATCCAATATCTAGTACCCAAGATGAAGAAGTGGCAAAGTTAATCTCAATTATGTATATACCAGAAGTAGAGATCTCTATCCCTTTCTTTATCTTCCTTAGTACATTTGAGTGAAAAGGATAGATTCCTCTTGCACCTACCCTTCTCCTTATATGGAGTGCAAAAGACTTGGACTTCAGCGTAGCCTAAAAACTCTTCTTGGACTTTCTTTTACCTTGGACTCTATTCTACTGATCACCATCATGGGTTTGTCCTTCTTCATTTGTTCGTTAGCATTTATCAACAGGACAATCAACTCAGACAATTGTTTAGCCAAGTTACTCAAGTGATAATACTTCAACTGGTATATGATTTGGGCAATGATTTTAGCGTCATATATGTGGCCAACTCTTTACCTAAAGGAAATACCAGTCTCTCTTGATGCTCCACATGCCCAATCATATTAGGCACATGGGGATCTACTGGATCTCCCTCTGTTAGATTGAACTCAACAACATCTTCGATACATTATACCTTTCCTTCTTTTCATGCTCTTTATTAAAGTTATAGTTCATACAACCCATCATAAGGTTTAGATGTCTACAACATCATTGGCATGCATCAAGTAAGCATGCACTTCAGCTTAAGCACATACGGAGCAGGCTCCAATGGAACTGATGTTTCATAGACATAGCGAATTCTTCTCAAAGTCTTGAACCAGCTATGGAAATTTATCCCATTTAGATTGTCCTTTTCAAGTAATGATCACAATGATCATGTGTTTTCCATTTATATCTACAAGAGTAAAATTTCTATTTTGTCGAAACACTTTTGATTTGATTTGATAATACTGACAATATTACTTAGGCCATTAATTAATTATGGATCTCACTATTTTGTTCAAATTGATAGACCTCACTATCAATTCATAAAACTATAGAATACAATCTTGTAGTGAGCCATGACCATATTTATCAAATCATGAGTCAGCTTTGGCTGATCGCCCACAATCTGGCTATATAGGTGGGAAACTTTTTTCAATTGTATCTCATGCAACTCTTGGATAGATGGTGTGCACAACTCCTTGTCACAACCCATCTCTATGCTTCTAGGTACTTAATATCATTAAGTCCATCTAGTTAAGATGACCCAAAAGTCAACATGATAGAATATACACCCTGCTTGGGCAGGTCCACATATCTATCATCACACTTTCACATGATAGATAGTGCACCAAGCTTTGTCATAAACTACGCTTTGTCGATCAAACTTTTTAATGTGTGTATCGTATGGAAATCATCTTATACTTAATATTATTGAGATATTTTACACATAAATACATATACATATCCAATCACTACATATTTATAGTATGTATGATATACATACTATATCCACAAATGAAATATGCAATCATAAAACATACCATCCATGGTTGTGGCCATACTAATGCAATTCTTTGGAGCCACAAAGAATTTATGCCACCTAAAGTCATGCTTCTCATGTAGTAACCTATAGTGGATAATTTGTATTGGCCCAATCAGTCGTTTGGTCCCTTCCATCGATCAGTTAGCCTTCAGGTCCATTGATTGACTTCTTGGCTCAAGCGGTTGGATGGAGTCCTCTATTCGATCGATTGGCTCCTCCTATTTGTTGGCCTCCTCTATCCTCCAGTCAATTGACTCGACTCATGCAGAACATCTTATCTTCCCAATTTTTTTTAAATATCATATTTGATATTTCTTTATAAAGGGAAAACCTCGAGTTAGATTTGAGGGGAATATAGAAAGAATGTCATTAATTTATATTTAGAAAGGAGGAGCGAGTCTTGATGTGGAAACTGAGTAACAACACAAAAGAAAACCAAAAAACCATGCACACACGACCAAAGGGGTTTTGGCCATAACCAAATATACATCCACCATAAAAACACTATTAAGTGATATGCCTATAAATTGTATATATATCATATGTATATATGTATATACATACAAACACATATTATATATATATATGTATATATATACATATATATGTATATATATGTATGTATATATATATATATATATATATATATATATATATATATATATATATATATATATATATATATATATATATATATACATAGAGAGAGAGAGAGTCAGGCTAGAATACACGAGTGTATTTGAAGCAGAATACACTCAAGCAGTTTTCCATGATGCAATATTTTTTTTAAATGTAATCCATTGAACTTCTTAAACATCATGTGAATAGAACATATATAAAATTTTAGCCCATTTGGACATTTACAGGTCGTGTTATGAAAACTACAAAAATTATGCATTTTAAATTAGTTTCGTGCATTGATTTTGTTTCCCTCAGATGAGTGACTTATACTCATCCAAATGAGATCAAAATTTGGATGTATCCTAATTATAGTGCAACAATGAAGATCAATGGTTTACATTTTGCAAAAAAATAGTCTTGATATGCAAACACCACTTGACTGTAGCGTGCGATCTGTACACTCAAGTGTATTCTAGCCTAACTCTCTCTCTCTCTATATATATATATATACATACATATATATATATATATATTAGGATCATTGTGGTATTTAATCAGATATGCACATTAACCATTTTAATATTCACACTGTATGCAATAAAATAAATCCAATAACATCGATTTAGATCCCCAATACACCGTACTTGACATATCTCTGGTAGCAATGTTGAGGAATAGGGACAACAAAGAAGGTAGCAGAAACAAAATTTTGTCCCTATTCCTTTACTAGAAGAGCATGTCAACAATGATGTATCACGAAAAGAGTATAAAAATAGGTATACTTGATCCTAGAGAATGTCCAATGACTACTCTTTCTCGATGATGTGCACTATTCACAAGACACACACATACAATAGACAATGATGGTCTCTGGGTGCAACACCATGGATGACGGTGGTTGTTGTCCTCCTAGAGTTGCGCAACAACCTCCATGCCTCTATGTAGTTCTTGTATACCACTAGGAACTCCACGTTGCGCTCTCAAGGCCAATGAGAAGGAGTTGTCCCTTCAAACTTCAATGTGCTAATGTTGGCTTTCTCTCCCTTGATGTATCTCCCTTGTCATCTCTCCCATTTATGGATAAGACTTGTTGGGGCTCTCACATTACCACAACTGTGAAAGGACAACAATTGTTGGAGCTTATTATTGCGTCTTCTGAAGGCATTGACTACCTCCCTATTTATAAGAGGGCTAGAGTCACGATTTCCAGATCATATGGATGTTTTATAGACAAAATTTTATGGATTTTCTGGAAGCTGCAAACCATGAACCAGTCGGTTTACATGTGTAATGGTCGGTTCGACACTTGAATTGGTCGGTTCTCATTATTTCCTATTCACAAAAATGTTGGCGTTCAATGTGACGATCAATGCTCAACATGACAACATCATCAATCCTTGATCAAGTCATACTAATCGCTCAATCAGTCATTTCACATCTAAAACAGTCAATTAACATTTTGGATTAGTCAGTTCATTTCTAAATTGGGCAAGTCATATTTTGAATCGCACAATTCACTTTTAAACTGAGCGGTTCAAATTCTAGTTCAGCCAATGTACAACCAATGTTGTTAAAATTGAATACCTAAACACTTTAGTAGTCAAGTTAAATCATATTTATGAGTAACTCCTTTCTAGGTGCATCCTATGCGTGTGACCCTATAGGTCTCAAGTTACGTTGGCAGTGAATGTCCATAGCCAATTTATGACATCACAAGTAATGAGATTAATCTAGAAACACATCATTGCTACCAAAGTAAATATAAAGTTAGAGAACAACTTCAACCTACAATCTGTGACTAGTGTTACTGTGATTGCAAAATTGCTTTGTCTTTGATATCCAGATTGAATTTGAGGCATGGAATCATCATTCTCTTCAATATTCAATCCATGTTTCTTGAACTAGGGCAGACAATTGAGATACATGTGGACCCAATATCAAATATTGAATCACATGAGCATGGACTTGCATTTCTCAGTCTCACTTATCATGTGGTTAGGATATTATCTCCATTAGGAGTGACAAATCCCATTTACATCACTCACATTCAATCCCCGTGTGTCACAATGTACCCGAGCATCACGTTTATTGCAACCGTTGTTCTAGGTCACGTTGAATGGTGTCAAAATACATTGAACGACATGTGATGAATGTAGTGACTTCATAGCTAAGAACTACAATCACCACTATCACTATGAGAGCTAATTCTGACTACCATTCCATGGTCTCCATGGATTACTCTCAAGGTGGGACTGTTTGGTACACTGTTCTCTAACAAGTACCTATGTTCTTGGTTTTATATCACATATCATGACTAATGAGATTATTCCATCAACCAACACACATTCTAGTATTATGTATTACTTTTGTCTATTTTTTCTTCCACAATAACATCCAACTAGTGACATAGGAGGAATGTATGTACTGTTATCATACATATGATCTCATTGTTCAAATCCTCAACCTGAAGACATATTTCATTGAGTGATATCATTCTTTAGACATTAATTATGTTACATAATTGTCTCATAATTGAATAAAACAAAATAAATGCATTCACACTATTATTATTATAATTATTTTTATTATAATTATTATTATTATCATCAAATATTAGTTACATCATGCCTCATTACAATTGTCACATGATTCACTCTCTGGGATTACATACCAACACCTCGTGCAAGCCAACTTGAAAGCAAATTACACTCACTAATTCCATTTACTGAATGAAATTTGGTTGTAATATTACCATTACTTTTTCATTATTAAAGTCATCTATTATGTCTATTAGTGGATTGACATAATCATAAAAGTCAAAACTATTTTCTAAATGAACCTTATCAAGGCCAACATTAAACCCATTCTTCTCCCTACACATGTAGTCCACACTCATTCTCCTCCATATGTTCCGCTTGATCCTCATTGTCCAGAATGCAAATATTGGATTGCTAGCTTCATTCTTGGTGATAATTCTCATTTTAGTTTGACAGTTTATCTCGACCACCACATTTATCCATTCACAACCGGTCGCTTGTTCGAGTGTCATGGTTATCACACCTAGTTTTGCCTCAGTTACATTTTTTGAGCTCGGCTTCTTTCCCCATCCGCTTAACCACTCTCCCTAAAAATTTCTAACAACTATATCCACCATTTCTCTATGCTTGTCAATTGTTGCATTTGAGTTTAACTTGATAATTCCCTCCTCTGATGGCTTTCAACCTTCTAGCCTTTCAATTTTCTATACATCATCATCTTTCCTTCACTCCTCTGTGTTCATCTAGATGATCATCTTATGTAAATGATCTGATACTCAACTCTCATCTTTATTCCTTTGAAGAAATGAGTTTTGACATCTTCATATGTAGATGCAAGTGATACAAAAACTGTCCTCCTTATAGCCATAAACTTTATCGACCTTCATGAACCAATATTCAGATCTAGTAGGTTCAAATAAATTTTGTGTTTTCTCAAGTGATTAGTTGCATCCACACCATATTCACAGTGTTGCAATCCCTAAGGACATGAAGGAGTGTCTCGTCAGTTGGTTTACACCTATCACATTGATTATCCATGGTCATGTGTCTGACCTTCCTCTAGGTATTTGTAAGCAATGCATTATTCCAAGTGTTCCATGCGAAGGATTTCACCCTTCATGATTCTTCAAGTTTCAATACATCCTCCCATCTACCTTGACTGACAATGTCATTTGATTCCCTAAGTATCTCATATGCCAATTTTGTAGAAAGCCTACCATTAGACATGTGGATCTAGTCTTACTGATTCACATGATCACCCAAGAGGTATCTTTTTGTTGATCATTTGTAGCTTCCATTTGATTTGTGATTCTCACCCACAAATCTTCCATGGTGAAAGTCTGGTCTGATGCTCTGGGCCCCTCATAAGTTGTGGTCTTGATTTTTGGGACTGGTTAGGGACAAAAAGCCCAATGAACTCATCCAAAACTTGATGCCTTGTGGTGGATTCTTGTTTTGATTGTTGTCATCAAGATCTTGTTCAAAGTTGAGCATGAAGGAGTTGAAAAATAGAACAAAGAAGATGGTTTTTTGTGTTTTTATTTCCTTTCCCTAATAATAATTTGATCTATGTCACACCTCCAATGGGATTTATAGTGGTTCCACATATGTTGCATTTGATATCACACACTTTTGATAAATTGACAAGTTACTGATGCACCCTGTCACGTATCAAAGTTTTAATGCACGATGTCAGAGATGATTGATGGTTTGCCTCATTTTATGATTTAAATCCAGTAAATCATTATATCTTGTAATATTTATGGTAATTCACTGGTAGGTTAGAAAAATAAAATAAGACATGTTTTGGAACCAAGGAAATATTATTCTTCCTTTCACTATAGTTTGCTCACCTAATTCCAGTGAATTATATATGTGGATTTAATTGAGTTCCTGATTATCCTTAATTTGTATAATTCATAATAAGGATTTATAAGTAAAAAAATATCTAATATATTTGTTTTCAACATGAGAAATTATAACCTATTTGATTTTGTAGTTGTCTAACCTAAATTAGTAATGGTAAAAGGTCATTTTTGGGTTTTGTTTATGCCAGCTCAAGTCCAAATTCATCTAAATATTCAATAGGTAGCTTTAGACCTTAGTTTGGATCTAGGTTTGGACCTTTGACCTATTGATACTCAAGGTGAGGTATGATGCTTCTCCTTTGAGTTATATAGGATAATGATTTTCTCTCTTTCTTTGACTTGATTGTAGCATATTGCTTTGCATAGCACTTGGTTAGAGATATTTGACCCAGTTGGGTCTAATTAACTAAAATTTATCTTATAGATTACTGCAAGTGCAAATCAAATGTATTTTCTTTGATCTTGTTGACACTTATTCAATTTTCACCCACTTATTGTGTTATTTCATCTTATTGTTCCATTTGATAATGGAAACCCAAATTGATAATTTCACGGACTAAACTTTTTAGTGCATATTTGTTTTATTAGACTATCTTTATCTAGCAGTATGTTATGGGGTTGGATCCCATTGTACAACTATTTTATATGCATGCTTTTGGTGCTCGCACTTGATATATCACTTGATATACATATCATTAAATAGAGTATTACATGTTCTCTCACCTCCTTCCTAGGCATGTGTTGTGAAAGTGTTTTGGCCCCACTGCTAGATGAGTGTAGTGTATAAGACAATCTGCATGCAACTGAATTGTTTGGATTGATTTCATTATTGATCTCTATGATTGTTAAAAAGAATCTAATATTTTAAACTTTGTAATTTCTTCATATAATCTTTATCCTTACTATACAAATACATCTTTTGATATCAATTTGGATATTCCTCCCCGTTCATTGGGAACCATGTTACTACTTTTGATATACTCCATCCTTGTATGATTGTCTAATCCCGATTACAAATGCATAACCACTTTTTCCAATAAACTTCCTCCTTGTCTTCTCTTATTGGGGTGTTCTCAAACCCTTATGTGGAGATGATCTTGTCATAGGTGACCCTGAGCTGTAATCTTCACATCAGTAGTTTTTATTGGAGATAGTTTAGAGTAGCTAGGCTTTCCTCATCTACCACTTATCTAGCTTATTTCCTTTAGTGTTTGTGTTCACCCTGCATGGTCATAAAACTAGGATAGGAATGAGAATTGTAATAGTTAGACTTGTATCTTCTGATTCTATACTTTTGGTATATGATACATTGCATACTTGAATTCTAGCTTACCAACCTTTGTGAAAAATTAGTGTTGATGTTTCGAATTAGATGTATTCTATTATTCCCGCAAGTAGGATAGTGACTCCCCTATTGGGTCCCACTCCGTACAAGTATGGTATTAGAGCCAAAGTAGTCAGTTAATCTGACTATTTCAATTTATCTCCCTTAGGTTTTTACCTCTCCTATAGAGTACCTTGTACAAGAACATCAATATGACTGGAGACAACTCTCTTTACTATAACCTAACTGGTTTTCAAACACCCCACGACCCAAAGTAGGGAATTCCAACAATGAATCCTCCTTTTACCCCTTCGGTGTCTCAAGATCCCCCAAGATCTGAGAGTCAACCCTTGTGGTGCAATCTCCTCAACAAAAACATAACATTCCATGAGTTAGGGTATTCCCCCTCATTGGGATCTCTCTTATCTCTGAGGACCTCTTTCCTCAACCCTAGTGAGGAATGCTACTTCACAACCTAAGGAGAGTCTGCTCACCACTGTCATGAAGCTGCGTCTTATGCACTTTTGTGGTGAGAGTGAAGTGCACATGGTGGAAACAACTGACGACTAAATACTCACTATTAAATGAACTGTTGAAGGCATGGATTTCCCTTAGAATCAACAAGTTCATTATGCTAGGTACATGCTTAGCGACACATCTCATAATTGGTGGAACAGTATGGCCAAGACCCATGATATTGCTTCCATGATGTGGGATCAGTTCCTAACCATATTTAGAGAGAAGTGTATAACATATACAACAATAACAAAGAAGGAGTCTGAGTTCTATGATCTAGACCAAAATTCCATGACCTTGGTGGAGTAGGTAGAATTGTCTTTGGCTTGAACAATATGCTAAGGAATTTATTGAAGAAAGACAAGCTAGTATATTTCTTAATGGTTTGTTCTATAACATTGGACAAAGGTTGGTTCCTCAGATACCACTAACCTTTACACATATGGTGGATAAGGATTTAGATATATAATCTTACCCATGTTATCTAGATAAGAACCACAATAAGAGAAAGTTCTATGGTTATGACTCGAAGAGTGATCTATACTCTAGGTGCTAGAAGAATCATCTCCCTGGTAGATGTACTCCAAAACCAGATCATATGCCACTGTTATAGAGGGCCTGGTCATATCAGGCATCAATAACCTTGTCATCATGAAGAGATACCTAATGAGGTTTATGTTGAACATTTCACTTATATTGTAGGTGAAGAAGTTTGTGAAGATGATGGTGAAGGTAACCCTTATGTTTCTAGTTAACTTGACTCAATATTTATGTTTCCTTTGATTCATGTTTCTTGGTTATTTTTATGAAGATCAATTGGAGATAAAGGTGATGTCATATGTGATTTAAATAGATTCATCTATGTTCCTTTAGTTTTCTTTAGCTTAATAGGTTAGTGCTTTTTAAGGAGTGAAGTGTAGCATCTTGATAGCATGTGGATATGATGATTTTTGGGATGAAATCCTCTTTAAGGGGTGGAGTCCTATAGATGATGAATCTCTATTCATCATATTCGTTAATTGCATTTTAGATTTAGTTTCGCATATTTGTTTGAATTTTACTTAACATTTCACTTGATTTAAGATTTTAATAGTTTATGTAATTTGTTTGGTATTTAATATGTTTTTATGTTTAATTTGTAGGTTTATACAATAAGAAGATGAGAAGTCATGAACTATCTACTAAATTTCCGATGAACAATTCATGACATTGTTGCAAAGAGAAGATGAGAATTCATAATTACTCTACACATTCCCATTATATAATCAAAAATATTAATTCCTCACTCTCAAACTCCATCAATTGGAGAGGTATCAATAAAACATACCCAATTAGTAAATTGTCTATAGGTTTCACGTATGGTATCAAAATATGGCAATTCAAAATATGTTGGATGCATAATTCAATTATCTAAGAAATGAATATATTTAATGACTACTTTGAACCAAAGGACGGGCCCAAAAATTGCTCATTTTTTAGATTCACAAATATCCAACAAATAACTCACATACATTGGATTATGTTAGATCAACTTGAAAGCTTAGGACATACTATTAATGCATCCAAGGGATATCCCAAAATATATCTCATTCCATACAACATTTATCCACATCCCTACCATAACCAAGGAAGGTCGGAGCGGAAAGTTGTTGGCTTGATGTGGAGACACACTCTATTAGAGGATGTAGTGATTGGAAGTATCGTTTGGAGGGTGGTGTTGTACACCATAGATCTTCTCTTCTACATCACTACCTTCTTCATGATCTTCTTTTCCTATCTTTTATGATGCATATTGTATATGTGTAGAGAGTAGTTCATCTTACTGAGACATAAGAATTAATCCCACTTTACATATGTGTATTATTGAATTATAAACACTACCCGTTTGAATTTGTAGATTTTTATTAATTGTCCAATACATGTTATGTGGATTAGCTACCCATCTCGTGTGTTGATTAAAATCATAGGTATGTAGGTATTGAAACCTAGGATTAGAATACTATTTAATCATAATTGAATTTTGATACGACCGTAGAAGAGTGTTCTCTGGGGCAATGGATTTGCGATCCATAGGTAACAAGTCATCTAGCCTATTGACATAAATTTCCTGAGCCCCAATTTAATAATATTGTGAGTGAGTTAAGCAATGTGAAAAAAGGTAACATAGGAAGTGGTAGTGAAATCCATTGTCCAAATGATTTTCTCATTGCTAAAAGTCATTTCTTTCATACTTTGATTTCATTTATTGTTTTGTTAATCTAACTAATTAAAAAACAATTCATATATCCTTCTCAGATACTTTTAATTGATTAGATTAAACATCCAATTTTCTCAATAACGTGACCTTTGGGTTTGATCTTTTACTCTACTACAATAAGACCCGTTCTCTTACAGGTGGTGTTTTTCATGCTATGATTTTAGTAAAGACTAGGATTTCATATCTCAGGTCCCATTTGGATATGGTATTTTAGGGTGGGATTGTATTCTTAAATGGTATTCTAACCACCAGTCATTATCAAGTCACGGTTTGGATATTCAGTGCGGTAATCAATGATTGCCGGTATTTGTGGAGCGATATTCTTACACGATTGAATACTTCCTTCTAAATCATGCCATTATCGGCGTCATTCACAAATCCACAAAAACTCCAACCCGACTCATCCTCCCGATTAATCCTTCCATGAAGCATCATCCCCCTTGTCCTGCAACTTCCGCTTCCCCCACCACTGATTCCTCCTCCCCCACCACTGATTTGTGATCCTTCCTTTCTCCTTGCAGTAGCGTCTCCCTTCCCCCTCCGCCGATTCCTTCTCTACCACCTCCTATTCCTCTTCTTTCCCCACTGGTTTCTCCTCCTTAACTTCTTTCTTTCCCTCCCTCCTCCATTCCTACTATTCTAGTTTTCCTCCGCATATGTATTAGGACCAGCAACAAAGAAATTTCGATAGCTTCTCCTCTCCCTCTCTCTGCAGCTATTCAGCCCTGCTTCCACAACTTCGACCACCACCAGTTCCGCAACTTCTCTTCCATTATGTAGCATACTGTCATCTCCTTCATACCCCATGTTCCCGGTGTGACGGGGAAGCCTTTGTTAGCTAGACATTTTGACCCGTGAAAAACCTACAATTGAGTTTTTTGGTATACAAATGAAAGATTCCTAAACAAAACGATTCACATTTGTTCCACTTCCACTCCCAAAATTTATGAATACACGTAATCTTGAATGTGTCATCCAATCTGGATCTTAGTGAATTTTAGAGGTACAAAAATAGGACATCAAATCTTGTCGTTGTTGCTCGGGTCAACATGACATTTTGAATTTATTTTTTTATTGGGGTATAGTTTTTTTCTTTCTTAGTTTTTTTTTAGTTTGCTTTTGTTATTTTAAGTTTTATTCTCTAAATTTTTAGTTTTCTTTTGTAATGTTTTTAGTTTTGTTAACCCTTTGGTTTATTGTATCAATCTAGAAAAGGAAGAAAATTAGAGGTTAAGAAACCCTAGTTGGAAACAACTAGGTAGTGGATGTGTGACATTTTAAACCAGAACTACTATACATCTTGTATCTTTTTTGGTTTCTTGTATCATATTTTAGTTGCTTTACTTTATCCTCTTTCATTAAAAAAATATTGAGTTTTATGTTACATAAAGTTCATATTTATTTTATATACCCCTCCCCCTCTAGAGCTTTCAATTGGTATTAGATAAAGACATCAAGGAGCTCTAACGAGTCTTGAAGATGGGGGAAATTTACTAGGCCACCTCAACCTTAAAGGAGAACGTGTTTACTGATCTAAGCCTTTTTATGGATCAAACTATACATTCTAGAAGATGTGTATGGAGTTCTTTTCTCAAGAAAATTACCTAGATCATTGGAAAATGTCCATCATACCATATGCAAATTCAACAATAACACTTGAGCAATGGGATGAGGTTGTCATAAGAAATGATACTTAAATGCTAAAGAAGTAAGTATTCTATATTTGTTCCTATCTCCTAGTGAGTTCAATATAATTTCATCTTGTGAAACTACTTATGACATTGGGAGAAGATTGTACATTACTCGTGAAATAACCAAGCAAGTAAAGGATACCAAAATCAATATAATAAAATATAAACTAGATCTATTTCCCAAAGAAGAACATAAAACCATTTTTGAGATATACCCAAACTTTCTTCTATTATAAATGCCACAAAATCTCTTTAAAGAGTGGTGTTGTTGTTTTTTAGATATTCCACACTTTAATTTTAATGATGTCAATAATTCCTATTTTTTCTACTAATATATAAAGTATTTTAGGTGATAACAGAACTTTGTCAATATCCACTGACAAAAAATATGCAATAGTTTGTGTGCTTGTATGCTTGTATGTTGAGTTATACCTAAGTGATTCTTTGATTGGGTGCAAATTGTATAACTTCACAAGATTTATGTAAGAACAAGTGATGAACACATCAAAAACATACTAAACTAAGTTTTATACTTATATACTCCCATTAAGATAGGTAGATAATTTTTCTATATTAATTTGAGCCATTGTCAAAAAAATTGGGCCTATGGGGGCAAAGTGTTTCTGAATCAAACCTTAAGTGGACCAAAATGCATTCTGGTCAAACTTGAGATTAATCATGGAATTACTATTACCCTAAAGGTGGTCTCAATATTTTTTTTAATGGAACTTTATTTTGACCAATATGCATCTCGATCAAACTAGTTAGACTGAGGGAAGTTCTATAGAAAAATCGACTAGTCTATTTAATCCCACCTAGCTATCCTATAATGAGTAGTTTCCTACTAAAGTCATCTAAAACATTCAATTCGATTGCAGGAAGATATGTAGAAAAATCTATTAATGCGCTTAATCCCACCCAACTATCCTATAACGACTAGTTTCCCATTAAACTGATCTAAAACACTCCCAACAACTATCTTAGCTATTATTAAGTCTACCCTATATATAGAAGTTATAAAATTGCACACAAAGTACACTTGATCAAGACATCTATATTCTATCCTTTCAAGCTTAATATTCCACATTTGTATCTCTAGCTTCCTTGAAGATAGTCATATATTTATCTCACCTTAGTGTTTTACTCCACCAAATATAACCTTTCCTAAACCCATGTGAAGATAATCATCACTTGTTACGTAGTGCTTATATTATGTAATCTTTGTGAGAAGAGTTTGTAGTTCCTTTCTTCCTTCTTGTTCTTTGTTTGAGTTTATTTCTTCATGCTACTTCCTGCAAGAAGGATGTAGTGAAGTTGTTTGGGGCAACTTCTTGCGACAAGGCTGTGTTCAAATGTGGTGGAGGTGGATTGTGATCTTCTTCATAAGAGGGCGGTCTTCCGTCATCTAGAAAAGAAGGAAACAATTATCCTTAAGAAAAAAAGGAGGTTGATCTTGAGCCGTAAAGATACTTGTATATGTATCTTGGTCTAGAAAAGGAATAAAAATACATGATAAGAAACCCTAGTTGGAAACAACTAGGTAGTTGACTCACAACATTTAAAGCTTGAACCACTATACATCCCATGTCTTCTGTGGTTGCTTATTGTATTTTGCTTGCTTTACTCTTTTCACTGAAATATCTTTTAAAAAAGTTGTAGTTAATCAATTTTGTGTTTTTATATCCATAACAATATAGTTTCAATCTATTCAACCTCCCATCTAGAGCTTTCAAGATCACCCTACTCTAAAATGTGTGATCAAAGATCCAAAGTTAAGTTAAAATATCAATGGGTAATCAAATTGAAGACTTAAGTTCATAATAAAGCCCTAAAAATGGCCATGTTACCTTGCACAAACGTGCTACTCAAGCTAAAATTACAACGAAAATGAAGAAGAGAAGCAAGTAATTAGGACAATTAGCACATCCACGTTCAATAGAATGATAATGGCAAGTGTAGGTCACCGTGGCCATTTCACCCACCATGATTGCAACAGAGAGATCCCTGATGTGGTATTTTTGAACCCCTCAAATTCACTAGTATATGAAATCCTAAATTTTACCTAAAAAATAGCACAAAAAACACCACCCACAAGAGGACAAATCTTCTCTTAGTATAGCTAAGGATCGAATCCAAGAGAGCCCCTATTTGAGAACTCATTGGACTTTTGATATATTTAAGAAAAAGTTAATAACAAGGATAAATGGTTCATTTTTTCTTGAGTACTAAATTAGTAATGCAATAAATGACATCAAACTATGAACGAAACAATGTTTAACGCTATGAATAAATCATTGGGGTGATAGGTTTCACCACAATTTCATACATATCAACCCTCTCTTATTGCATAACTCATATGGGAAATAGGAAATTCCATATAGTTTTAGAGTATTGAATTCACAAAGATAGATTTCCCCGTAGTCCCAAGGTCTCATTACCTATAGATTTTGAATTTGTACTCTCCAGATAACCCTTACTTTGATCTCATCCACGGTTCAAAAGATATTAATAGGTACTCTATAATAAGTTTCAAGGTTCTTACACTTATGATTGTAGCATAAACATAAGATGGGTGATCAATAAAACATACATTAAACATTAATAAAAAGATCCAATAATTTAAATAAGCAGTAATTCACAATATAAGATTTCGTACATGCACCTGCGCTAATCCGTGTCCTAACAACAATATACTCTCTTCTCATGTTAGTAATAAGAGAGAAAATAAATAAGATGAAAAGTCACATGGATGAAGTAGCAACATAGAGAAGAAGCTCAATGTCTCATTACAACTTTGAAAAATAGTTGTAGTATCCAGTTCAAATATATGGTGGAACACACCTTCACTTCAAATCGACAACTTTTGTCCCCGACCTTATTTGGTGATATATAGGATTATGAATGTGAGAGATAGTTCATGAATGTATGTTCTATAAATACCTCAAGTGTATTTATAACATGCCCTAGGGTTTCATGCAAGTCTAAAATACTATAATGGTTGTAGCAATTTTCTATAGATTTCCATTGTAGACATTTTAGGTGCTTGATGGACCAGGTGGATACTTAAAGCAATCAATAAATATATTCATTGTGTATATAATTGAGTTATTCTTCTAACTCAACTTGAACTTTCCAACTCTGACATTGTATGTGAAATCTAGAGTCATTTAGTGTATGTTGTCAAAAATTCTGGGATTTCCCTATGAGGTTTTCATTTTTTCAAAACTGTTAGATCGACTCATAAAACAATTCAATGTTAGTAGAATGACTAGTATGTATTATTATATATATAAAGTTTTTGTATATAATTTATTTTTTCATCCAATATCCTATTGTCTTTACTTATTAGATCTAGGGACAAATGTTTATAACATAAATACCAAAAGAGTAAAACTCGATAACTTAAATAAAACTTACCTTTGGAATTGTTGTATACAACACATCAATGAGAAACACATTTCTACACTCCATAAAGATGGATATGTAGACTTTATATTTCAAATCCATATAGACATGTGAATCTTGTTTTTTGGGCACAAGATAAAAAGGGATCCTTTCACTTACAGCAGCGAGAGAGCGAGTGATCTATTGGGACTCATACATATTGATATATGTCGACCTTTTAGAAAATATGCCAGAGGTGGTTAATAGTACTTTATTACCTTTACTGATGATGTTAGTAGGTATGGTTATGTTTACTTGATGAAACATAAGTCATAAACTCTTGAAAAATTCAAAAATTTCATGAAAGAAGTACATAACCAACTTGACAAAAGTATTAGGGCATTTCATTTTGATCGAGTTGGAGAATACTTTAGCTAAGAGTTTGAGGACCTTCTACGAGACTGTGGTATTGTATAGCAATGGACTCCACCTGAAACTCCATAACATAATGGTGTATCAGAAAGAATGAACTGCACATTACTAGATATGGTGCAGTCAATAATGAATTTTGTTGATCTTCCGACTTCCTTCTGGGGAAATGCTCTTGAAACTGCAATGTTTATACTAAACCATGTACCACCTATATTAGTTCAAAAGAAACCATACGAGATATGGTATGGGAAGTGTCCCAAAGTGTCTTTTATGATGATTTGAGGATGTGAAGCTTATGTGAGAAAATAGTTTTCTAAAAAGCTTGGATCCAAATAAGATATATGCTATTTTGTTGGAAATCCTAAGGAAACCAAAAGGAAAACTACTATTATATTCCATCTGACAACAACATGCTTTTTCAGGGATGTTGTATTCCAAAGGAATCAATGGGAAGAAAGTAGAACTCAAAGAAGTTCAAGACCAACAAGAAAACATTGAACTTGTAGAGGTATAAAAGGAACATGAAGAGTCACAAATTGATGTGAAATTTCTAGACCTCATGTAATAGAGAAACCTTGAAGATCTACTACGACAGGCCTTGATCCAAAAAGATTTGGTTATTTTATGACTCTAGAAGGCAATGAGTTGGTCATGAGCCAACAACCTACCTAGAAGCTATTAAGGGACCAAAGCTTGAGAAGTGGCTTGAGGCCATGAGATATCAGATGGAATCCATGAACACCAACAAGGTATGTGTTACGACCCCGCCTCCCGGTAACCCCCAATTAAAGGAAACCGAAAGGACAGAGCCGTTAACCAATAACCCAGACCAAAGGTTCGACAAATAATCATTAACAATTATTAAATTCTACCAACTATACTGAAATATAGAGAAAAATAAAAACTTTTGCATACCTTTTAAAACTGGGATTTCAAAACTTCTATCCACATAAATACTAATCTATCTAATCCTCCTTTTCACTTTAATTCTCATTTAGTACCACATATGCAACTTTACTGTTTGTTCTTTTCATTGTACCTAAAACGCTGACAAACAAAACGTCGGTCAGCTGAAGCTGGTATGTGGGGGAAACAATAATCATGCAAATATGTTAACAACATAATCATTCAATTAATCATTTAACAAACAAGATTACATTTTAAGCCATACTACTCAATCCTTACCTATCCCCTAACTCTGTGCTATCCCTTGTATGCTACCTCTATTTAGGTAGCTTCTTACCCCCATGGACCTACCTTACAGTTAGCCAATACCTAGGGTAATAGAGTCGCATGGCACTACCCACAGGTAGCCCAATATCTAACTCATGATGACTTGATGGCCCTACTCCATTGGTAGCCATTTACTAAGTCATCTAATGATCTGATGGACCTACTCCATTGGTAGCCATTTATTAGGTCAATTATTAAGCCACGGAGGGGACCAAGATCTGAACTAGTAGGCACATATCTTATGTGATAGTCATAGCCACATTATAGTTTGCATGAATAAAAATCATCCAACAATTAATTCATGACATCGATGAAAACTTCGGTAAATCTCGAAAAACTAACTCGAGATATTCATAAGCGTAACCACATACCTGATTTGATGATTTCACAAGTATTAGGTAATTTCATCCAAGAAAGCAATCCAAGCAAGCAATTCAACAACCACATAATTCCTAAAAAGAATATGTACTCTATTTATTACACACTTTATCAAGAATCTACTTTATTGACTTGGATTAACTTTCTAGGGTTTCTGTATATATTTTAGGGTTTCATTTTTCAATTAGGGTTTCCCTTCATCTTTTACCATATTAAACCCTAATTTTATGCCATTACTCAGAAAGCCTAGTTATTTTATCTATTCTTCAATATTAAGGTTATCTCAACAACATATAACCCTATTTCCATATTTAAAGGCACATTAATCATCAATTAATTTCATTAAGCTTCTTTTACATTAAAGCTACTATTTTTATCCTTTTAATCCATGACAAGATCATTATATGCATTTATCATCAATTCGTAGTTCATTACGGTCTAAATCACATATGAACTCGATTTGCTATTAATTCCACCTTTTATTCATGAGAAATCCCTGATTACTACTTTTAGGGTATTTATCCAGAATTAAGGTCTTTTATATACAACTAACTTAGAACCATCACTAAACAATCATATTTTCACATTTTCAAAATAAATATGATTTTATACTCTTTTACCCTAAATTAGGGTTTCTAAATTATTTAATCATTCTCATATGAGGTGAAACCCTAAATCATGCAATTCTACATCTAGATCATGTTCGAATCTAACATTTTCATTCAACAGGTTATGAACACTTAAATTAACCCATTAAGCATTCTACATTCAACCTTTGATCACAAATAGGGTTTTTAAGTCAACTTTAATGCACTTTTCATCAACTTACAGTACTTTTGCTATTAGGAACGAAATCAATATTTATTATCATTTTTATTGGATTTCTCTCATTCTCCTGAGCAATATACATATATTATTTGTATTTATTCGAGCTATGGTTTAGGAGATATGATTTTTGCAAAGTTACTTACCACAGCCAATGAGATTGTGCCACGCCACCAACTCCCATGCAAAGAGCTCGCTTTGGAAACATTTCGAATTGACCTTCTTACCCTCGGTTAAGTTGAATCTTCTACAGCCCGCGGAGGGGCATATCGGTCCAAATGACTTTAGGTCACCTTCTTCCTCAGGACGACGCTCCTTGCTGCCCTAGACGCAACCGGTGGGGTTTCCCTCTCCTCCTTGGATCCTGTCAACCACCGGAGTTGGTGCCTCCACCTCCGACGCCCCTAGGCGCTCCCCCAGAAGCCAAAAACTCGGGGCCAAAGCCAGTGGCTTGCACTGGCCAGCCCTGCAACACTTGGCGGCCCTGCAGCCTTGTCGCTGCTACCACATGTGATCTAGGGCATGCAAGTTTTGGCCATCCCTCCCCTGGTGTCGTATGAGCATGCAACATCAACCCAACTCGTCCATTGGTCCCACATCGCTCCATAGATGTGATGTATCACATGGTTAGGGTTTCAAACACCAAGAAGCAAAGGGGAAGAGAGAGGGAGATGTAGGATTTCTTTTCAACTCGAACCAGGGTTCCACTCTTTATATAGGGGAGAATTTGACGCCCTAAGATGGCTTGCCCGCAAGAAACAAAGTTCTTTTCTAATAGGAATCAAATTCCTTCATGGAGAAGCAAGGTTCTCTCTCCTACTTTCCTCTTTAATATATGCTTTGTTATTTAGATATTAGGAATTCGAAATTCCTCTCACCTATTCTCTTTATTCTTGCTTTTTAATTCTTTGGCACAAATTTCTATTTTCTTTTAATAGAAACCATTTCCTTTTTCACAATGCCACCAAAAACATTAATAATGTATCATATTATCTTTCTTTTGTCATTATTGTTATTTTCTCTATCTTTTTTCTTTATTGGGACTCCTTGGATCCCAAGACACTCCATTATTTCGAAATCCCTTTTCAAGGATAATTATTCCTTCTAGATGCATCTATATGCATTATTTCTCATTATCATGTCTATTTCTTATTAAAATATTTTCTTTTGAGCATTTCTTTTTATATTTCTTTTATTTTCCTCATTGGTATTCCTTTTACCATTAGGAATCCTTGGAATACGAAATTCCACTAAGGATTACCCAATTGTACCTCTTTTTACTTATTTTCCACATTTTGCCATTGTTTTCAATTTCTTTCTTAATAAAGAAATACTCAATCGATCTTTTCTTTTCTTATTGCACTCTTTATGCAACTTTGGACTCCTTGGAACCCAAGAGGCACGAAAACCCTCTTTGGTTTTGCCTTCTAGAGGTTTCCACATTTTTCATTTCTCGAATATTCAATTATTCATTTACTAATTGAATTTCCATGTTATTTGTGCCCAATAGCCAATAAAGCCCACAACACAATCATCAAGGCTATTGTAAACATAATCCATTTATTCAAAACAAATTATATCATTATTTGTTCAAATATCCTTAATATGAGAAATTGCATTTCTCGACAAAAGAACCCAAAAATTGGGGTAGTAACAGTATGGACCTTAGTGGATCCACGTGAAGGGGTAAAACCAATAGGGTGCAAGTGGGTCTTCAAGATGAAGACTAACATGGATGGTAATGTACAGACTTACAAAGGTCAACTGGTTGCAAAGGGTGTCAGACAAGTTCAAGGTGTTGACTCCGATGAAACCTTTTCTCCAGTTCCATGGATAATACCATCAAGATCATGCTTGCCATTGTAGCTTATTATGAATATGAGGTTTGGCAGATGGATGTTAAAACCACATTCCTTATTGGAAATCTTCTTGAGGATTGTGCATGACACAACCTAAGGCCTCTATAAATCCAAAGGATGCAAATAAAGTCTATAAGCTACAAAAATCAATGTATGGATTGAAGCAAGCATCTCAAAGATGGAATCTTTGATTTGACAAAATAGTCAAAGAGTTTGGCTTCAGTCAAAATGAAGATGAACTATGTGTTTATAGGAAGGTTAGTGGGAGCATGATTGTATTTCTCATATTGTACGTAGATGTCATACTATTGATGGGGAATGACATCCTTACTTTATAAATGGTAAATACCTGGATAGGAAATATATTCTCTATGAAGGACTTAGGAAAAGCATCCTATATCTTAGTAATCAAGATCTATAGAGATAGATTGAGAAGGCTTCTTGGGCTAATAATCAGAGCACATACATTGAAAAAGTGTTGAAGAGGTTCAACATGGAGAACTCGAAGAGAGGAAAACCTACCCATGTCTCATGGTGTTATGACACGATTAAATTGTGCATAAAATATAAGTGCACACGTCAATGTAATATAGGCCTTTGTGAGGCCCAAGTCGAACTCAAGGAACGAAATTTGGGTAGACTACTACTAACCACTTGCAATCAGCTAGACCGATTATAAAAGTTTGAGAGTTGTTTTGAAAAAGAAAATAAAAACAAAAGAAAGCAAAGAAATCGATTAAATGGATGGTTTAATCAATTAAAAGGGAATCTTTAGGATTGCGGTTTCACCATGGATTCTCGTTGTACTAATTCCTACATAATTATTACAACTCATCTCCTGTTTCAGGTAGTGGCCTGTGAATAGAATTATTTACTTCCGCGATACAATTCTCTACATTAATTTAGGTCGGTTCCACGTCAGTAGTAACCTATAACCTAAATTAGGTGCATGAAAAACATATCTCTAGGTTTCCACCATTAATCGTACATCACCTTTTCCAAGGAATTTATAAGTTAATGTGATTATTGCGCCTTTTCAACCATTAATTCTTCGTCAAAAGCAATTAAAGATATTAAATCACCATTATGGTGATCAAGAAAAATGATAGAATTGAGAAAACAATATCATACCACGGATTTGAGAAAAAACTTATGGTAAACTATGTAAAAAGTGTCATACAACGATTATCCAGGCTACTCCCGGTCCTAAAGACAAAGGGGATTAGCCCCGTATGTTCATCTCAATGAGAAACATGCTGAAAGGAGAAGAAAACATAGGGGAAACATGGATGGAGATGGTGTAACCCCTGAACAAAGGAGAACCACACGATCCTCGGTGCGGGATGGGCGTTGTGCATCCTTCCGGCGGTAGAAAACTCCGTCTGTAGCTCTGGAAATGTCTCGGGCATAGTTCTGGTCTCCGTTCTTCGTCCTCTTCTCTTCCGAGACTTGTGCGGCGGCTAATGACGTGATCCTACAAATTGGGCCATATTTTTTAGGTATAGGGATCACTTACAGCCACAAAAACATCATGACCGTTCTTTTAAATTTGATATGCAGAAATTCCTGATCTGATGACGTTGATACCATCGACGGGGAGTCGATGGTATCGACCCGCTATAGTACCGACACCCCTTTCCTTTTTTGGGGGTTTGCTCTGATGTCACGTCGATACTATCGACATCCTACGTCGATGGTATCAATGTGTGGATGTTTGACTTGCTGAAGACATCTCGCTGCCATCGACTTCTGGGTCGATGGTATCAACCCATTCTGCTCTTTTCGGCTACCTGATTGTGTTCGTCTTGATAGTATTGACAACCGTCGATGGTATCGACGGCTACATATATGTGAATTCCCTGAAATAAAGAGAAGAACACCAATCAAATATCAGAAATATGATCTTTTATACAAAATAAGATGAAATAAGAAAAATTTGATGCATAATGAGATTGTAGGCTAAAGGATATGAATCACGCGATATTAACCACAATTATGACCAATATACGCACAAAATGATTATAAAACTAGCCTATAAAAGTGACTCAAAACCCTTGCATCAAACTCCCCTAAGCTTGAACTTTGCTCATCCTTGAGCAAAAAAACTACAAAATATAAATGTGAGGGTCAACTAAAGAACAAATTAGCATAAAAGACATCTCAAAATGATTCCTTCCTGCAAGGCACATATCGACCCTTACTGACCACGGAACGGTAACTACCCCGAAGGTGACAATAATCGTCAGTGAGAGATGACCACCCCAAGACCAATGAACACTATCAAATAAGGTAGTTGATATAATAAATTCCTCCGGTTCAGGCTTGGTGCATCTTGTGATCTCCTATCTACGTTGCTCATATCCTAACTACCATCTACATGGAAGCAGATCTCTTGATATATGAGAATGAGGAGATAATCATGGGTGGCCTACAGTTTTGAGCAACAGGTGGATGAAATGGATGTCTATGGAAGAAAAAGAAGCACAATACAATTTAACATACAAAAAAATAAAAAATGACCTAAATGATGCATATGTGTATGGAAATGACCTAATGCCTACATTTTAGGTGGATCGATGCATGCTCTACTATTCTATCTCAATGTGAGATGGAATGTCTACAAAACTACATCATGTGCTTATTCTTCCTATTATGCAGGTGAAACAAGTTCTTTTCTCCCTTTGATTTCACTTTATTTTTTTCTTCCTTTTTTTTCAAGTCCCTTTTTTTCTAAATTTTGACTAGAGAAACATTTACAAAATATATATTTTCAAGCTTATTTTCACATAACTACTACAATTTGTGCATCACAATTCACTTCTCAGAGAGTATATAACAAGTTCCCAACATTTCTTATTTTTAGAATAAGGCACATAATGTCCTATATGCTCAAGAGTATGAAAAATGCAACTATATGAAAGTAATTATGCAACTACAATGGCATGCACTCTAGAATGTGTGCATGCATGACTAATCTACAAATCTCTTTTCATTTTTCATTTTTTATGCAAAATCTAGCTATAATGTAATCCTGTCTAGTTGACATGCAATCAAGAAATGAAATAATGTAATGTGCTCTCAATTCTTATGCTGGAGTGTGAATGAAGTGGAGTGGATAGATCACAAGATTAATTGACAGAATCATTGGAAAAGATTATATGTGCCTCCTTACTGACATGTGTACCAATCAATCAACGAGTTTCTCTCTCTCACTTTTGATTAAAGTCCCGTTACCGTTTGGTCAGTTTAGGCTCAACATCCAAATCCGTCCACATTTCTTGAACCATAAGGATGTAGAATTATGATCAGATGTTAAAGTTGATCTACCCAATTATTTTCGTAAGGTATGTGCTCAATTTCAAACAAGACCAATTTATAATTTCTGGAAAATTTTCATTAATGCTCAAATGTCAGACAATTGCACCTATTATCCCCATATGAAAAACATTGAGATGACATGCAATTTACATTAAGACATCCACTGATTACACTAGATAGAAAGTGGATCCTAGAAAGTTGTAAATAAAAAAATTGTGCAACAAGAAGGTTAGTGGGAGCATGATTGTATTGCTCATATTGTACGTAGATGACATACGATTGATGGGGAATGACATCCTTACTTTACAAATGGTAAGGACCTGGACATGAAATATATTCTCTATGAAGGACTTAGAAAAAGCATCCTATATCTTAGTAATCAACATCTATAGAGATAGATTGAGAAGGTTTTTTGGGCTAATAATCAGAGCACATACATTGAAAAAGTGTTGAAGAGGTTCAACATGGAGAACTCGAAGAGGGGAAAACTTACCCATGTCTCATGGTGTTATGACATGATTAAACTGTGCGTAAAATGCAAGTGCACACGTCAATGTAATATAGGCTTAACAAGTCAAACTCAGGGAATGAAATTTCGATAGACTACTACTAACCACTTTCAATCAGCTAGACCAATTATAAAAGTTTGAGAGTTGTTTGAAAAAGAATGTAAAAACAAAAAAAGAAAAGTAATCGATTAAATGGCTGGTTTAATGAATTAAAATGGAATCTTTAGGATTGTGGTTTCACCACGGATTCTCATTGTACTAATTCTTACATAATTATCACAACTAGTCTCCTGTTCTTGGTAGTGGCATGTGAATAGAATTGTTCGCTTCCGTGATACAATTCACTACCTTAATTTAGGTCGGTTCCACGTCAGTAGTAACCTATACCCTAAATTTTATCAGATGTCTCTGAAGAGACACCTATACCCTAAATTTTATCAGATGTCTTTGAAGAGACACCTATACCCTAAATTAGGTGCATGAAAAACATATCTCTAGGTTTTCACCATTAACCGTACATCACCTTTTCCAAGGGATTTATAAGTTAATGTGATTATTGCGTCTTTTCAACCATTAATTCTTCGTCAAAAGCAATTAAAGGTATTAAATTACCATTATGGTGATCAAGCACAATGATAGAATTGAGAAAAAAATATCATACCATGGATTTGAGAGACAAATTATGGTAAACTACATAGAAAGTTCCATACAATGATTATTCAGGCTGCTCCCAGTCCTAAAGACAAAGAGGATTAGCCTTGCATGTTCATCTCAATGAGAAACACGATGAAAGGAGAAGAAAACATAGGGGAAACATGGATGGAGATGGTGTAACCCCTGAACAAAGTAGAATTGCATGATCCTCGGTGTGGGATGGGCGTTCTTTAGCCTTCCGGTGGTAGTAAACTCCGTCTGCAGCTCTGGAAACGTCTGAGGTGTAGCTCTGGTCTCCGTTCTTCGTCCTCTCCTCTTTTCAGACTTGTGTGGCGGCTAACAACGTGATCCTACGGCTTGGGCCATCTTTTCTAGGTATACGGATCACTTACGGCCGCCAAAACATCATGGCCGTTCATTTAGATTTGATCTGCAGAAATTCCTGATCTGACGACGTCGATACCATCGACGGTGAGTAGATGGTATCGACCCTCTATAGTACCAGTGCCCCTTTCCTTTTTTGGGGGTTGCTCTGACGTCAGATCGATACTATCGACATCCTGTGTCGATGGTATCGATGTGTGGATGTTTGACTCACTGAAGACATCTCGCTACCATCGACTTCTGGGTCGATGGTATCGACCCATTCTGCTCTTTCTGACTACCTTACTGTGGCCGTCTCGATAGTATCGACAGTCGTCGATGGTATTGACAACTACATATATGTGAATTCCATGAAATAAAGAGGAGAACACCAATTAAATATGAGAAAAATGATCTTTTATACAAAATAAGATTAAATAAGAAAAATTTGATACATAATGAGATTGTAGGCTAAAGGAAATGAATCATGCAATATTAACCACAAATATGACCAATACACGCATAAAATGATTATAAAACTAACCTATAAAAGTAACTCAAAACCCTTGCATCATGTTACTATCTCTAAAGATCAATGTTCCCAATCTTTTGAAGAAAGGGAACACATGAGTAAGATTCCGTATGCATCTGCAATTGGATCTATCATGTATGCAATGTTATGTACATGCCCTGATGTCTCGTTTGCCTTGAGCATGATGAGAAGATATCAGTTAGATTCTAGTGAAGGACACTGGACTTCAATTTAGAAAATCCTTAAGTACAAGAGAAGAACTAAGGATCAGTTCCTTGTCTAAGGTGGTGAGGAAGAGTTGGTGGTAAAAGGTGACACCAATGCAAGCTTCCAAACTAAAAAAGATGACTATATATTGCAATCTAGATTTGTGTTTTGCCTAAACAACTTTGTTGTAAGCTGGAAGAGTTCCAAGTAAGAAACAACTATTGATTCTATAACGGAGATCGAGTATATTGTTGCCTCTAATGCAACAAAGGAAGTTGATGGAATCAAGAAGTTCATCACTAATCTTGGGGTGGTTCCAAGCATTGCTAATGTAGTGGAGTTGTATTGCGACAATAATGGAGCTATTGCACAAGATAAGGAACCTATATTGCATCAACGTTCCAAGAACATGCTATGACAGTTTCATCTCATACTATGAGATCATATAATGAGGACACAGGAAAATTTGCATAGTACCAACTGAAAGCATTGTTGCTGACCCCTTGACAAAAGCACTTTCATAGCAGAAGCATGATGGTCATTTTAGATCACTTGGGATTAAGTTCATAGGTGATTGGATCTATGTGCAAGTGGGAGTATGTTGGTATGTATGCTAGAGAACCAATATGATGATTGAAATAATATGTCTTGTAAATGATTTTATTAATAATAAAGGCAATCTTTGTCTATATTTTTGTTCAATTATGAGATAATCGTATAACATGTTAATAGACAACAACAACACATAAGACTAGAGTGTTTGTTGGTTCATGATAAAATCTCATTAGTCATGATATATGATATCAAACTAGGCACATAGGTACTTGTTATAGAATAGTGTTCCAGATAGACCCATCATGAGAGTGATACATGGAAACCATTGAATGGTAGTCAGAATAAAATGTCATAGTGATAGTGGTGATTGTCGTTCTTAGACCTAAAATAGCTACACTCATCATACGTCATTCGATGTACTTTGACATCATCTACTGTGACCTTGAATAAGGGTTACCATAAAGGTGATGCTTGGATACATTGTGACACATGGGATTGAATGTGAGTGATATAGATGGAATTTGTCCCTCCTAATGGAGTTGAAATCTGGGCTACTTGATAAGTAAGACTAAGAAACATATGACAATATTCATGTGAATCAATATATGATATGTGAGGTCACATGCATTCAGATAGCCTGTTCTAATTCAAGGAACACAAATTGAATGTTGAGAGGATGATGTCTACATGCCTCAAGTTCTGTAGATATTAGTGACAAAGGAACTATAATATCATTGTAACACTAATCACATATTGTAGGTTGAATTTGATTTCTAACTTTTCTATTACTTGGGTAGCAATGATGTGTTGCTAGATACCGCTCATTTCTTGGGATATCATAAATTGGTTATGGACATTCACTACCAATGTAACTTGGGACCTATAGGGTCACACACATATGATGCACCTACAAAAGGAGTTTACTCATGAATGTCGCTGAAACTTGATTAATAAAGTGTTTGGATATTCAATTTGAACAAGTTTGGTTGTTAGAAATTTGAAATGACCAATTCAACATGTGAACCAATCATTTCAGATTTGATCAACCAGTTTAGGTTGTGAACTGATTAATTGGATGATAAATACAATTGGATCAAGGATTGATGTCAACGTCATGTTGTGCATTAATCCTCATATTAAAATCCAATGTGATTACAAATAGGAAACATAGTGAATCTACCGCTTCAAGGGTTGAACCAATCGTCTCACATATGAACCAATCGATTCACTGGTGAACAAATCAGTTCGTTGTTTGTAGGTTCTAGAAAATTCATGAAAATTTATATATTTGATTTCCAAATGATCTGGAAACCCTAACCCTGGCCATCCTGTATAAGGGGGACAGTCTAGGCTTTCAAAAAACACAACAATAAGCTCTGACAATCATTGTTATATCACAATTATAGTAACATGAGAGCCCGAGTGAATCTTACCCTATAAAGGGAGAGACAACAAGGGAGAGCAAGTCAATTCTAGAACATTAGCGTTCAAAGGGACAACTCCTTCTTTTCTATTCCAAAAGAATGATAGGAGTTGTCGGTGGTTTACATGGACTACGTAGAGGCAAGGCAGCCTTTGCCACCCACTACGAGGACGTCATCAACTGCTATCTGTGGTGATAGACAAGGAGGCCACCACTGATAGCTATGTAGGTGCTACTTGGGAAAGAAGCACGCTGTAGGAAGGATATTTGTTGGACTTGTTTCAGGACCAAGTATATGCCTTGTGACCTTCCTTCCTAATCTATAGTTCTTGACGCGATTTGTTGTCTAAGGGGAATATGGCAAGATTTTTTTTTGTTTCTTCTTCTATCTCTATTGCCATATTTACCTACACCAATATGGTAAAGCAATCCAACCGCATGAGATCGAAAACCATGACATGACATATCTTTATTTATTATTTCACTTTGCACACCTACTTCAGTGCCAAAAACCTATGGTTTAAACAAGATGAAATATTTTTGATCTTTCAAATAAACCTGCATATTCCTATGAGATGTTTTCACAAGAACAATGTTTGGATGTGGGAGGAATTGTGTGGACATATTTTTCTTCCCCTAAGTAGAAAATAGAGTGAACGCGGGTATGAGAGAAGAATTCTGAATCTCTCTTCTATTTGACACAATATTCCTATATTTATGCAATTGCATTGATTACATATTTTTCTTTTTGTGTGCCAGTGACATCTTTTATTTATTGGTGGTGATATGCCCCTATTACATATGAGTGGTATGGAAGAAGTAATTATAGAGGTAAGGCTTGGTGTGCCACCCCAACAAAGAATTTGGCATATTTTTGTATTTATAATTTTTTGGTGACTGATGGGATACGATGGTGATATAAGATATATAGAAGAGGGCTGAACTTGCACAACTCATTTTAGAATTTTGAGCATAGGAACAATCATACACAACAATTCAATCAGATCGTGTCACATGAAGGATCAAGGCATCTCCACAAGCATGCTATGCTAATCAGTAAAGAGACACATTGCATGAGTTTCTCTCAATCCCATATGACTTTTCATCATTTGCACGGAGCATGATGCTTACATTCATTGGCAAGAAAAGGTGATTTCTAACCATCAACATGTTTTTTTAAATATAATTACTATTGAGAATTTCTTCAAAAAAGGGGATTGTATGACAAATTCTATACTCAAACAATAATGTAAAACTAAGAATGGAAATGAGAACAATTTAAGATACTTGCAACAAAAGTAATCTACATCTAATCTAACATGTTGAATTAATAACAAGAATATAAATAAGGAGTGTGTCTGTAAAGGAGTACGTATCAACAAACCTACACCCCAAGCGTAGAAATTTGATAGTCCCTGAGAAAATACTAAATCCAAGATTGAGGGGAATAAGTCCTTGATGATCATCTAGGTGGTTGTGGCAACTCAAGGAAGGTCCACCTGAAAGGAATATGAACAAGGGTTGGTTCCTTGGAAACGAGAGATCCATGGTGCAACATGTGATCAATTGGTCGTGGCATTTTGAATGGACTTTGAGGATTCTTGAATTGATGTTGATTTTCACCCTGCAATCCATCCAACACAATCCACAAATGCTCCTCTTCTAGTAGAGGCAATGAAATATCTTTGTGTAGATCTACAAGTCCTGCCAAAAAGTAGTAGTGGTTCATGTGAGATAGCCTCAGGCTCTACTTATATGTGAAGACTGGAGGTGGAATACCTTTTTCTATAGTTAAGGTAGTATGTCATAAATCTACAGTTTATTCTTCCAAGTATGCTACATCAGGTATAGGATATGTCTCTGACTTGTTCTCATCATCTAGATCTACATATAGAAGATGTGGTGATGGAATAGGAGGAATTGTTTTATTTGTGAAATATGCATTGTAAATATTTTTATGTGGTTGGGCATCTTCTTGGAAAATCATCCAATCAAGATTAATATCAGAAAAAATAGTTGGGCCCATCACAATGTCAATGTAGCTATGTCTCCTCCATGTGAAACATACCCAATCAATCTGAGGGTTCAAAAGAGATAGTGATAGGAAAAGTGATAGAAAATGAAGAGGAGGGGGAATATATACCTCATGGTTGGGATATACCTCATCAGCAGAAACAACCACATATGCATAGAAGTTGGTTGTTAATTTTACACAATAGATTCAACCAAGGTTGCTTGATCATTATAAATTTCTGGATCTAGGCGTACAATAGGGAAGGGTGACAGATCCTCAAATAGATCAAAGTTCTTAAATGTCATTTGATCCACCTGACCCTCCACCCTTTCTATCATACCCTCTTGGTTAATTAACATCCTCTCAAAGGCATCTATTCTATCCCATCCAGACAAATATTGTTGAGTGTAGCCCCATGTAGTCGCTCTCTGAGCTGCCATCATTTCCTCCCAGTGATGGCCCTGGTTTCTCTAAGAAATCTACCAATCTCTGCATTAACATCCTGATCTACACTACATTGAATATCTACCACATCTATTTAATATGATTGCATGTAATATGGAGAAATTCAATATGAGCCTCTAATAAAAAATGTCAATGAAAGAAGATATATAATTAATTTTTTTAATGAGAAACGAAAATGATCAAAATCGTGTAGAGAATAACAACTAAAAAAATATAAGAAGGCTAAAACAAACTATAGAACAAAACTAAAAATTACAAAAAAAATTAAGAATAGCAGAAACAAACCAAGGATACAATGATCAATAATTGCATATCCGCACTCGCCAACTCTAGAAATTAGAGTATTGATCTTTAAGTATAGATGATCAATAAAATGACTATAATATTCACATCCAAACATGAGTGATTTAAAAGACATTGGATGCAAAAATTAAATTATCTATAGAACAAGTATATATAATCATGCACACTAAGTGGTGGTCAAGTCTTAACTTGTCATATAATTAGGCCAATTGGTTTGAGGAAAACCTCACAGGGAAATCCATGAACCTTTGACACCTTTTACTAAAATGGTTTTAGGTTCTACATGCAATATCCTAATTGGACGATTCAAGTTTGGTTAGAAGTGTAACTCAATTATCTTTGAAATAAATGATCACTTCTAGTCAGGTGGATGTCCCTCCAATCACCCAAGACTCATGTTATGGAAATCTACAACAAACTTTGGACAATCGTTGGATTATTTCCAATCAACTTGAGACCCTGAAGCATGTTATAAATACAATTGAGTGACTTAAGAGATAGACATTCTTGACCTATCTCTACAATACATAACCCTATCCATTACCAAGGAAGGTTAGAGATAAAATCCACCAGCTTGACATGAAGACACACTTTGTCGTAGATCTAGACCTGAGACTATAGATATCATTCAGAAGTTGTGGTGTGTAAAGACCATGTCTCTACTATTAAACATGATAAACAAAAACACCAATGGTGTGGCAGCGGAAGAATTAAATCTTGACTTTATTCAAAATGTATAAAGAGTACATTATAAAATTTTCCCAATTGGGAGTACAACTTTATACAAACAACTAGGATCTAGGTAGAGGAAGACTTAACTAATACAACATTGTCTCCAAACAAACTACTTCAAACATAAAAGCAACTATGATCATATACTATATGTTCTTCATCTTTCTTGTCCTATCCTTAGCCTTGGGTTCACCAAGCTTCCATGCACACTCTGATCCTATCCTGGATGGTTGGGGTCATCCAGCAAGAGAAAGATAAAAGGTATGCGTTAATAAAAAGGAATAGGACAAATAATAATAAAAAGCTTTGCAATATAAAAGATTCTCCACAAGAAGTGATTTCAAAAGAAATGAAGCAAATATATGAATATGAGAGAGAGAAACTGCCACATTTAAATATCAACAATTATCACATTTGCATGAATATAAATTATGACTCAACATCCTCTCAATGTAGGGTGAGGCACCTACCGGACCTCACCAATGGCAGGGGGACTAAAACCCCAGTGCCTAAAAAGTGGCAGGGGGAATAAAACCCCAGTGCCTAATATATAAAATGGCAGGGGGATTAAAACCCCAGTGCCCGGCAGGAGGACTAAAACCTCAGTGCCCTGTGGGTGGTTTGTACTCATGTACACTACATTGTCAATTGGCCAATAACTATATCATGCATAAACATTCACTTGGCAGCATAGTGAAAAGTATAACAAGATGCAACATAGCATTGGGAATAAAACCCAAATAAATAATCTCAATCAACAGGCCATCACAGGCAACATCATTATACAAGAATTCTAACAAGTAAAGGAGCCAACAAGGAACAATATTATTCAATGTTTCCAAATATCTCAAAAGGATGAGCCACATAGGCAATAACAAGATTAAGCATTTCCAAGTAAAGGACGCAACATATAACAAGTTTCACATGATTCAAATGATTAAGCCACAATGGCATAAACTAAGTAAAGAGCCAATAAATGAAATTAGAAGGATTACAAGGCTAGCACAATAATGAGTGGGGTTGGATAAAAGACCCAACTGAGAGATCAGGATTGTTTGCACAATATCATTCACAACATAGGGGTCACCTACATAGGAATCACATACTCAAATAGGGCACATACGAAATAAGTTTCACATACTGAAATAGGTCTCACATACCTTAGATATATACATTACCATCATATCCACCAAACAGATAGTATCACCATCCCATAATATCCTAGTTATAAACATAACACATGTATTAATATATATAAAGACATAAGCATAGAAAAACCCTAATTTTATAAAACTACGATTAAGGGTTCAAAACCAAGTCCAAACGATTACTCATAATTTCCTGATTAACAAAACATATTTTATTATATAAAACAGAGTTAAAATGAATTAATTATGTATTTTAAAACATTTACATACTAAAAATGCCATTCAAAGCAAACTTCTGAAAACCCTTGAGAATCAGGTCTCAAAAACCACAGAAACAGATTCTACATTAAAAATCCTTTCCATCGACTATTTATTCATATTTTTCTGACAAAGGATCGATTTACTATGAATTAAGTAAACCTGACCAATCAGAAATTAGTAAAACCATAGTGTGACATATATTTATATAAAAATAGGATTCGATGTAAATAACAGAGTAAAGGACCAAAATACGCTTGCTGGTTAAATCAAACCAATTAAATGACGAGGGAAAATCGGTCATTTGCAGAATCCATCGCTTTGCAAGCGAAAACAAGAACCTGGGGGCGGAAAAGACCAAAATGACCCTAGCCCAAAAGCAAAGGCCCATGGCAGGGGCAGGGGTGCATTGGTCCTTGCCTGTGCCCGATTGCTCCTTCCTCGGCCATGGCGAGGGAGCAACCTGGAGCTTGGCTCCATTGCTCCTGCCCGTTTCCGTGCGGTTATGCCCCAAGCTGAGACCGGGAATCTATTCCCTGAAGTCTCACGATCTCAGGGAGGCAGCAAGCGAGGTCACGCGTGCTCGAGAGTAGAGAAAGCATGCCCAACTTGGCCGGAACAGGGGAAAGAGAGATCGGCAAATCGGAGCATCAAAACCAACTAGAAGGGTCTCGACCAAGGCTAGGAACGTGCTCGCGGACTCGAGGCAAGACAAAGCAAGGCGTTGGCGAGGGCGGAGAAGCATCCAAGCTCAGAAATGGCAGGCGCCGGCGGAGGTCAAGCCTGGTCTATAGGACCCGAGGGTAGGAGGCTCTGCGAGCAAAACTGGTGAAGTCGAAGTGAAGAAAAGAGTCTAGGGAAGCTCACCACTCAGGCTATTGGACCGAAACGGTCGGGAGGACGAGCAGCAGGCCGAGATCGCCGGAGAAGAAGAACGGAGTAGGTCAGGGTGAAAGAGGGTATCTTAGGACCAATTGATCGTGGAGGAGTGACGCGTGGAGGCTGAGGGAGGTTTTCTAGGCCGCAGGTAGGTAAGAGGGTGGGTCTATCCCACTCGGTAACCCCTCCGCGAAGAGGAGGCGGAGAGCCCAGTTGGGCATTTAATGTACAGAGCACGAGAGAGGGTGATCCACGACTTGATAGGACCGCCAGAGAAAACCGAAGTAAACGTACGAGGAATCACGCCAAACGGTCACTCAGGGAGAGAGATCGGATCGAGGGATCAGAGGCGTCGGGTCAGCTCCTATACTCGCGAAACGGCTGGAGGAAGGGGATGATCCCCCCTCCGTTGGATCAGTTGGGCAGCGAATCCCGGCCGTTGGATCGCACGCAGGCCCAAAAGGGGCGCGTGACAGGTTAAATAAATCGGACCTTAGCGTTACGCATGATATAAATGAAATCAATGCAATAACTATAGCTACACCATATTAAAAGTTTATAAAATGCATTAGGGGGGTCAAAACAACTCCAAATAACGCCAAAATTGAACCATAAGCTCATAATGACGTATATTACAATGCTATGCAATCACTTTCTCGTTTAATGCATAATAAGACCCTAAATAAATATATAGCTCATAAAATAGTATAATAATATATTAATATGAAGGAATTATATGAAAAGGCTACTTAATGAGAAACATGTGAGTAAATTCGACATATAAAACACATTAGGGTACAAATACTCATTGCTCAACAAAATAACATATTAATGTGAACTAAAATCATATTTCGAGGAGAGAGAAACAATAAAGGTTAATATACACATATACAAACTCAAATACACATTATTAATAATATATTTATCCAAAAAGCTCCAAATTAATATAATCTACTATATTATCCCATTAAAGACCAAATTACATAATTAACCCTAACTTATCTCCTAATGTGGGTTATTTGTGTAAATACCCCCCTCATTTACATAAATGAGGGTAAATAGTGATTTCAACCTCAGATTGTGCTCAAATTGCACAAGGAGTCCAAAAATGATCCAAAAGGATGTGAAATTTATAGAAAAGGTCCAAATGGACTAAAAGGCAAAGAAAATCTCAAGAATGGGTAAATTGCAGGGAACACCCTGAGATTCAGTATGTTACAGCACACCACCCCTTAAAGAGGATTTCGTCCCCGAAATCACAACAAGAGGAAAGAGAGGGTGAGTGTGTAACATCCCAACCATAAACAACTAGGTTATAACCCTTAATCTAGGGTACCACATAAAACCTACATAAGTTAGGTATTACTAAGGTTTCCACAAAACCTATAGCCTTTTATCAAACTCAAACTAACATCTTGTTGTATAAACTCTATCATGAAAAGGCAGCATATCTATTATACTAACACTTGTGCCATATTTTATTACATCTTAACATTATATCATGGGTATCTCCCTCATTAAGGGTTTTAAGCACAATTAGGGTTTACTAAGCCATTACAACATATATTAAACCAATCCCAACAACAATTAATGTATTAGGTCAAAACCTAAATAACTCAATATTATTACCCAATAACTACATCATGTGGGATTATGCCATATAATATCATCCAACCAATTATTACCCTAATAACAGGTCTAAGGGTATATGGCTTATCTCCAAGGAACATATTGGCACAACATCTAACATACCCGTATCCATGTCATCACTAATCATTTTCTCTCACAACTCTAATTACTATGAATTAACATCACATTATGTGAATCTAATTACTCATTATCATATTACTGATTTGATTCATAAACCAATAAGATGATCAATGAGATGTATTTTAGTCAACAAGGTGATATGCCTAACATGTGTTGATAATTAGGTCACAAATATGATTAAGTGATTATAATCCATTTACATGCATTAAGGTATATCATGTGATGACACCTAATGTCACTAATCTAATATGAAAGGCATGAAGGGTAAATATGTACATATGTTGTCAAGGCTAGATGATTACATCTTAGGGTTTAGGTCATCATGACCATTACATATTAAAGCATCCTTAGGGTGTATTTTACCATACACATTTTACCATTAGGGTGACTTAACCCAAACTATATGTATATCCACATATGAATAATTAATGATTATGTGCATCAAGAGTATATTAAGGTTCAAGCATATGGATTATATGACTTATCCATTTGTTTATTATCAAACAAGATGAATTACAATCATATAAGGTTTGTTCAACACTAAACACATAAGCTCACTAATCTCATGTCTAAGGAGTTAGAGTTTCTTGATTTCAAGGCATTGAGGGACTCCAACCCCCCTATAGAGGATTTCGTCCTCGAAATCAGCAACTCCAAAAATCTATCAAGGTACTAACACTACCTTTTTACTCAAAGGGTTGACTAAGTCAAACTATTTTAAGGGTATAAAGCCCAACATTAAAGGTCTTACTAAAATCTATCTTCCAACTCAAGGTATAACATAGGGTACACTAAACCCTAAACATGGAAATCTAAGGCTCACATAAGATACTTAGGGATTACAAGATGATTTTTGTTTGAGAAAAGAAATCAAATCATCATACAAAGGATTCTAAGGTTATTCAACAATAAGGTAATGTGTCTAAGAGTAGACTATTTTGAGCTGTCCGTTTCAGTTCAGGCCAGGCCAGGTCATACGAGCTCAGGAGTCCTCGTGACCAAGCTAGTGGGGCGGAGGAAAATATTGCCAGCCCCCAAGCTCTGACCCTTTCTAGACACCATCACTTTCAACTTCTTGCTCTAATAGCTACTCAATAAACATTTCACCAAAAAGTTGACAAATTTTATTTTTAGTTAATTATTATGATCCTAAATCAAACATTCTTTATAGGTCAACTCTAAGGTGAAAAAAACTAGCTAAAGGAAAACTATATAAGATAAGGGTTCTATCTAGGAGACAATTTTGAACTAGTCAAGAATCCGACTACCTTGATGCTCTGATACCATGCTGTAAAGACCATGTCTCTACTATTAAACATGATAAACAAAAACACCAATGGTGTGGCAGCGGAAGAATTAAATCTTGACTTTATTCAAAATGTATAAAGAGTACATTATAAAATTTTCCCAATTGGGAGTACAACTTTATACAAACAACTAGGATCTAGGTAGAGGAAGACTTAACTAATACAACATTGTCTCCAAACAAACTACTTCAAACATAAAAGCAACTATGATCATATACTATATGTTCTTCATCTTTCTTGTCCTATCCTTAGCCTTGGGTTCACCAAGCTTCCATGCGCACTTTGATCCTATCCTGGATGGTTGGGGTCATCCAGCAAGAGAAAGATAAAAGGTATGTGTTAATAAACAGGAATAGGACAAATAATAATAAAAAGCTTTGCAATATAAAAGATTCTCCACAAGAAGTGATTTCAAAAGAAAAGAAGCAAATATATGAATATGAGAGAGAGAAACTGCCACATTTAAATATCAACAATTATCACATTTGCATGAATATAAATTATGAATCAACATCCTCTCAATGTAGGGTGAGGCACCTACCGGACCTCACCAATGGCAGGGGGACTAAAACCCCAGTTCCTAAAAAGTGGCAGGGGGAATAAAACCCCAGTGCCTAATATATAAAATGGCAGGGGGACTAAAACCCCAGTGCCCGGCAGGAGGACTAAAACCTCAGTGCCCTGTGGGTGGTTTGTACTCATGTACACTACATTGTCAATTGGCCAATAACTATATCATGCATAAACATTCACTTGGTAGCATAGTGAAAAGTATAACAAGATGCAACATAGCATTGGGAATAAAACCCGAATAAATAATCTCAATCAATAGGCCATCATAGGCAACATCATTATACAAGAATTCCAACAAGTAAAGGAGCCAACAAGGAACAATATTATTCAATGTTTCCAAATATCTCAAAAGGATGAGCCACATAGGCAATAACAAGATTAAGCATTTCCAAGTAAAGGAGGCAACATATAACAAGTTTCACATGATTCAAATGATTAAGCCACAATGGCATAAACTAAGTAAAGAGCCAATAAATGAAATTAGAAGGATTACAAGGCTAGCACAATAATGAGTGGGGTTGGATAAAAGACCCAACTGAGAGATTAGGATTGTTTGCACAATATCATTCACAACATAGGGGTCACCTACATAGGAATCACATACTCAAATAGGGCACATACGAAATAAGTTTCACATACTGAAATAGGTCTCACATACCTTAGATATATACATTACCATCATATCCACCAAACAGATAGTATCACCATCCCATAATATCCTAGTTATAAACATAACACATGTATTAATATATATAAAGACATAAGCATAGAAAAACCTTAATTTTACAAAACTACGATTAAGGGTTCAAAACCAAGTCCAAACGATTACTCATAATCTCCTGATTAACAAAACATATTTTATTATATAAAACAGAGTTAAAATGAATTAATTATGTATTTTAAAACATTTACATACTAAAAATGCCATTCAAAGCAAACTTCTGAAAACCCTTGAGAATCAGGTCTCAAAAACCACAGAAACAGATTCTACATTAAAAATCCTTTCCATCGACTATTTATTCATATTTTTCTGACAAAGGATCGATTTACTATGAATTAAGTAAACCTGACCAATCAGAAATTAGTAAAACCATAGTGTGACATATATTTAAATAAAAATAGGATTCGATGTAAATAACAGAGTAAAGGACCAAAATACCCTTGCTGGTTAAATCAAACCAATTAAACGACGAGGGCAAATCGGTCATTTGCACAATCCATCGCTTTGCAAGCGAGAAACAAGAACCTGGGGGAGGAAAAGACCAAAATGACCCTAGCCCAAAAGCAAAGGCCCATGGCAGGGGCAGGGGCGCATTGGTCCTTGCCTGTGCCTGATTGCTCCTTCCTAGGCCATGGCGAGGGAGCAACCTGGAGCTTGGCTCCATTGCTCCTGCCCGTTTCCGTGCGGTTATGCCCCAAGCTGAGACCGGGAATCTATTCCCTGAAGTCTCACGATCTCAGGGAGGCAGCAAGCGAGGTCACGCGTGCTCGAGAGCAGAGAAAGCAGGCCCAACTTGGCCGGAATAGGGGAAAGAGAGATCGGCGAATCGGAGCATCAAAACCAACTAGAAGGGTCTCGACCAAGGCTAGGAACGTGCTCGCGGACTCGAGGCAAGACAAAGCAAGGCGTTGGCGAGGGCGGAGAAGCATCCAAGATCAGAAATGGCAGGCGCCGGCGGAGGTCAAGCCTGGTCTATAGGACCCGAGGGTAGGAGGCTCTGCGAGCAAAACTGGTGAAGTCGAAGTGAAGAAAAGAGTCTAGGGAAGCTCACCGCTCAGGCTATTGGACCGAAACGGTCGGGAGGACGAGCAGCAGGCCGAGATCGCCGGAGAAGAAGAACGGAGTAGGTCAGGGTGAAAGAGGGTATCTTAGGACCAATTGATCGTGGAGGAGTGACGCGCAGAGGTTGAGGGAGGTTTTCTAGGCCGCAGGTAGGTAAGAGGGTGGGTCTATCCCACTCGGTAACCCCTCCGCGAAGAGGAGGTGGAGAGCCCAGTTGGGCGTTTCATGTACAAGGCACGAGAAAGGGTGATCCACGGCTTGATAGGACCGCCAGAGAAAACCGAAGTAAACGTATAAGGAATCACGCCAAACGGTCACTCAGGGAGAGAGATCGGATCGAGGGATCAGAGGCGTCGGGTCAGCTCCTATACTCGCGAAACGGCTAGAGGAAGGGGATGATGTAAAGACCATGTCTCTACTATTAAACATGATAAACAAAAACACCAGTGGTGTGGCAGCGGAAGAATTAAATCTTGACTTTATTCAAAATGTATAAAGAGTACATTATAAAATTTTCCCAATTGGGAGTACAACTTTATACAAACAACTAGGATCTAGGTAGAGGAAGACTTAACTAATACAACATTGTCTCCAAACAAACTACTTCAAAAATAAAAGCAACTATGATCATATACTATATGTTCTTCATCTTTCTTGTCCTATCCTTAGCCTTGGGTTCACCAAGCTTCCATGCGCACTTTGATCCTATCCTGGATGGTTGGGGTCATCCAGCAAGAGAAAGATAAAAGGTATGTGTTAATAAACAGGAATAGGACAAATAATAATAAAAAGCTTTCCAATATAAAAGATTCTCCACAAGAAGTGATTTCAAAAGAAATGAAACAAATATATGAATATGAGAGAGAGAAACTGCCACATTTAAATATCAACAATTATCACATTTGCATGAATATGAATTATGACTCAACATCCTCTCAATGTAGGGTGAGGCACCTACCGGACCTCACCAATGGCAGGGGGACTAAAACCCCAGTTCCTAAAAAGTGGCAGGGGGAATAAAACCCCAGTGCCTAATATATAAAATGGCAGGGGGACTAAAACCCCAGTGCCCGGCAGGAGGACTAAAACCTTAGTGCCCTGTGGGTGGTTTGTACTCATGTACACTGCATTGTCAATTGGCCAATAACTATATCATGCATAAACATTCACTTGGCAGCATAGTGAAAAGTATAACAAGATGCAACATAGCATTGGGAATAAATTCCAAATAAATAATCTCAATCAACAGGCCATCATAGGCAACATCATTATACAAGAATTCCAACAAGTAAAGGAGCCAACAAGGAACAATATTATTCAATGTTTCCAAATATCTCAAAAGGATGAGCCACATAGGCAATGACAAGATTAAGCATTTCCAAGTAAAGGAGGCAACATATAACAAGTTTCACATGATTCAAATGATTAAACCACAATGGCATAAACTAAGTAAAGAGCCAATAAATGAAATTATAAGGATTACAAGGCTAGCACAATAATGAGTGGGGTTGGATAAAAGACCCAACTGAGAGATTAGGATTGTTTGCACAATATCATTCACAACATAGGGGTCACCTACATAGGAATCACATACTCAAATAGGGCACATACGAAATAAGTTTCACATACTGAAATAGGTCTCACATAACTTAGATATATACATTACCATCATATCCACCAAACAGATAGTATCACCATCCCATAATATCCTAGTTATAAACATAACACATGTATTAATATATATAAAGACATAAGCATAGAAAAACCCTAATTTTACAAAACTACGATTAAGGGTTCAAAACCAAGTCCAAACAATTACTCATAATCTCCTGATTAACAAAACATATTTTATTATATAAAACAGAGTTAAAATGAATTAATTATGTATTTTAAAACATTTACATACTAAAAATGCCATTCAAAGCAAACTTCTGAAAACCCTTGAGAATCAGGTCTCAAAAACCACAGAAACAGATTCTACATTAAAAATCCTTTCCATCGACTATTTATTCATATTTTTCTGACAAAGGATCGATTTACTATGAATTAAGTAAACCTGACCAATCAGAAATTAGTAAAACCATAGTGTGACATATATTTAAATAAAAATAGGATTCGATGTAAATAATAGAGTAAAGGACCAAAATACCCTTGCTGGCTAAATCAAACCAATTAAACGACGAGGGCAAATCGGTCATTTGCACAATCCATCGCTTTGCAAGCGAGAAACAAGAACCTGGGGGCGGAAAAGACCAAAATGACCCTAGCCCAAAAGCAAAGGCCCATGGCAGGGGCAGGGGCGCATTGGTCCTTGCCTGTGCCCGATTGCTCCTTCCTCGGCCATGGCGAGGGAGCAACCTGGAGCTTGGCTCCATTGCTCCTGCCCGTTTCCGTGCGGTTATGCCCCAAGCTGAGACCGAGAATCTATTCCCTGAAGTCTCACGATCTCAGGGAGGCAGCAAGCGAGGTCACGCGTGCTCGAGAGCAGAGAAAGCAGACCCAACTTGGCCGGAACAGGGAAAAGAGAGATCGGCGAATCGGAGCATCAAAACCAACTAGAAGGGTCTCGACCAAGGCTAGGAACGTGCTCGCGGACTCGAGGCAAGACAAAGCAAGGCGTTGGCGAGGGCGGAGAAGCATCCAAGCTCAGAAATGGTAGGCGTCGACGGAGGTCAAGCCTGGTCTATAGGACCCGAGGGTAGGAGGCTCTGCGAGAAAAACTGGTGAAGTCGAAGTGAAGAAAAGAGTCTAGGGAAGCTCACCGCTCAGGCTATTGGACCGAAACGGTCGGGAGGAGGAGCAGCAGGCCGAGATCGCCGGAGAAGAAGAACGGAGTAGGTCAGGGTGAAAGAGGGTATCTTAGGACCAATTGATCATGGAGGAGTGACGCGCAGAGGTTGAGGGAGGTTTTCTAGGCCGCAGGTAGGTAAGAGGGTGGGTCTATCCCACTCGGTAACCCCTCCGCGAAGAGGAGGCGGAGAGCCCAGTTGGGAGTTTCATGTACAAGGCACGAGAAAGGGTGATCCACGGCTTGATAGGACCACCAGAGAAAACCGAAGTAAACGTACAAGGAATCACGCCAAACAGTCACTCAGGGAGAGAGATCGGATCGAGGGATCAGAGGCGTCGGGTCAGCTCCTATACTCGCGAAACGGCTAGAGGAAGGGGATGATGTAAAGACCATGTCTCTACTATTAAACATGATAAACAAAAACACCAATGGTGTGGCAGCGGAAGAATTAAATCTTGACTTTATTCAAAATGTATAAAGAGTACATTATAAAATTTTCCCAATTGGGAGTACAACTTTATACAAACAACTAGGATCTAGGTAGAGGAAGACTTAACTAATACAACATTGTCTCCAAACAAACTACTTCAAACATAAAAGCAACTATGATCATATACTATATGTTCTTCATCTTTCTTGTCCTATCCTTAGCCTTGGGTTCACCAAGCTTCCATGCGCACTTTGATCCTATCCTGGATGGTTGGGGTCATCCAGCAAGAGAAAGATAAAAGGTATGTGTTAATAAACAGGAATAGGACAAATAATAATAAAAAGCTTTGCAATATAAAAGATTCTCCACAAGAAGTGATTTCAAAAGAAATGAAGCAAATATATGAATATGAGAGAGAGAAACTGCCACATTTAAATATCAACAATTATCACATTTGCATGAATATGAATTATGACTCAACATCCTCTCAATGTAGGGTGAGGCACCTACCGGACCTCACCAATGGCAGGGGGACTAAAACCCCAGTGCCTAAAAAGTGGCAGGGGGAATAAAACCCCAGTGCCTAATATATAAAATGGCAGGGGGACTAAAACCCCAGTGCCCGGCAGGAGGACTAAAACCTCAGTGCCCTGTGGGTGGTTTGTACTCATGTACACTGCATTGTCAATTGGCCAATAACTATATCATGCATAAACATTCACTTGGCAGCATAGTGAAAAGTATAACAAGATGCAACATAGCATTGGGAATAAAACCCAAATAAATAATCTCAATCAACAGGCCATCATAGGCAACATCATTATACAAGAATTCCAACAAGTAAAGGAGCCAACAAGGAACAATATTATTCAATGTTTCCAAATATCTCAAAAGGATGAGCCACATAGGCAATAACAAGATTAAGCATTTCCAAGTAAAGGAGGCAACATATAACAAGTTTCACATGATTCAAATGATTAAACCACAATGGCATAAACTAAGTAAAGAGCCAATAAATGAAATTATAAGGATTACAAGGCTAGCACAATAATGAGTGGGGTTGGATAAAAGACCCAACTGAGAGATTAGGATTGTTTGCACAATATCATTCACAACATAGGGGTCACATACATAGGAATCACATACTCAAATAGGGCACATACGAAATAAGTTTCACATACTGAAATAGGTCTCACATACCTTAGATATATACATTACCATCATATCCACCAAACAGATAGTATCACCATCCCATAATATCCTAGTTATAAACATAACACATGTATTAATATATATAAAGACATAAGCATAGAAAAACCCTAATTTTACAAAACTACGATTAAGGGTTCAAAACCAAGTCCAAACGATTACTCATAATCTCCTGATTAACAAAACATATTTTATTATATAAAACAGAGTTAAAATGAATTAATTATGTATTTTAAAACATTTACATACTAAAAATGCCATTCAAAGCAAACTTCTAAAAACCCTTGAGAATCAGGTCTCAAAAACCACAGAAACAGATTCTACATTAAAAATCCTTTCCATCGACTATTTATTCATATTTTTCTGACAAAGGATCGATTTACTATGAATTAAGTAAACCTGACCAATCAGAAATTAGTAAAACCATAGTGTGACATATATTTAAATAAAAATAGGATTCGATGTAAATAACAGAGTAAAGGACCAAAATACCCTTGCTGGTTAAATCAAACCAATTAAACGACGAGGGCAAATCGGTCATTTGCACAATCCATCGCTTTGCAAGCGAGAAACAAGAACCTGGGGGCGGAAAAGACCAAAATGACCCTAGCCCAAAAGCAAAGGCCCATGGCAGGGGCAGGGGCGCATTGGTCCTTGCCTGTGCCCGATTGCTCCTTCCTCGGCCATGGCGAGGGAGCAACCTGGAGCTTGGCTCCATTGCTCCTGCCCGTTTCCGTGCGATTATGCCCCAAGCTGAGACCGGGAATCTATTCCCTGAAGTCTCACGATCTCAGGGAGGCAGCAAGCGAGGTCACGCGTGCTCGAGAGCAGAGAAAGTAGGCCCAACTTGGCCGGAACAGGGGAAAGAGAGATCGGCGAATCGGAGCATCAAAACCAACTAGAAGGGTCTCGACCAAGGCTAGGAACGTGCTCGCGGACTCGAGGCAAGACAAAGCAAGGCGTTGGCGAGGGCAGAGAAGCATCCAAGCTCAGAAATGGCAGGCGCCGGCGGAGGTCAAGCCTGGTCTATAGGACCCGAGGGTAGGAGGCTCTGCGAGTAAAACTGGTGAAGTCGAAGTGAAGAAAAGAGTCTAGGGAAGCTCACCGCTCAGGCTATTGGACCGAAACGGTCGGGAGGACGAGCAGCAGGCCGAGATCGCCGGAGAAGAAGAACGGAGTAGGTCAGGGTGAAAGAGGGCATCTTAGGACCAATTGATCGTGGAGGAGTGACGCGCGGAGGCTGAGGGAGGTTTTCTAGGCCACAGGTAGGTAAGAGGGTGGGTCTATCCCACTCGGTAACCCCTCCGCGAAGAGGAGGCGGAGAGCCCAGTTGGGCATTTCATGTACAGAGCACGAGAGAGGGTGATCCACGGCTTGATAGGACCGCCAGAGAAAACCGAAGTAAATGTACGAGGAATCATGCCAAACGGTCACTCAGGGAGAGAGATCGGATCGAGGGATCAGAGGCGTCGGGTCAGCTCCTATACTCGCGAAACGGCTGGAGGAAGGGGATGATGTAAAGACCATGTCTCTACTATTAAACATGATAAATAAAAACACCAATGGTGTGGCAGCGGAAGAATTAAATCTTGACTTTATTCAAAATGTATAAAGAGTACATTATAAATTTTTCCCAATTGGGAGTACAACTTTATACAAACAACTAGGATCTAGGTAGAGGAAGACTTAACTAATACAACATTGTCTCCAAACAGACTACTTCAAACATTAAAGCAACTATGATCATATACTATATGTTCTTCATCTTTCTTGTCCTATCCTTAGCCTTGGGTTCACCAAGCTTCCATGCGCACTCTGATCCTATCCTAGATGGTTGGGGTCATCCAGCAAGAGAAAGATAAAAGGTATGTGTTAATAAAAAGGAATAGGACAAATAATAATAAAAAGCTTTGCAATATAAAAGATTCTCCACAAGAAGTGATTTCAAAAGAAATGAAGCAAATATATGAATATGAGAGAGAGAAACTGCCACATTTAAATATCAACAATTATCACATTTGCATGAATATAAATTATGACTCAACATCCTCTCAATGTAGGGTGAGGCACCTACCGGACCTCACCAATGGCAGGGGGACTAAAACCCCAGTGCCTAAAAAGTGGCAGGGGGAATAAAACCCCAGTGCCTAATATATAAAATGGCAGGGGGACTAAAACCCCAGTGCCCGGCAGGAGGACTAAAACCTCAGTGCCCTGTGGGTGGTTTGTACTCATGTACACTACATTGTCAATTGGCCAATAACTATATCATGCATAAACATTCACTTGGCAGCATAGTGAAAAGTATAACAAGATGCAACATAGCATTGGGAATAAAACCCAAATAAATAATCTCAATCAACAGGCCATCATAGGCAACATCATTATACAAGAATTCCAACAAGTAAAGGAGCCAATAAGGAACAATATTATTCAATGTTTCCAAATATCTCAAAAGGATGAGCCACATAGGCAATAACAAGATTAAGCATTTCCAAGTAAAGGAGGCAACATATAACAAGTTTCACATGATTCAAATGATTAAGCCACAATGACATAAACTAAGTAAAGAGCCAATAAATGAAATTAGAAGGATTACAAGGCTAGCACAATAATGAGTGGGGTTGGATAAAAGACCCAACTGAGAGATTAGGATTGTTTGCACAATATCATTCACAACATAGGGGTCACCTACATAGGAATCACATACTCAAATAGGGCACATACGAAATAAGTTTCACATACTGAAATAGGTCTCACATACCTTATATATATACATTACCATCATATCCACCAAATAGATAGTATCACCATCCCATAATATCCTAGTTATAAACATAACACATGTATTAATATATATAAAGACATAAGCATAGAAAAACCCTAATTTTACAAAACTACGATTAAGGGTTCAAAACCAAGTCCAAACGATTACTCATAATCTCCTGATTAACAAAACACATTTTATTATATAAAACAGAGTTAAAATGAATTAATTATGTATTTTAAAACATTTACATACTAAAAATGCCATTCAAAGCAAACTTCTGAAAACCCTTGAGAATCAAGTCTCAAAAACCACAGAAACAGATTCTACATTAAAAATCCTTTCCATCGACTATTTATTCATATTTTTCTGACAAAGGATCGATTTACTATGAATTAAGTAAACCTGACCAATCAGAAATTAGTAAAACCATAGTGTGACATATATTTTAAAAAAAATAGGATTCAATGTAAATAACAGAGTAAAGGACCAAAATACCCTTGCTGGTTAAATCAAACCAATTAAACGACGAGGGCAAATCGGTCATTTGCACAATCCATCGCTTTGCAAGCGAGAAACAAGAACCTGGGGGCGGAAAAGACCAAAATGACCCTAGCCCAAAAGCAAAGGCCCATGGCAGGGGCAGGGGCGCATTGGTCCTTGCCTGTGCCCGATTGCTCCTTCCTCGGCCATGGCGAGGGAGCAACCTGGAGCTTGGCTCCATTGCTCCTGCCCGTTTCCGTGCGGTTATGCCCCAAGCTGAGACCGGGAATCTATTCCCTGAAGTCTCACGATCTTAGGGAGGCAGCAAGCGAGGTCACGCGTGCTCGAGAGCAGAGAAAGCAGGCCCAACTTGGCCGGAATAGGGGAAAGAGAGATCGGCGAATCGGAGCATCAAAACCAACTAGAAGGGTCTCGACCAAGGCTAGGAACGTGCTCGCGGACTCGAGGCAAGACAAAGCAAGGCGTTGGCGAGGGCGGAGAAGCATCCAAGCTCAGAAATGGCAGGCGCCGGCGGAGGTCAAGCCTGGTCTATAGGACCCGAGGGTAGGAGGCTCTGCGAGCAAAACTGGTGAAGTCGAAGTGAAGAAAAGAGTCTAGGGAAGCTCACCGCTCAGGCTATTGGACCGAAACGGTCGGGAGGACGATCAGCATGCCGAGATCGCCGGAGAAGAAGAACGGAGTAGGTCAGGGTGAAAGAGGGTATCTTAGGACCAATTGATCGTGGAGGAGTGACGCGCGGAGGCTGAGGGAGGTTTTCTAGGCCACAGGTAGGTAAGAGGGTGGGTCTATCCCACTCGGTAACCCCTCCGCGAAGAGGAGGCGGAGAGCCCAGTTGGGCGTTTCATGTACAGAGCACGAGAGAGGGTGATCCACGGCTTGATAGGACCGCCAGAGAAAACTGAAGTAAACGTACGAGGAATCACGCCAAACGGTCACTCAGGGAGAGAGATCGGATCGAGGGATCAGAGGCGTCGGGTCAGCTCCTATACTCGCGAAACGGCTGGAGGAAGGGGATGATCCCCCCTCCGTTGGATCAGTTGGGCAGCGAATCCCGGCCGTTGGATCGCGCGCAGGCCCAAAAGGGGCGCGTGACAGGTTAAATAAACCGGACCTTAGCGTTACGCATGATATAAATGAAATCAATGCAATAACTATAGCTACACCATATTAAAAGTTTATAAAATGCATTAGGGGGGTCAAAACAACTCCAAATAACGCCAAAATTGAACCATAAGCTCATAATGACGTATATTACAATGATATACAATCACTTTCTCATTTAATGCATAATAAGACCCTAAATAAATATATAGCTCATAAAATAGTATAATAATATATTAATATGAAGGAATTATATGAAAAGGCTACTTAATGAGAAACATGTGAGTAAATTCGGCATATAAAACACATTAGGGTACAAATACTCATTGCTCAACAAAATAACATATTAATGTGAACTAAAATCATATTTCGAGGAGAGAGAAACAATAAAGGTTAATATACACATATATGAACTCAAATACACATTATTAATAATATATTTATCCAAAAAGCTCCAAATTAATATAATCTACTATATTATCCCATTAAAGACCAAATTACATAATTAACCCTAACTTATCTCCTAATGTGGGTTATTTGTGCAAACACCCCCCTCATTTACATAAATGAGGGTAAATAGTGATTTCAACCTCAGATTGTGCTCAAATTGCACAAGGAGTCCAAAAATGATCCAAAAGGATGTGAAATTTATAGAAAAGGTCCAAATGGACTAAAAGGCAAAGAAAAGCTCAAGAATGGGTAAATTGCAGGGAACACCCTGAGATTCAGTATGTTACATGGTGAGTCAACAGAGTTTCTTCTCCATACTACTAATTTCTCCATGATATTTCTCAACTTTTTTCTTTTATATTGTATAATTAGCTTGATTAGAGAGTATATTTCTTTGTGAAAGACATGGACCAATCATGTTGTTAACCTATAAATTTTTATGGTAAATTGTTGCTTATTTGATCTCTTGGATTTTCAATTAACTATTTAATGCATTCTATGGATTTTCTTCCCATATCACATGTTTATTGCATTCCTAAGTGTATTACCTTGAAACATAGAATCTAAGTATCAATTAATATTTTTTGAAGCCCATATAAGATTGCAGAATGGGTTCTCTATAGTGATATATTATGGATTCATAAGTAACAAGACCTCGAGCCTACATAGAAATCTATTCTTGTGAATTACATACTTCAAAAGGATACATAATTTCCTTAGTCCCGGTCTAATAATCTTGTGAGTTAGCAATGCAATGTCAAAGAATGGATAGGTAGGAAGTAGAGGTGCAATATATCACCCCAATGAATTTATCATTGTGTTAAAAATTATTTCATTCATAGTTTGATTTCATTTCTTACAGTATGAATTTAGCTAATCAACCAAAAATATATCATATGTTCTTGTTAATTATTTTTTTAATTAGATTATAAATATAATTAGTTCTTAAACATGTTCATTCATGGGTTAGATCCTTATATATCCTAAGACTCATCCGCTTGTTGGTGGTTTTTTCATGCTATTGTTTGGAAAAAACAAAAATTTCATATGCTACTGAATTTGAGTTATGTGAAAATACAACATCAAATTTTGGTACCATTTCTAGAGAAAACATAATATTTTGGATTCTGTAATCTATTGAGATAAAGTTATAATTTTCTTTCCTATTTTTTTTGTAATTTTAGTTTTGTTAATTTCTTACTTTTTTAACAATTTTTAGTTTTCATGTATGGATAATTGTTTCTCTCTTCTTCTTGCATCAACCTAAAAATATAAAACCAATAATACATTAATACCAAAAAATAACATATAAAAACCTAAAACAAGTGAAATATTAAGTGAAACACAATAGAAATATGCAAAATAGTCCTGGGAAAGTATATGCTAACAAACTCACATCAGAACTCCTCCCATCTTCCCTCAACACCTGGTCTTTTTCCTTCTTTAATTGCCCACCAATGGCCAGTGCTTCCTCTTAAAAGGTACACATCAAGCCTAACTTTATCAGTTTTTGGGATGCTAAGGATTCTAAAGGCTTTTACAGCTCAATGAGGCATAACTATACTTCTGCTGGGTCAACTGTACTGGCATATTTGGTGTCTCCTACCCAATGTAACCGCTCAAAGGTCTTACCAGACCCATCTCCCTCATTGGGAACTAGTTCCCTAGGTGCTGGTGTTGGCATCTGGTCTTCCATATGCGTTATTGTGGTCATGAACTGCCAGAAAAGAGCATGAAAGGCTGGGTTTTCTAGCATGGCTTGATCAAAATGGGGATTCTCAGGCACTGATTCCTCTCTATCATGTTCCCTTGCTGCTCTTAGCAGCATGTTCTTCATGTGCCTCAACCATTTTTCAGCTTTACTTCTTCTCCTATATGAGCAGAAGTCACTATAAGATAGACTAGAGGACACTAGAACAGACTCAACAACCTTAATCCTATGTCTCTATAGACTCAACAAACCTTAGGCTCTGATACCAAAAACTTTGTGACGATCGCTATCAAACCGACATCCAAATCACATAGCAATTATGTGAAATAATAATTGGCAGTGGATTAACAAAAATCACTAAAAAATAAAACCATTTTGCAAAGAGATCCATTTCCAGGGAACTCATAAAGAAAGAAACAAAGCAATATATACGTCATGGTTCACATTGTACATACATTGTACCATCTCATCTCGAGGATATCATATACCAGTTATTTTTCCCAAATATATACAGAAGCAACATAAATCCTCCAGACATACAAGTCAAAATATCAGATCATTTATAAAACCATTATGTACTCACTCCCAAGGACCTGAGAGTACAGAGATGACACATATAACTTCTATCTACAAGACACAACATACAACACACTCAACCTGAGCTATTACAACTATCCCTATTGATGTTGTTCTCTCTTTGCAGTACAGTCTCTACCTCCTTGTTCGTGTCCATCTAAAAATGTTGGGACCAATGGGGTGAGACAAAAGTCCCAGTGAGAGATATAACTTTCTGCCAACAACATTATTATCGTAGGTAGACAATATAAAACTGAGTAGAGGATCTTCTATATTAATAATCAAGATTAATCACTATTTATAAGAAGAATAGAGCAATATCATCTTTTAATAAATGTAGTTATCTATGATAGAGCAATAAATCATCTATTCATTTTTATAATGAATATGAAGAACACATATAACATATATCCATTTAAGATTTATAAAAGTAGTGTAACATCAACTAATTTTCCATATTCAATCCTTAAGCAAATACGCTACATGGCTGATTACATATTTACAATCACACTTATGCCATAGGAGATGAGGTATACTGCCCATGCTCCAACCGACCACCGCTTAGTCAAAATCGGTACCCTAAAAGGTCAAAGGAAGAGCTGGCTTCCAAGACCTCACCTATCTCGGTCAGTACAAGACCACTGGAAGTGACGTCACATGTCAAACTGCAATTATCTTACCAGGGTATAGTGACATCTTTTCTATAGAGTTATAGTTGCAACATGCACTCTCTTCAGGGAGATCACACAACAATAGTAGTATATTTTCTTTGGGGAGATCACACAGCAACCCCAGTATGAGGGAAAGATCGCACAAAAATCCCTATTTGGACGTAAGGATGTTTTCACCCATCACCCCACATATTAAAAAATATGCTCTCCGAGATAAACTCATTTCACCATTCAACAAATTCTGACATTGAATGGATCTATGGACATGGTAACTACATGATAAGGTTCCACTTGATTAATTAGGTGCATTACAATATCTTTTAGCATCAACCAAGTTACAAGCATGGATTATAACAAATGCTACAAATAAAGGTGTCATACATTTATCAAGTACTTTACAACATATATTTATCTCAATACACATTCCTCACAATTATAATAACCTATTAAGCCCCAATTTCATTGGGAAGTACCTCGTAAAGTCCCCAGTTGATGGAGGGGTTTCTCACATTTCCTATTTCCTTCTCCAATTGTACTCCTCACCTCAATAGATCTTCTATCTTACATATGATACCTTGAAATCCTCCGTGAAGCCCTCGAGATTCTTTTTGAAGACTCTATTTATCCTCCATCATGTTGCATCTATCTTCCCCAACTCCATCTACCCACTTTTGGTAGCAAAACTCTAGAAGAAGGATTGAGGCCTTCACAAGTCGTTCTAATCACCGACCTTGCCTTAGTGCAGTCTCGAGGAAGACCTTGTATTCCAAATTTGGTTAGTTGGATTTTCATTCACATTTTCCCTTTTGTGGTTGGTCTGCATCTATGGTACCAATCTTGGTTGCTTGGTTGTTGTTCTCCCTAGTTTCTCTCTCCCTCAATTTATTTTGGTCTTGTAGACTAATCCTTTTTTGGGTAAGTCAGGTAGCTACCTATTCATCTTGCCTTCCTTCTATTGGGGAATAGGAATGATAAAGCAGGTAGCAAAAACAAAATTTTGTCCATGTTCCTTTACCTGCAGATCACATCAACAATGATGTATCTAGGAAAGAGGGTAGAAAGAGGTTTATCTGGTCCTAGAGAAAGTCCAATGACTACTCTTGATCAGTGATGTGCATTGTTCACAAGTTGCATATAGACAACTAGCAACGATGGCCTCCTGGTGCAACACCATGGACAATGGTTGTTGTTGTCCTCCTAGCGTGGTGGCAACATCCTCCAAGACTTTCTCAAGATCTTACGTTGCCACAAAAATGAGAGGAAAACATTTACTAGAGTATAATATTGTGCCTTATGAAGTCCTTGACTGCCCCTCTACTTATAGGAGGGCCATGATTAGGGTTTCCATATTAATCGAAAGTCGAAGAGACAAAATTTCATAAATTTTCTAGAAGATACAAACCATGAATTGGTCTGTTCACTAGCTAGTCATTCAGTTCACATGTGAAATGTCCATTCAACATTTGAATCTGTGGGTTCACATTATTTACTATTCACAAACATATTGTTTTCAATGTGACGATTAATGCACAACATGATGTTAACATTAATCCTTGATCAAGTCATACTGATTGCTCAATATGTCATTTCACATATGAAATAGTTGATTCAGATTTTGAACTAGTCAATTCACTTTTGAACAAGGTAATTCATATTCTGAACGAGTGGTTCACTTTTGAATCGGGTGTTTCAAATTCCAGTTCATTCAATGTACAACCAATGTTGTTTAAAATGAATACCTAAACAATTTAGTAATCAGGTTGGACCATATTTATGAATAACTCCTTTTCTAGGTGCATCCTATGCGTCTGACCTTATAGGTCCCAAGTTACATTGGATGTGAATGCCAATAACCAATTTATGACATCACAAGCAATCAATAGTGTCTAGCAACACATCATTGCTACCCATGTAATTGGAAATTTGAATAACAAATTAAACATACAATCCATGGTTAGTGTTACTGTGATTGAATAGTTCCTTTCTCTATGATATCCAGATTGAACACGAGGCATGTAATCACCATCCTCTTTAATATTCAACCCATGTTTCTTGAACTAGAGTAGACTTTTGAGATACATGTGAGCCAATATCACATATTAACTCGGATGAGCATGGCCATGCATTTCTCAGACTCGCTTATCAAGTGACCAAGATATCATCTCTAGTAGGATGGACGAATCCCGTATACATCACTCACAATCAATCCCCATGTGTCACAATGTACCCAAGCATCACCTTTATGGAAAACCTTATTCAAGGCCACATTGGATGGTATCAAAATACATTGAGCAACATGTGATGAATGTAGTGAGTTTAGGTCTAAGAACCACACTCACCACTATCACTATGGGAGCTGATTGAGACTACCATTCCATGGTTTCTGTGTATCATTCCCAAGGTGGGTCTATTCGGTCCACTATTCTCTAATAAGAACCTATGTTCTTGGTTTAATATCACATATCATGACTAATGAGATTCTATCACCAAGAAACACAAATTCTAGTCTTATGTATTACTATTATCTATTTTGCTTCCATAGTAACATCTAACTAGGGACATAATAAGAATGTATGTACTCTCATCGTACATATGATCTCATTGTTTAGGTCCTCAACCTGAAGACATATGTCATCGAGTAACATCATTATCTCATAACTAAATAAAATAGAATAAATAGAATTGCCCTTTTGTTATTATTATTATTATTATTATTATTATTATTATTATTATTATTATTATTATTATTATTATTATTATCAAATTAATTACATCATGCCTTATTACAATCATCATATGATTGGTTCTCTAGGCATACATACCAATAGAATCCCACTTGCACTCAGAGCCAATCACTCATGAATCTTATTCTAAGTGATCTAACATGTCCATCATGCTTCTGTCATGAAAGTGCTTTCGTTAGTGGGTAAACAACATTGCCTTTAGTCGGTATTTTACAGATCTTCACATCTCCTCATTGTATGATCTCTCGTATGAGATGGAACTACTGAGGTGTGTGCTTGGAACTCTGAAGCAATCTGGGTTCCATACCTTGTGCAAAAGCTCCATCATTATATAATACAACTCTATTGCGTCGCTAATGCCTGGAACCACCCCAACTTCATTGATGAACGTTTTGATCCAGACAACTTCCTTTGCTTCATTAGATGCAACAATATACTCGGCCTATGTTACCATTGTTCAAGAGCTCATCTATACTATGAAGCGAAGAAGAGGTAAGGCGACCATGGCTAATAAGGTGGACCTCTAAAAGGCCTACGACCAGATGTCATGGGGTTTCGTCGAGCACACGATTCGAAGAACCCATCTTCCACACAACATTAGAAGCTATATCATGCAATCCATCTCAAGGAGACACACAACCATTGTGTGGAATGGAAATAATGCCAGACCTTTCATGCCTACTAGGGGTCTCAGACAAGGGGACCCCCTTTCTCCATACTTGTTCAATATGTGCCTTGAACTTCTCAGACAACTCATTTAGCATAAGGTCACACAGGCTGAATGGAAACCAGTGAGTTTGTCGAGGAAGAGCCCACCCATCTCCCATGTATTCTTTGTTGATGACCTGATCCTCTTTGGACATGCCTCCTTGCACCAAACCAAAGTTATAAAGGAATGTTTTCGGGAATTATACAAGGTGTCCAGCTAATCTGTGTCAAAGAAGAAGACTAGAATGTTCATCGCTAAGAACGTGGATACATCTTTGAGAAGGAGGATTCGAAGGTTTGTTGGGTTCCAATCCACCAAGGACTTGGGGAAGTATCTTGGTGTCCCTATTGTACACTAGAAGGTTACAAAATATACTTACAGTGAGGTCCTAGGCAAAGTGTCGAACATGCTACATGCATGGTCTGCGAGGTGTCTCTCCTTGGTTGGGAGAGTATGCCTTGCCAAAGCAACTCTTGCAGCTATCCCCACCTATGTTATGAAATTGGAAACGCTGCCCTCACTACTCTGTGATAGGATTGATGGCATGGTGAGGAACTTCATCTAGGGCGGATCACATAAAACTCGCCCTCTTTCTCTTGTATCTTGCGACAAGGTCTGCTGTAGCAAAGAAAAGGGCGGGCTAGGAATAAGGAAGATGTGATATTGGAACCAAGCTCTCCTCTATAAGCACTCCTGGGAACTATCAACTACACATCAATCTCTTTGGTGCACTAGATTGAGAGAGCATTTCAAGAAGGCTGTTGCTGGGAAGTCTTATAATATGTCTAGGTTGGGTAATGCAGCCTTTGAAGGAAAACACTTCATCGAGGACAACTCTTACATGGTGTCAATGAATGGACATAGTATAAATGTTTGGGAGGACATATGGCGGAGGGGAGATCAAGTCTTAAAGGATATTGCAACTCACCCCATACTCGTTGATCTGTCGGACCTAAAAGTTAGCTCACTAGTCAACCTACAAGGCAACTGGGACACGACCTTTCTACACGAATGGTTGCCGCCAACTGTGGTCCTGGACATCGCTAGAATGGACACTCCATTAGATTTGGATGGGGACGATTTATGGGTCTGGAACCATACAAGTTCCAGCCTATTCTCAACCAAGACAGCGTACCATAAGATTATGGAGGGTAGATGCCGCCCCACTGATGGAAAGTGGAAGAAGATCTGGAATGCAAGTGTCTCACCTTGCATTAAGTTATGCACCTGGCTTCTCATGCACGAGGCTATACTGACCAATGCGAGAAGGCTGAGAAGAAAGATCAGTATCGACTCCTCCTACCCTAGATGCCGCAACAGAGAAGAGAACACTATCCATGCGATTAGAGATTGCATCTTAGCACGAGCTGTGTGGACAGCTCTATACAAAGACAGAGATGTAAGCCAATTCTTCACTACCAGTGAGTTCCCAGAATGGTTCAATGAACAACTTGAGCAGGATGAACAATCAATGATCCTCTTTCTTACTTCCTTTTGGAACATATGGAAATCCAGGAACATGTAGGTTTTCCAGAATGCGACTAGCAACTCTCAATAGCAAGCCCATTTCATCGTCAGAGAAGTCACCTTCCAGATTGCCGCGTACACCGACACCTGCACTTCATCTCGAATCCCTGAGTTGGATAGAAAACTGCCTTGGTCGCCCCCTGCCCAAAATGTTCTCAAGTTTAATATTGATGCTGCAATAAAATGCAATCGAACCTCCTGTGCAATGGTAGCAAGAGATGACCTCGACAGGTGGATAGGGGGAGCTGCGTTGCAAGTTTTTACCCAAGATGTTATTGAAGCGGAACTTCGGGTTATCATTCTAGCTATGGAGATAGCCCATGTTAACAGGGTAGAGTCTGTGATCTTCAAATCTGACTCATCTTCATCTATCCATGTTGCTAACACCTTTGCTCGAGAGAACCCAAAGTATGCGAAGCTAGCGGCGAGCATAAAGAGCGTGAAGAAAGAATAGTGGTCCCTTGTGCACATCTGTAGAGAAGGAAATATTGTGGCTGACTATCTTGCCAAAAAACACTTAGACCAGACGGAGAATTATACTCTTTATAGCTCACCTATTGATATTCATCATCTCCTACTTAGGGACAAATGTAAGGGTGGTATTACTACCTTTTTTTTCTTTTGTAGGTCTTATTAGTGATTGTACTCTTTGTTTAAATTTGCTCGCAAGAGGAGGGTGGGATGAATAAGATTGCCTCCTGACTTCCCCGCCAAAAAAACAATTGTTTTTTGCTTGCAACTCTTCTAGCTACAACTCCATTGTTGAGACAAAACATAAATCTTTATTGTGATCAATAATCATCTTTGTCAGTTTGGAAGCTTGCATTGATGTAACCCCTAACACCCAACTCTTCCTCACTGTCATAAACAAGAAACTAATCCTTAGTCCTTCTTAAGTACTTAAGGATGTTCTTTGTGGCAATCTAGTGACACTCACCAAGATTTGACTCATATCTGTTTGCTCTAGGCATATGAGACATTGGGACGAGTGCATAACATTGCATACATGATAGATCCAATTACAAATGCATATGGAATCTTACTCATGCATTCCCATTCTTCACAAGAACTGGGACATTGGGCTTTGAAGAGGTTGATTCCATGTAACATGGGCAAATTCCATATCTTTTGAATCCTACATGCTGAGCCTCTTCAACATTTTATCAGTGTATGTACTCTGGCTTAGGCCAAGAATCCTTCTAGATCTATCTCTATAGATCTTAGTTCCTAATATATAGGATGCTTCACCTAAATCTTTCACAGAGAAGATACTTCCCAGTCAGTTATTTACCATTTGTAAAGTAGGAATGTCTATCCCCATCAATAGTAATTTATCTACATACAATATGAGGAATACCATTCTTGTACACACAAGGTTCATCTTCAATTTGACTAAAGCCAAGCTTTTTGACAGTTTCATGAAAGAATACAGCTCCGAGAAGCTTGCTTCAATCCATAGATTGACCTTTGTAGTTTATAAACTTTATTGGCTTCCTTTGTATTTATAAAACCCTAAGGTTGTGTCATGTACACATCCTCAAGAAGATTCCCATTAAGGAAGGCAGTTTTAACATCCATCTACGGACGTTATAGTCATAATAAGATGCAATGGGAAGAATGATCCTGATGAACTTAACCATGGAAACTGGTGAAAAAGTTTCACCATAGTCAACACCTTGAAATTCATTGAAACCTTTTGCAACCAATTTACCCTTATAGGTATTACATTACCATCTATGTTGGTCTTCTTCTTGAAGACCCACTTGCACCCTATGGGTTTTACCCTTCAGGTGGATTCACCAAGGTCCATACCTTGTCAGTTTACATGGACTCCATCTCAGATCTCATTGCCTCAAGCCATATCTCAAACTCTGGTCTCTTAGTAGCCTCTAGGTAGGTCGTTGGCCCATCATCTATGACCAACTCATCGCATTCTTGAGTTACACGATATCAAAATCTTTTAGGTTCAATGTGTGTCCTACTAGATCTATGAGGTTCTTATATTACATGAGGAACTTGAGTTTCCACAATAGTTTGTGAATGTCCTTATTCCTCCTGTACCTCTATAGGTTCAATGTTTTCTTATTGGTCTCAAACCTCTTCGAGTTCGACTTTCCTCCCAAAGATTCCTTTGGAAATAAATCCTTTATTAGGAGTGCAGCATCCCTGGAAAAAAACACTTTGTTGTCAGATGGGTTATACAAGTAGTATCCCTTGGTTTCTTTGGGATATCAAACAAAATAAAATTTATATGATCTAGGCTCAAGATTTTTAAGAAACAATTTCGTCACATAAGCTTCACACCCCCAAATTCTCATAAAAGACATTTTGGGACACTTCTCCGTCCATATCTCATATGGTGTATTTTAAATCAATTTAGACGGTATGAGGTTAAGTATAAACACTGTGTTTTCAAGAGAATAAAGCCAGAAGAAATTCACAAGATTAGAAAAACTCATCATGGGTGGTACCCTATCTAGTTATGGGTGATTCCTTCTTTCCAATACACCATTGTGTTGTGGTGTTCCAGGTGGAGTCGATTGTGATGGGATACCACGGTCTCTCGGAAGGTCCTCAGACTCTTGGCTAAAGTATTCTCCACCTCGATCAGAATGAAGTGCCTTAACACTTTTAGCAAGTTGATTCTATAATTCATTCATGAAATCCTTGAACTTTTTCAAGGTTTCTAACTTATGTTTCAACAAGTAAACATTATCATGCCTACTAAAGGCATTAGTAAAGGTAATGAAGTATTGATAACTACCTCTAGTATTTGTTCTAAAAGGGCCTCACACATCAGCACATATGATCTCTAACATATCACTTTCCCTCTCACCATTACCAGTGAAGGGTGTCTTTGTCATCTTTCCCAATAAATAAGACATATATGACTCAATTAATTTGAAATCAAAAGATTCCAGATAACAATCTTTATGGAGTTTGGAGATGCATTTCCCATTTATGGGCCTAGACAGAATGCCAAAGGTATGTTTGGTTCGAGTAATTGAGTTTTAGCCTTTTGGTATTTATGTTATACATATTTATCTCTAGATCTATCAAGTATAGACCACACAAAATTGGACACTAACATAAAATATCCTATCTTTACTAATAGAACATCAACCATTCTTTATAAGAAATTCAATTTCATTCTTGTCCAAATAAGATACAAATATGATGTTCCTACTAATGACAGGTACATAATAGCAGTTCTCCAACTCTATTATAAGCTTATTCGATAAAGATAACTCAAATGTTTCAAATGCAATTACAACAACTCTTGCTCCATTAGCAATGCACAATTAAACCTCACCTCTATTCAAAGGTCTACTTTTTAGATCCTTCAGATTTGTGAAAATGTGTGATCGAAATCCAGTATCTCGTACCCAAGATGAAGAAGTAGCAATGTTAATCTCAATTATGTATATACCAGAAGTAGAGATCTCTATCCCTTTCTTCATCTTCCTTAGTACTTTTGAGTGAAAATGATATATTCCTCTTACACCTACCCTTCTCCTTATTTGGAGTGCAAAAGACTTGGACTTTAGCTTAGCCTAAAAACTCTTCTTGAACTTTCCTTTTACCTTAGACTCTAATCTACTGATCACCATCACAGGTTTGTCCTTCTTCATTATTCTTTAGCATTTATCAACATGCCAATTAACTCAGACAATGGTTTAGCCATGTTACTCAAGTGATAACACTTCAACTGGTATCTGATTTGGGCAATGATTTTAGCATCATATATGTGACCAACTCTTTACCTAAAGGAAATACGAGTCTCTCCTGATGCTTCACATGCCCAATCAAATTAGGCACATGGGGATCAACTGGATCTCCCTCTGTTAGTTTGCACTCAACAACACCTTGGATACATTATACTTTTCTTGCTTTTCATGCTCTTTATGAAACTTATAGTTCATACAACCCATCATAAGGTTTTGATGTCTACAACATCATTGACAAGCATCAAGTAAGTTTGCACTTCAGCCTTAAGCACATACAGAGCGTGCTCCACTAGATCTGATGTTTCACAGACAGAGAGAATTCTTCTCAAAGTCTTGAACGAGCTATGGAAGTTTATCCCATTTAGATTGTCCTTCTCAAGTAATGATCACAATGATTGTGTGTTTTCCATTTATATCTACAAGAGTAAAATTTGTATTTTGTCAAAACACTTTTGATTTAATTTGATAGTATTGACAATATTAATTAGGCCTTTAATTAATTATGACTCTCACTATTTTGTTTAAATTCATAGCCCTCACTACCAATTCAGAAGATTTTAGCATCCAATCCTCTAGTGAGCCAAGATCCATATTTATCAAATCATGAGTCAACTTTGGATGATCGCCCACAACTTCACTACTTAGGTGGGAAACTTTTTTCAATAGATGATGTGCACAACTCCTTGTCACAACCCATCTCTATGCTTCAAGGCACTTAATATCATTAAGTCCACCAGTTAAGCTAACCCAAAAGTCAACATGATAGAATATACACCCTTCTTGGGTAGGTCCACATATCTATCATCACACTTACACATGATAGATAGTGCACCATGCTTTGTCATAACCTACGCTTGGTCGATCAAGCTTTTCATGTGTGTAGCTTATGGAAAGCATCTTATACTTCATATTATTGAGATATTTTACACATAAATATATATACCTATCCAATCACCACATACTTATAGTATGTATCATATCCATGCTATATCCACAAATGAAATATGCAATCATTAAACATACGAGCCATGGTTGTGGCCATACTAATGCAGTTCTATGGAGCCACAAAGAATTTCTACCAGCTAAAGTCATACATCTCATGTAGTAACCTATAGTGGATAATTTGTATTGGCCCAATCGGTTGCTTGGACCCTTCAGTCGATCGGTTAGCCTTCAGGTCAATCGATTGACTTCATGGTTCAAGCGGTTGGCTAGAGTCCTCTATTCGATCGATTGGCTCCTCCTATTTGTTGGCCTCCTCTATCCTCCAGTCAATCAACTCGACTCATGCAAAACATCTTATCTTCCCAAAAAAAATTTAAAAATATAATATTCGATATTTCTTTGTAAAGGTAAAATGTTGATTTAGATTCGAGAGGAATATAGAAAGAATATCATTAATTTATATTTAGAAAGGAGGAGAGAGTCTCAGTGTGGAAACTGAGTAACAAAACAAAAGAAAACCAAACAACCATATACAGTCCAAAGGGGTTTTGGCCATAACCATGCATACATCCACCATTAAAACACTATTAAGTGATATGCATATAGATTGTATATATATCATATGTATATATTTATATACATACACACACTTATTATATATATATATATATGTATATATATGTATATATATATAGAGAGAGAGAGTTAGGCTAGTATGCACTCGAGTGTATTCAGAGCAAAATACACTCTAGTAGTTTTCCATGATGCAATATTTTTTTAAAATCTAATCCATTGATCTTCTTAAACATCATGTGAATAGCACATATATAAAATTTGAGCCAATTTGGACATTTACAGGTCATGTTATGAAAACTACAAAAATTATGCATTTTATATTAGTTTCATGGGTCGATTTTGTTACCCTCAGATGAGTGACTTATACTCATCCAAATGAGCTCAAATTTGCATGTATCCTAATTATTGTGTAACAATGAAGATCAATGGTTTACAATTTGCAAAAAAATAGTTTTGCTATGCAAACACCACTTGAGTGTAGCATACAATCTATATACTTGAGTGTATTCTAGCCTGACTCTCTCTCTATATATATGTATATATATATATATAAATATATATATTAGGATCATTGTGGTATTTAATCAGATATGCACGTTAACCATTTTAATATTCACACTGTATGCAATAAAATAAATCCAATCGCATCGATTTAGATCCCCAATACACCGTATTTGACGTTTCTATGGTACAAATGTTGAGAAATAGGGACAACAAAGAAGGTAGTAGAAACAAAATTTTGTCCCTATTTCTTTACTAGCAGAGCATGTCAACAATGATGTATCAAGAAAATAGGATAAAAAGAGGTATACTTGATCCTAGAGCAAGATTCATGACTACTCTGGCTCGGTGATGTGCACTATTCGCAAGACGCACTCATACAACAGACAATGATGGTCTCCGCATGCAACACCATGGATGGTGGTGGTTGTTGTCCTCCTAGAGGTGTGCAACGGCCTCCACGCCTCTATGTAGTTCATGCGTACCACTAGGAGCTCCACGTTGCGCTCTTAGGGCCAACAGGAAGGAGTTGTCCCTTCAAACTTCAATGTGTTAATGGTGGCTTCCTCTCCCTTGATGTATCTCCCTTGTCGTCTCTCCCATATACGGGTAAGACTTGTTAGGGCTCTCACATTACCACAACTATAAAAGGACAACAATTGTTAGATCTTATTATTGTGTCTTATGAAGGCATTGACTACCTCTCTTTTTATAGGAGGGCTAGAGTCACAATTTCTAGATCATCTGGAAGTTGTAGAGACAAAATTTAATGAATTTTCTGGAAGCTGCAAACCACAAACTGGTCAGTTTACATGTGAAATGGTCAGTTCGACACTTGAATTGGTCAGTTCTCATTATTTCCTATTCACAAAAATATTGGCATTCAATGTGACGATCAATGCACAACATGACATCATCATCAATCCTTGATCCAGTCCTACTGATTGCTCAATCACTCATTTCACATCTAAAATGGTCAATTCACATTTGGATCAGTCAGTTCACTTCTAAATTGGGAAATTCATATTTTGAACCGCACGGTTCACTTTTGAACTGAGCGGTTCAAATTTTAGTTCATCCAATGTACAACCAATGTTGTTAAAAGTAAATACATAAACACTTTAGTAATTAGGTTAAATTATATTTATGAGTAACTCCTTTCTAGTTGTGTCCTATGTGTGTGACCCTATAGGTCCCATGTTATGTTGGTAGTGAATGTCCATAACCAATTTATGACATCACAAGCAATGAGTTATATCTAGAAACACATCATTACTACCCAAGTAACTAGAAAGTTAGAGAACAACTTCAACCTACAATCTTTGATTAGTGTTACTATGATTGCAAAGTTGCTTTGTCTTTGATATCCATATTGAATCTGAGGCATGGAATCATCATTCTCTTCAATATTCAATCCATGTTTCTTGAACTAGGGTAGACAATTGAGATACATGTGGAGTCAATATCACACATTGACCCACATGAGCATGAACTTGCATTTCTCAGTCTCACTTATCAAGTGGCCAGGATATCATCTCTGTTAGGAGTGAGAAATCCCATTTACATCACTCACATTCAATCTCCATGTATCACAATGTACCCGAGCATCACCTTTATTACAACCGTTATTCTAGGTCATGTTGGATGGTGTCAAAATACATTGAATGACATGTGATGAATGTAGTGACTTCATAGTTAAGAACTACAGTCACCACTATCACAATGAGAGTTGATTCTGACTACCATTCCATGGTCTCCATAGATTACTCTCAAGGTGGAACTGTTTGGTACACTGTTCTCTAACAAATACCTATGTGCTTTGTTTTATATCACATATCATGACTAATGAGTTTATGCTATCAACCAACACACATTCTAGTATTATGAATTACTTTCGTCTATTTTGTTTCCACAATAACATTCAACTAGTGACATAGAAAGAATGTATGTACTCTTATCATACATATGATCTCATTGTTCAGATACTCAACCTGAAAACATATGTCATTGAGTAATATCATTCTTTAGACAATTATTATGTTACATAACTGTCTCATAATTGAATAAAACAAAATAAATGGAATCACCCTATTATTATTATTATTATTATTATTATTATTATTATTATCAAATCAGTTACATCATGCCTCATTGCAATCGTCACATGATTCGCTCACTGGGCATACATACCAACACCTTGTGCAAGCCAACTTGAAAGCAAATTACACTCAGTAATTCCATTTATTGAATGAAATTTGGTTGTAATACTACCATTACTTTTTCATTATTAAATACATCTATTTGTCTCTGGGTGGATTGACATAATCATAAAAGTCAAAACTATTTTCTAAATGAACATTATCAAGGCCAAACTCCAACCCATTCTTCTCCCTACACATGTAGTCCACACTCATGCTCCTCCATATGATATGTCGGATCCTCATTGTCTAAAATGCAAATCTTGGATTTCTAGCTTCACCCTTAGTGATAATTCTCATTTTCGTCTGATAGTTTATCTCAACCACCACATTTATCCATTCACAATTGGCTTCTTGTTCGAGTGCCATGGTTATCACACCTAGTTTTTCCTTAGTTACATTTGTCGAGCTCGGCTTCTTTCCCCATCCACATAACCACTCTCCCTAAAAATTTCTAGCAACTATAGCCACCACTGCTCTACGCTTGTCAATTGTTTCATCTGAGTTTAACTTGATAATTCCCTCGTTTGATGGCTTCCAACCTTCTAGCCTTTCAATTTTCTATCTAGCATCATCTTTCCTCCACTCCTCTATGTTCATCTAGATGACCCTCTTATATAATTGATCTGATATTCAGCTTTCATCTTTATGCCTTCAAAGAAATATAAGTTTTGACATCTCCATATGTAGCTGCAAGTGATCCAGAAACTCTCCTCCTTATAGCCATAAACTTTATCGACCTTCATCAACCAATATTCGGAGCTGGTAGGTTCAAATAAATTTTGTGTTTTCTCAAGTGATTAGTTGCATCCACATCGGCTCCATAGTTTTGCAATCCTTGAGGACATGAAGGAGTGTCTCGTCAGCTGGTTTACACCTATCACATTGATTATCCATGATCATGTGTCTGACCTTCCTCTAGGTATTTGTAAGCAATGCATTATTCCAAGTGAGTCATGCGAAGGATTTTAGCCTTCATGATTCTTTAAGTTTCCATACATCCTCCCATCTACCTTGACTGACAATGTCATTTGGTTCCCTAAGTATCTCATATGCCGATTTTGTAGAAAGCCTACCATTAGACATGTGGATCTAGTCTTACTGATTCACATGATCACCCAATCGGTATCACTTTGTTGATCATTTGTAGCTTCCATTTGATTTGTGATGCTCACCCACAAATCTTCCATGGTGAAAGTTTGGTCTGATGCTCTAGCCCCCTCATAAGTTGTGGTCTTGATTTTTGGGACTGGTGAGGGACAAAAAGCCCAATGAACTCATCTAAAACTTGATGCCTTGTGGTGGATTCTTATTTTGATTGTAGTCATCAAGATCTTGTTCAAAAATGTGCATGAAGGAGTTGAAAAATAGAAACAAAGAAGATGGTTTTTTGTGTTTTTATTTCATTTCCCTAATACTTATTTGATTTATGTCACGCCTCCAATGGTCTTTATAGTGGTTCCACATATGTTGCATTTGATATCACACACTTTTGATAAATTGAGAAGTTACAGATGCACCTTGTAACATATAAATGTTTTAATACACGATGCAGGAGATGATTGGTCTTTTGACTCATTTTATGATTTAAATCCAGTAAATCATTATATCTTGTAAAATTTATGGTAACACTGGTAGGTTAGAAAAATAAAATAATACATGTTTTTTGTTTGGTCGGTAAAACAAGACAATGTTTTGGAATCAAGGAAATATTATTCTTCCTTTCACTATAGTTTTCTCAACTAATTCCAATATATTAAATATGTGGTTTTTATTGAGTTCTTGATTATCCCTAATTTGTATAATTAATAATAAGGATTTATAAGTAAAAACAATTATCTAATATATATGTTTTGAAAATGAGGAATTATAACCTATCGGATTTTGTAGTTTTCATAACCTAAATTAGTAATGGTAAAAGTTCATTTTTGGGTTTTGTTTATGCCATCTTAGGTCCTAATTCATCTAAATATTCAATAGGTAGCTTTAGACCTTAGTTTGGATCTAGGTTTGGACCTTTGACCTATTGATACTCACGGTGAGGTATGACACTTCTCCTTTGAGTTATACATGACTGATTTTCTCTATTTCTCTGACTTGATTGTAGCATATTGCTTTGTATAGCACTTGGTTAGAGATATTTGACCCAGTTGGGTCAAATTCACTGAAATTTATCTTATAGACGGATGAAAGTGCAAATCGAATCTATTTTATTTGACCTTGTTGACACTTATTCTATTTTCACCCTCTTTTTGTGTTATTTCATCTTATTGTTCCATTTGATAATGGAAACCCAAATTGATGATTTTCACAGACTAAACTTAAGTGGCCTCCCTATTTAGGGCATATATGATTTATTAGACTTTTTTTTATCTAGCAGTATGTTATGGGATTGGATCCCATTGTACAACTTTTTTATATGCATGCTTTTGGTTCTCGCACTTGATATATCACTTGATATACATACCATTAAATAGAGTATTACATATTCTCTCACCTCCTTCCTAGGCATGTGTTGTGAAAGTGTTTTGGCCCCACTATTAGATGAGTGCAGTGTATAAGACAATTTGCATGCAACTGAATTGTTTGGATTGATTTCATTATTGATCTCTATGATTGTTAAAAAAGAATCTAATATTTTAAACTTTGTAATTTCTTCATATAATATTTCTCCTTACTATACGAATATATTTTTTGATATCAATTTGGATATTCCTCCCTGTTCATTGGGAACCATGTTACTACTTTTCATAAACTCCATTCTTATATGATTGTCCAATCCTGATTACAAATGCATACCAACTTTTTCCAATAAACTTACACCTTGTCTTCTCTTGTTGGGGTGTTCTCAAACCCTTAGGTGGAGATGATCTTGTCATAGGTGACCCCAAGTTGTAATCGTCATAGGAGTAGTTTTTTTATTGGAGATAGTTTAGAGTAGCTAGGTTGCCCTATACTACCACTTATCTAACTTATTTCCTTTAGTTTTTGTGTTCACCCTGGATAGTGATAAAACTAGGATAGAAATGAGAATTGTAATAGTTAGACTTGTATCATATGCTACTATAATTTTGGTATATGATACATTGCATACTTGAATTTTTGCTTACCAGCCATTGTGAAAAAGTAGTGTTGATGTTTGGAATTAGATTTATTCTATTATTCCCTCAAGTAGGACAATGGCTCCCCTATTGGGTCCCACTCCGTACAAGTATGCTATTAGAGCCAAAGTAGTTAGTTAATCTGACTATTTGAAATTTATCTCCCTTAGGTTTTTACCTCTCCTATAGAGTACCTTTTGCAGGAACATAAATATGACTGGAGACAACTCTCTTTTCTATAACCTAACTAGTTTTCAAACACCCCACGACCCAAAGTGTGGAATTCCAACGATGAATCCTCCTTTTATCCCTTCAGTGTCTCAAGATCCCCCAAGAACTAAGAGTCAAACCCTATGGTGCAATATCCTCAATAGCAACATAAAGTTCCATGATTTAGGGTATTCCCCCTCACCGGGAGATCTCCTATCTCTGAGGACTTCTTTCCTCAATCCTAATAAGGAATGCTACTTCAAAACCTATGGAGAATCCGCTCATCGCTATCATGAAGTTGCGTGTTATGCACTTTTATAGTGAGAGTGAAGTGCACATGGTGGAAACAATTGATGACTAAATTCTCATTGTTGAATGAACTTTTGAAGGCATGGCTTTCCCCGAGCATCAACAAGTTCATTTTGCTAATTACATGCTTAGCGGCCCATCTCATAAGTGGTGGAACAGTATGGACAAGAACCATGATGTTACTTCCTTGGTGTGGGATCGGTTCCTAACCATATTTAGAGAAATGTATATAGCATATACAACACTAAGAAAGAAGGAGTCTGAATTCTATGATCTAAACCAAAATGCAATGACCGTGGTGGAGTAGGCAGAGTTGTCTTTGGCTTGAACAATATGCTAAGGAATTTATTGAAGAAAGACAAGCTAATATGTTTCTTAATGGTTTATGCTACAACATTGGAAGAAGGTTGCTTCCTCAAATATGACTAACCTTTACACATATGGTGGATAATGCTTTAGATATAGAAGCTTACCCATGTTATCTAGATAAGAACAACAATAAGAGAAAGTTCTCTGGTGAAGACTCGAAGAGCGATCTATACTCTAGGTGCTAGAAGAGGCATCCCCTGGTAGATGTACTCCTAAACAAAATCATATGCCACCGTTATGGAGGGCCTGGTCATATTAGGCCTCGATGACCATGTCATCATGAAGAGATACCTAATGAGGTTTATGTTGAACATATCACTTATATTGGAGGTAAAGAAGTTTGTGAAAATAATGGTGAAGGTAACCCTTATGTTTCTAGTTAACTTGACTCAATAGTTATGTTTCCTTTGATCCATGTTTCTTTCTTATTTTTATGAAGATCAAGTGGAGATAAAGGTGATTTCATATGTGGTTTAAATAGATTCATCTATGCTCCTTTAGTTTTCTTTGTCTTAATAGGTTAGACCTTTTAAGGGGTGAAGTGTAGCATCTTGATAGCATGTGGATATGCTGGTTTTTGGGATGAAATCCTCTTTAAGGGGTGGAGTACTATACATAATGAATGTCTATTCATAATATTTCTTAATTGCATTTTAGATTTAGTTTTGCATATTTGTTTCAATTTTACTCGACGTTTCACTTGATTTAAGATTTTAGTAGTTTATGTAATTTGTTTCGTATTTAAAATGTTTTTATGTTTAATTTTTTGGCTTATACAAGAAGAAGATGAGAAGTCATGAACTATCTACTAAATTTCTGACGAACAATTCATGACATTTTTGAAAAGAGAAGATAAGAAGTCATAAATACTCTATGCATTCCCATTATATAAGCAACAATATTAATTCCTCACTCTCAAACTCCATAAATTGGAGAGGGATCAGTAAAAACATACCTAATTAGTAAATTGTCTATAGTTTCACGAATGGTATCAAAATATGGCAACTCAGAATATGTTGGATGCATAATTCAATTATCTAAGAAATGAATATATTTAATGACTACTTTCAGCCAAAGGACGAGCCCAAAAATAGCTCATTTTCTTATATTCAAACATCTCCAAAAAATAACTCACATCCATTGGATTATGTTAGATCAAATTGAATGCTTAGGACATACTATTAAAGCACCCAAGGGATATCCCAAAATATATCTCATTCCATACAACATTCATCCACATCCCTTCCATAACCAATGAAGGTTGGAGAGAAAAGTTGTCAACTTGAGGTGGAGACATGCTCTATTGGAGGATGTAGTGATTGGAAGTATCGTTTGGAGGGTGGTTTTGTACACCATAGATCTTCTCTTCTACATCACTACCTTCTTCACGATCTTCTTCTCTTGTCTTTTATGATGTATCTTGTATATGTGTAGAGAGTAGTTCATTTTATAGAGACATAAGAATTAATCCCACTTTACGTAAGTGTAATATTGAATTATAAACCACTACCTATTTGAATTTTTAGATTTTGATTAATTGTCCAATACATGTTATATGGATTAGCTACCCATCTCGTGTGTTGATTAAAATCATAGGTATGGAGGTATTGAAACCTAGGATTAGAATACTATTTAATCATTATTGAATTTTGGATGCGACCGTAGAAGAGTGTTCTCTGAAGCAATGGATTTGAGATCCATAAGTAACGAGACATCTAGCCTACTGGGAGATATTATCCTAGAGAGATTCTATAATCCAAAAGGATATAAATTTCTTGAGCCCCAATTTAATAATATTGTGAGTGAGTTAAGCAATGTGAAAAAAAGGTAACATAGGAAGTGGTGGTGAAATCCATTGTCCAGATGATTTTCTCATTGCTAAAAGTCATTTCTTTCATACTTTGATTTCATTTCTTGTTTTGTTAATCTAAAAAATTAAAAAACAAATAAAATATCCTTGTCGGATACTTTTATTTGATTAGATTAAATATCCAATTTTCTCAATAATTTGACGTTTGGGTTTGATCTTTTACTCTACTACAATAAGACTTGTTCTCTCGTAGGTGGTGTTTTTCATGCTATGATTTTAGTAAAGACTAGGATTTCATATATTAGTGAATTTTAGAGGTACAAAAATACGACATCAAATCTTGGCTTTGTTTCTAGGGACAACATGACATTTTGGATTTATTTTTCTATTGGGGTATAATGTTTTTCTTCTTAGTTTCTTTTTTAATTTTAGTTTGCTTTTTAATTTTAGTTTGCTTTTGTAATTTTAAATTTTATTCTCTAAATTTTTAGTTTTCTCTTGTAATTTTTTTAGTTTTGTTAACCCTTTGGTTTATTGTATCAATTCATAAAATAAATAAAATTAGAGGTTAAGAAACCCTAGTTGGAAACAACTAGGTAGTGGATGTGTGACATTTTAAGCTAGAACTACTATAAATCGTGTATCTTTTTTGGTTTCTTGTATCATATTTTAGTTTCTTTACTTTATCCTATTACATTAAAAAAATCTTGAGTTTTAAGTTACATAAAGTTCATATTTTTTTTATATACCCCTCCCCCTCTTGATTTTTTAATTGGTATTAGATAAAGACATCAAGGAGCTCCAGTGAGTCTTGAAGATGGGGGAAATTTACTGGGCCACCTCAACCTTGAAGGAGAACATGTTTACCGATATAATTCTTTTGATCGATCAAACTATACATTCTAGAAGATGTGTATGGAGTTCTTTTCTCAAGAAAATCAGCTTAGATCATTGGACAAGTCCATCCTACCATATGCACATTCAATAATAACACTTGAGCAATGGGATGTGGCTGTCTTAAGAAATGATACTTAAATGCTAAAGCAACAAGTATTCTATATTTGTTCCTATCTCCTAGTGAGTTCAATATAATTTCATCTTGTGAAACTTCTTATGAGATTGGGAGAAAATTGTACATTACTCATGAAAGAACCGAACAATTAAAGGATACAAAAATCAATATAATAAACCATAAACTAGATCTATTTCAGAAAGAAGAGCATAAAACCATTTTTGAGATATACCCAAATTTTCTTCTATTATAAATGTCACAAAATCTCTCTAAAGAATGATATTGTTGTTTTTTAGATATGCCAAACTCTAATTTTAATGTTGTCAATAGGTCCTATTTGTTCTACTATTATATAAAGTATTTTAGATGATAACAGAACATTCTCAATATCCAGTGACAAAAAATATGCAATAGTTTGTGTTCTTGGATGCTTGTATGTTAAGTTATACCTAAGTGATTCTTTGATTAGGTGAAAATTGTATAACTTCGCAAGAATTATGTAAGAACAAGTGATGAACACATCAAAACCATCCTAAACTAAGTTTTATACTTATATATTAACATTAAGATAGGTAGATAATTTTTCTATATTAATTTGAGCCATTGCCAAAAAAATGGCCCTATGGGGGCAAAGTGTTTCTGAATTAAACCTTAAGTGGCCCAAAATGCATTTTGGTCGAACTTGAGATTAATCATGACATTACTATTACCCTAAAGGTGGTCTCAATACTTTTTTGGTGGAACTTTATTTTGACCGATAAGCATCTCGATCGAACTAGTTAGACTTAGAGAAGTTATGCAGAAAAATCTACTAGTCTACTTAATCCCACCTAGCTATCCTATAATGACTAGTTTCCTACTAAAATCATCTAAACACTCAATTAAATTGTAGGAAGTTATGTAGAAAAATCAATTAGTGTGCTTAATCCCATCCAACTATCCTATAACGTCTAGTTTCCCATTAAACTGATCTAAAACACTCCCAAAAACTATCTTAGCTATTTTTAAGTCTACCAAATATATAGAAGTAATACAATAACACCCAAAGTACACTTGATCAAGACATATATATTCTATAATTTGCAGTTTAATATTCCACATTCATATCTCTAGCTGCCTTGAAGAAAGTCATATACTTATCTCACCTTAGTGTTTTACTCCACCAAATATAGCCTTTCCTAAACCTATGTGGAGTTAATCATCACTTGTTACATAGTACTTATATTGTGTAATCTTTGTGGGAAGAGTTTGTACTTCCTTTCTTCCTTCTTATTCCCTGTTTGAGTTTGTTTCTTCATGCTACTTCCTACAAGAAGGATGTGGTGAAGTTCTTTGGGTCAACTTATTGTGACAAGGTTGTGTTCAAATGTGGTGGAGGTGGATTATGATCTTATCCATAAGTGGGCGGTCTTTCATCATCCAGAAAAGAAGGAAACAATTATCCTTAAGAAGAAAAGGATGTTGATCTTGAGCCGTAAAAGATACTAGTATAAGTAACTTGGTCTAGAAAAGGAATAAAAATACATGATAAGAAACCCTAGTTGGAAACATCTAGGTAGTAGGCTCACGAAATTTAAAGCTTGAACCACTATACATCCCACGTCTTTTGTGGTTGCTTATTGTCTTTTGCTTGCTTTACTCTTTTCACTACAATATCTTTTAAGAAATTTGTAGTTAACAAATTTTGTATTTTAATATGCATAACAAAATTGTTTCAATCTATTCAACCTTACATCTAGATCTTTAAAAATCACCCTACTCTAAAATGAGTGATCAAAGATCCAAAGATAAGTTAAAATATCAATGGATAATCAAATTGAAGACTTAAGTTCATAGTAAAGCCCTGAAAATGACCATGGTACTTTGCCAAAGCCATGCTACTCAAGCTAATATTACAATGAAAATGCAGAAGAGAAACAAGTAATTAAGACAAGTAGAACATCCACGTGCAATAGAATGATAATGGCAAGTGTAGGCCATCGTGGCCATTTCACCCACCATGATTGTAGAAGACAGATCCCTAATGTAGTATTTTTTAACCCCTCAAATTCACTAGGATATGAAATCCTAGATTTTACCTAAACAATAGCACAAAAAACACCACCCACAAGAGGACGAATCTCCTCTTAGTATATCAAAGGATCAAATGCAAGAGAGCCCCTATTTGAAAACTCATTGGACTTTTGATATAGTTAAGAAAAATATATTAACAAGGATAGATGGTTCATTTTTCTTGAGTACTAAATTAGTAATGCAATAAATGACATCAAACTATGAATGGAAAAATGTTTAACACTATGAAAAAATCATTGGGGTGACAGGTTTCACCGCCATTTCGTGCATATCCACCCTCTCTTATTGCATCACTCATATGGGACATAGTAAATTCCATATAGTTTTAGAGTATGGAATTCACAAAGACAGATTTGCTCGTAGTCCCAAGGTCTCATTACCTATAGATCTTGAATCTGTACGCTCCAGATAACCCATACTTTGATCACATCTAGGGTTCAAAAAATATTAACTGGTACTCTAATCGTAAGTTTCAAGGTTCTTACACTTACGATTGTAGTATAAACATAATATGGGTGACTAATCAACAAAACATACATTAAACATTAATACAAAGATCCAATAATTTAAATAAGTAGTAATTCACAATATAAGATTTAGTACATGCACCCACACTAATCCATGTGTCCTAACAACAATCTATTCTCTGCTCGTGTTAGTAATAAGAGAGAAATAAAGAAGATGAAAAGTCTCAGGGATGAAGTAGAAACATAGAGAAGAAGCTCAATGTCTCATCACAACTCTGAAAAATAGTTGTAGTATCCAGTTCAAATATATGCTGGAACACACCTTCACTTCAAATCAACAACTTTTATCCCCGACCTTCTTTGGTGATATCTAGGGTTATGAATGTCATAGATAGGTCATGAATGTATGTTATATAAATACCTCAAGTGTATTTATAACCCTAAGGATTCATGCAAGTATAAAATACTCTCATGGTTGTAGCAATTTTCTATAGATTTCCATTGTAGACATTTTAGGTGCTTGATGGACCAGTCAGATACTGGAAGCAATCAATAAATATATTCATTGTGTATATAATTGAGTTATTCTTTTAACTCAACTTGATATTTCCATCTCTGACATTGTATGTGAAATCTAGAGTGATTTTAGTGTACGCTATCAAAGGTTTTGGGATTTCCCTATGAAATTGTTTTTTTCAAAACTGTTAGATCGACTCATAAAACAATTTAATGTTAGTAGAATGACTAATATGTATTATTATATATATAATTTTTTTGTATATAATTTAATTTTCCATCCAATATCCTATGGTCTTTACTTATCAGATCTAGGGACAAATGCTTATAACATAAATACCAAAAGAGTAAAACTCGATAACTTAAACAAAACTTACCTTTGGAATTGTTGTATAAGGCACATCAATGAGAAAAATATTTCTAGACTCCAAAAAGATTGATATGTAGAGTTTTTATTTCAAATCAATAGATACATGCGAATATTGTTTGTTGGGCAATATGCAAAGGGATCCTTTCACTTGCAATAGTGAGAGAGCGAGTGATCTATTGAGACTCATACATATTGATATATGCCGACCTTTTAGAAAAAATGCCAGAGGTGGTTATTAGTACTTTATTACCTATACTGTTGATTTCAGTAGGTATGGTTGTGTTTACTTGATGAAATATAAGTCATAAACTCTTGAAAAATTCAAATATTTCATGAATGAAGTACATAACCAACTTGGCAAAAGTATTAGGGCATTTCATTTTGATCGAGATGGAGAATATTTAAGAAAAGAGTTTGAGGGATTTCAATGAGACTGTGGTATTTTATAACAATGGACTCGACCTAAAACTCCACAACATAATGGTGTATCAAAAAGAATGAACTGCACATTACTAGATATGGTGTAGTTAATAATGAATTTTGCTAATCTTCTGACTTCCTTATGGGGAAATGCTCTATAAATTGCAATGTTTACACTAAACCATGTACCGTCTATATTAGTTCAAAAGAGACCATATGAGATATGGTATGGGAAGTGTCCCAAAGTGTCTTTTATGATGATTTGAGGATGTGAAGCTTATGTGAGAAAATAGTTTTCTGAAAAGCTTGGATCCAAATAAGATAAATGCTATTTTTTTGGATATCCTAAGGAAACCAAAAGGAAAACTACTTCTATATTCCATCTGACAACAACGTGTTTTGCCAGGGATGTTGTATTTCCAAAGGAATCATTGGGAGGAAAGTAGAACTCAAAGAAGTTCGAGACCAACAAGAAAACATTGAACCTATAGAGGTACAAAAGGAACATGAAGAGACATAAACTGTTATGAAATTTCTAGTTCCTCATGTAACACAGGAACCTCGAAGATCTACTACAACATGCCTTGATCTAGAAAGATTTGGTTATATTATGACTCTAGAAGGCAATGAGTTGGTCATGAGCCAACAACCTACCTAGCAGTTATTAATGGACCAGGGCCTGAGAAGTGGCTTGAGTCCATGAGATCTGAGATGGAATCCATGAACACCAACAAGGTATGGACCTTAGTCGATCCACGTGAAGGGGTAAAACCAATAGGGTGCAAGTGGGTCTTCAAGACAAAGACTAACATGGATGGTAATGTACAAACTTATAAAGGTCGATTGGTTGCAAAGGGTGTCAGACAAGTTCAAGGTGTTGACTATGATGAAGCCTTTTCTCTAGTTTCCATGGATAATCCCATCAGGATCATGGTTGCCATTGCAGCTTATTATGACTATGAGGTTTGGAAGATGGATGTTAAAACCACATTCCATAATGAAACTTTTCTTGAGGATGTGTGTATGACACAACCTGATGCCTCTATAAATACAAAGGATGTAAATAAATTCTATAAGCTACAAAGATCAATGTCTGGATTGAAGCAAGCATCTCAAAGCTGGAATCTTCAATTTGACAAAATAGTCAAAGAGTTTGGCTTCCGTCAAAATGAATATGAACCATGACTTTACAAGAAGGTTAGTGGGAGCATGATTGTATTGCTCATATTGTACGTAGTTGACATACTATTGATGGGGAATGACATCCTTACTTTACATATGGTAAAGACCTGGATAGGAAATATATTCTCTATAAAGGACTTAGGCAAAGAATCCTATATCTTAGGAATCAAGATCTATAGAGATAGATCGAGAAGGCTTCTTAGGCTAATAATTAGAGCACATACATTGTCAAAGTGTTGAAGAGGTTCAACATGGAGAACTCGAAGAGAGGAAAACCTACTGATATCTCATGGTGTTACTATCTCTAAAGATCAATGTCCCATATCTTATGAAGAAAGGGAACACATGAGTAAGATTCCATATGCATCTGCAATTGGATCTGTCATGTATGCAATGTTATGTACATGCCCTGATGTATCATATGCCTTGAGAATGATGAGCATATATCAGTCAAATTCCAGTGAAGGACACTGTACTACCATTTAGTAAATCCTTAAGTACTATAGAAGAACTATGGATGAGTTCCTTGTCTACGGTGGTAACGAAGAGTTGGTGGTAAAAGGTTACACCAATGCAAGCTTCCAAACTGACAAAGATGACTATAGATTACAATCTAGATTTGTGTTTTGCCTAAACAACTGAGTTGTAAGCTGGAAGAGTTCCAAATAAGAAACGACTGTTGATTCTATAACTGAGATCAAGTATATTGTTGCCTCTAGTCCAACAAAGGAAGTTGTTTGAATCAAGAAGTTCATCACTAAACTTGGGGTGGTTCCAAGCATCACTGATGCAGTGGAGTTCTATTGTGACAATAATGGATCTTTTGTACAAGATAAGGAACCTATATTGCATCAACGTTCCAAGCACATTCTATGACAGTTACATCTCATACGATGAGATCGTACAATGAGGAGACGTGAAAATTTGCATATTACCAACTGAAAGCAATGATGTTGACCACTTGAAAAAAGCACTTTCATAGCAGAAGCATGATGGTCATTTTAGATCACTTGGGATTACATTCATAGTTGATTGTCTCTAAGTGCAAGTGGGAGTTTGTTGGTTTGTATGCTAGAGAGCCAATCATATGATGATTGTAATAATATGTCTTGTAAATTATTTTATTAATAATAAAGGCAATCTTCATCTATATTTTTGTTCAATTATGAGATAATTGTATAACATGGTAGATGTCTAAATAATGATGCTACTCGATGAAATATGTCATTTGGTTGAAGACCTGAACAATGAGATCATACGTAAGATAAGAGTAGATACATTCTTGTTATGTCTCTAGTTATATGTTACTGTGGAAGCTAATAGACAAAAACAACACATAAAACTAGAGTGTGTGTTGGTTCATGACAAAATCTCATTAGTCATGATATATGATATAAAACCAGACACATAGGTACTTGTTATAGAATAGTGTACCAGATAAACCCACCTTGAGAGTGATACATGGAAGCCATTGAATGGTAGTCAAAATCAACTATCATAGTGATAGTGGTGATTGTGGTTCTTAGACCTGAAATCAGTACACTCATCACATGTCGTTTGATGTACTTTGAAATCATCCACTATGACCTTGAATAAGGGTTACCATAAAGGTGATGCTTGGATACATTGTGACACTTGGGGATTTAATGTGAGTGATGTAGATGAGATTTGTCCCTCCTACTGGAAGTGATATCTGGGCTACTTGATAAGCAAGATAGAGAAACATACAAAAATATTCGTGTGAATCAACATATGATATGTGAGCTCACATGCATTCAAATAGCCTTCTCCGGTTCAAGGAACATGAATTGAACAGTGAGAGGATGATGTTTCCATGCCTTAAGTTCTATAGAAATTAGTGAAAAAGGAATTATACGATCATTGTAACACTAATCATAGTTTTTAGGTTAAATTTGTTCTCTAACTTTTCTATTACTTGGGTAGCAATGATGTGTTCCTATATACTTCTCATTGCTTATGATGTCATAAATTAGTTATGGACATTCACTACCAACATAACTTTGGACGTATAGGGTCACACACATAGGATACACCTAGAAAAGGAGTTTACTCATGAATGTGGCTTACACTTGATAACTAAAGTGTTTGGATCTTCAAATTGAACAAGTTTGGCTGTTAGAAATTTGAAATGACCAATTCAACATGTGAACCAATAATTTCTTATGTAAACCAACCAATTCAGGTTTTGAACTGACCGATTGGATGACCAATATGATTGGATCAAGGATTGATTTTGACGTCATGTTGTGCATTAATCCTCATATTAAAAGAAAATGTGATTGCAAATAGGAAACATCGTGAATCTACTGCTTCAAGGGTTGAACCAATCATCTTACATATGAACCAATCAGATCACTAGTGAACAAATATGTTCATGATAATTTATATATTTGCTTTCTAGATGATATGGAAACCCTAACCCTGGCCATCCTATATAAAGGGGACAATCTAGGTTTAACAAAAATGCAAAAATAAAGTTCTAACAATCGTTGTTATCTCACAGTTATGGTAACATGAAAGCCTGAGCAAGTCTTACCCTTTAAAGGGAGAGACAATAAGGGAGAGCATGTGAATTCTATCACATTGGCATTCAAAGGGACAACTCCTTCTTTTCTATTCCAAAAGAATGACAGGAGTTCCTTGTGGTCTTCATGCACTATGTAGAGGCGAGGAGACCTTTGCCACCCACTACGAGGACGTCATCAATCGCTATTTGTGCTGATATACTAGGAGGCCGCCACTGACAGATATGTAGGTTCTACTTGTGGAAGAAGCACATTGCAGGAAGGATATTTGTTGTACTTGTTTCTGAACCAAGTATATGCCTTGCGACCTTCCTTCCCAATCTATTGTTCTTGACGCGATCTGCTGTCTAAGGGGAATATGGCAAGATTTTTTTTATTTCTTCTGCTATCTCTATTGCCATATTTCCCAACACCAATATGGTAAAGCAATGCAACCTCCTAAGATCACAAACCATGACTTGACATATCTTTATTTCTTATTTCACTTTGCACACCTACTTTTGTGCCGAAAACCTATAGTTTAAACCAGATGAAATATTCTTGATCTTTCAAATAAACCTACATATTCCTATGAGATGTTTTCACAAGAACAATGTCTGGATGTGGGAGGAATTTTGTGGACATATTTTGCTTCCCCTAGGTAGAAAATAGAGTGAACGCGGGTATGAAAGAAGAATTTTGAATCTCCCTTCTATTTGACACAATATTAATATTTTTATGCAATTGCACTGATTACATAATTTTCTTTTTGTGTTCCAGTGGCATCTTTTATTTATTGGTGGTGATATGCCCCTATTACATACGAGGGGTATAGAAGAAGTAATTATAGAGGTAAGGCTTGGTGTGCCACCCCAACAAAGAATTTGGCATATTTTTGTATTTTTAATTTTTTGGTGATTGATGGGGTACGATGGTGATATAAGATATATAGAAGAGGGCTGAACTTGCATATCTCATATTAGAATTTTGAGCATAGGGACAATCGTACACAACAATTCAATCACATCATGTCACATGAAGGATTAAGGCATCTCTACAAGCATGCTATGCTAATCAGTAAAGAGACACATTGCATTAGTTTCTCTCAATCCCATATGACTTTTCATCATTTTCATGGACCATGATGCTTACATTCATTGGCTAGAAAAGTTGATTTCTAACCATCAATATGTTTTTTAAATATAATTACTATCGAGAATATCTTCAAAAAAGGGGATCGTATGACAAATTCTATACTCAAAAAGTAATGCAAAACTAAGAATGGAAATGAGAACAATTTAAGCTACTTGCAACAAAAGTAATCTACATCTAATCTAACAAGTCAAATTAATAATAAGAATATAAATAAGGGTTGTGTATATCAAGTAGTACATATCAACCAACCTCCACCCCAAGATTAGAAATTTGATAGTCCCTGAGAAAATACTAAACCCAAGATTGAGGGGAATAAGTCCTTGATGCTCATCTAGGTGGATGTGGAAACTCAAGGAAGGTCCACCTGAAAGGAATATGAACAAGGGTTGGATCCTTGGAAATGAGAGATTCGTGTGCAACATGTGATCAATTGGTCGTGGCATCTTGTATGGACTTTAAGGATTCTTGAATTGATGTTGCTTTTCACCTTGCAATCCATCCTACACAATCCACAAATTCTCCTCTACTAGTGAGGCAATGAAATTGCTTTGTGCAGATCTACAAGTCCTGCTAAAAAGTAGTAGTGGTTCATGTGTGATAGACTCTGGCTCTACTTATATGTGAAGTCTGGAGGTGGAATACCTTTTTCTATTGTTAAGGTAGTATGCAATAAATCTATAGTTGGTTCTTCCAACTATGCCACATCAGGTGCAGGATCTGGCTCTGACTTGTTCTCATCACCTAGATCTACATATAGAAGATGTGGTGATGGCATATGAGGAATTGTTTCATTTGTGAAATATGCATGGTAAATATTTTTATGTGGTTGGGCATCTTCTTGGAAAATCATCCACTCAACATTAATATCAGAAAAAATGGTGGGGCCCTTCACAATGTCAACGTAGCTATTTCTCCTCCATGTGAAACATACCCAATTAATCCAAGGGTTCAAAAGAGATAGTGATAGAAAATGTGATAGAAAATGAAGAGGTGGGGGAATATATACATCATGGTTGGGATATACCTCATCATAAAAAACAATTGCATATGCAATACAAGTTGGTTGTTCATTTTACACAATAGATTCAACCAAGGTTGGTTGATCATTATAAATTTCTAGATCTAGGCGTATAATAGGGAAGGATGATAGATCCTCAAATAGTTCGAAGATCTTAGAATTCATTTGATCCACCTGATCCTCCACCCTTTCTTTCAAACCCTCTTGGTTGATTAACATCCTCTCAAAGTCATATATCCTATCCCTTCCAAACAAATATTGTTGAGTGTAGCCCCATGTAGTAACTCTCTGAGCTGCCAACATTTCCTCTCGGTGATGGCCATGGTTTCTCTAAGAAATCTACCAATCTCTACATTAACATCCTGATCTACCCTACACTGAATATCTACCACATATGTTTAATATAATTGCCTATAAAATGGAGAAATTCACTATTAGCCTCTAATAAAAAATGTCAATGAAAGAAGATATATAATTAATTTATTTAATGAGAAATAAGAAATTATCAAAATCTCATAGAGAATAACAACTAAAAAATTATAAGATGGCTAAAACAAACTATAGAACAAAACTAAAAATTACAAAAACAAACTAAGAATAGCAGAAACAAACCAAGGAGCTACATGAAACTAAAAATCATTAAAAATGTATGAAATCAACAAAACTAAAATTACAAAAAATAGGGAAGAAATTCTAAATTTATCTCAATAGATTAAAGACTCCAAAATATTATGTGGTCTCTAGAAATGGTGTCAAAATTTGATGTTGTATTTGTTGGTATATATGCCCATAAAGCAAGTCATGTGATTATTGTAATGGGATACTTTGTAAATGATTTCAATAATAATAAAGGCAATTTCCGATCTATATGTTTTAACTTTTTCTTAGATGATAGTGTAACATGATAGATGTCTAAAGAATTGTTTAACTCGATGACATATGCTTTTAGGTTGAGGACCTAAACGATGAGATCATATGGATGTTAAGAGTATACTTTCTTGTTCAGTCCCTAGTCGGTTGTTATTGTGGAAATAACCATTGACATCAATAATACTAAAGACTAGACTGTGTGTTGGTTGATGACAGAATCTCATTAGTCATGATATAGTGATATCAAAACAAGCACATAGGTACTTGTTAGAGAACAAGTGTACCAGACAGACCCACTGTGAGAGTGACACATGGAACCATGATTTGGTAGTCACAGTCAGCTCTCACAGTGATGGCGGTGAGTGTGATTCTTTGACTTGATATCACTACGCTCAAAAAATGTAGTTCGTTACACTTTGACATCATCAAACTTGGTCCTGAAACATGGGTTGTTATAAAGTTGATGATTGGGTGAATTTGACACATGGGGCTTTAGAGGGGTGAGTGATGGATACGGGATTTGTCCCTCCTAAGGGAGTTTGATGTCCATGGCCAATTGATGAGTAGGATTGAGAAATGCATGCACATACATGTGTGAATCAATATGTGATATTGATGTCACACACATCTCACCCAGTCTGCTCTGAGATCAAGGAAATGGATGAACGTTGAAAGGATGATTGTACCATGCCTTGAGTTCATTCAGGACATTAGTTACAAAGGAATTATGCATTCACTGTAACACCATTCACGGATTGTAGGATTGAAAGTTGTTCTCCAACTTTCTATTTCACTTGGTAGCACTGATGTGTGACTAGGAACCACTCTTTGCTTGTGAAGTCATAAGTGTTATGGACTTTCACTGCCAACGTGAAATGGACCTACAGGGTCACATACACTAGGACATTTTCTTGGAAGAGGAGTTTCTCCATAAATCTTGTTTGGATTGATTACTAAAGGATTTAAGTAGTTCAATTAAACACCCAATCGATTGATAGCTCAAAATCATAGTGTTCAAAGTGTTGGATCAGATGATTAGAGTATCAGATTAGTTGAAACTGCAATTGATTGATTTGCTGCCCCAACCATTCAGCTCATATAGATGAACTGATTGGCTCAGGCTGGTGAGCCGACCGGCTTAGGTCAATGAACCGATCAGTTCACATTTTTGAACTAGTCGGGTGACCAACCGAGTTCGTTTCACTTGTCAAATTTGATTTGGACAAGGACTAATATATGATTAGTTAGAAACGAACATGAAAGTCAATTCGAGTTGGACCAGGAGCATGAACGAATCGACTCAAGCATGAACTGATCGACTCAGATGCCCCCAAACGATCAGTTCAGGTGTGAGCTGATCCGCTCAGGTCATCAACTGAATGTTTCATGCTTGAAACGATCGGTTCAACTGGCGCAATTTGTCAGATTTTGTGGAAAATCTCGAACCCTTCTACTCCTGATTTAATCTCGCATTGCCCGGGGAAGAGAACCATGTCCCATGACACTCCTATATATAGGGGTATTGGGGGCTTCTCTAATAGTACAACTCAGAACACCACTTGCTCTGCAAAGTTGTCGTTCTCTCAGGTTGTGGTAACCAGGAGAGCCCGAGCAAGTGCTACCCGATAAGGGAGGCACATCAAGGGAAAGACAACTGCAAAAGAGCAACTAGTAGCAGGAGAGTGTGTCGGTCACTAGTACTCTGATAGGAGGGTATGACTCCTTTCGGTGCCTTGTGTGACAAGGTGATCGAAGTTCCAGGCAGTCCATGTAAACGACTGCAGAGGCGGGAGACTTCTGTCGCTCGAAGGATAGTTGTCAATCCCAACAGTCCCGGTGAGACCAGGAGCTATACATACACCATCCAAGGCCGGAGGTGAAGACCACGCAAGCCGCGAGGTAACGTCACCAAGCAAACCTTGGGACAATATATGTCTCTACAAACCATCCTTCCTATTGTATAGACGTTGACATGATTCCTTCGTTCTGGGTTTTGGAAGAAATTTTTTGTTTTTGATGCTTTCTCAAATTCCCCTAAAACCCAACAGTATTTTCACATCCCTCAAATTCAGTAGGATATGAAATTTTTGTTTTTTCCAAACAATAGAATGAAAAAACAACCAGAAAGCGGATGAGTCTTAGGATATATAAGGATCAAACCCATGAATCAACATGCACTAGTATATAAAGGACATATAACGTCACATTTACCGGTGTCAATTATAAATCAAACACCGACGCTAGTAAAATATGATGTCTGTCAAAACTATTAACCAAAACCTATGTCTGGTGGTCGGCCGCTTTAAAAAAGACACTGATATCGCTTTTTCTTTAACATCAGTTGGTAGAAACAAGAATCGACATCTAAAATCACCCGCGACATACAATTTTTCAGGGAAAAAAATTGCCTCCAAATTTTTCAATTTGATGTCGGTTGTGTACACACCGACGACTCATGTTCCACGTAAAGCCCCACAAATTTTTTTCCCCATATGGCGTCAGTTATTTATAACATAACAAATGCCTAAATACCCCTTGTGAGGAAAAATTTCATACCTTATTCTGTGTCGGGTGTTGCATGGGAACCGATGAGGATGTTTGTTTACGCGTTGTCCCTGTGAAAAAATTTTCTCCCCAATTTTCCTAATGGGCATCAGTGTTAGGTTCCAAACTGACAACTATGGTTGTAACTCAAGCCCAATTTTTTATGTTGATGTATGTGGATAGATGATGGTTATTATACGTTGAAACCGATGATGAACACCCCATCCTGGTGTTTTTAGATGGTATTAAGCATCATTTTTAAGAAACAACCTATGACGATAATTAACTGAATAGAACTGACATGAGATAGTCTCCTCTCCTTCTCTGTTTCATTCTCGATTCTCTGTTTCTTCTCAAGCAAGGTCTCGCGATTCTATGTTGCCACTCGCCGCTGCCACTATTGTTGTTGTGGAGAGGAGCTCGCCGCCACCGCTATGGAGATGAGCTCATCGCCACCGCTATGGAGAGGAACCGCCACTGAGGAGCTCGCCGTCGCCGCTCCAGTTCAGTCGTCCCTGTTCCGGTTCAGTCGCCGCCATCATTGTTGCTCGTTTGCCCAATCATCTCCGCCAACGATCACAACCACAGTCTGCCATCCTGCCACCGCTCACCACCTGCTTCACCGTAGCTTCAGTCATCTCTACCTCCACCTCTGACCACAGTTGTGACCACCTCCACAGCCACAACTACGACCACCTCCACCTCCACCTCCGGCCGCCGCCACCATAGCTTGCTCCACTAGTGCGGTGAGTTTTCTAGAAGATTATTATAGATTAATTAGGGTTGATTACGATTGATTAATAAGGGTTAAATGAGGAATGAATGAACTTATTTCAATATATAATTTGTTCTTTAAAATTGTGTGATTAACTAGTATTAATGATGAATGAATGAATTTAATAAATTGTTATTGCTTTCTTTCTCTCTTGTTAGTGATTGATTTAACTTATTTCAATATATAATTGTTCTTCAAAATTGTGTAGTTGATTATGATTTTTTTGGGTTAATGATTGAATGAATGAACTTATCCAAATAGAATAATGAATTGAATTAAATGATGTTACACAAAACCTAGGATATGAACCATGATACTATGATTGTAGGTATATGAATGACAACATATATAAATGTATTTTGTTGGCCTAGAAACCCATCTGAGATTTACGCATTAGGAGTAAATCTTGGATACTCCCTAGTTTGGGACTGTTCTTGAACACTTAATCTTACTTAGGATGTAAGGGTATAATGTGTATTCGGTTTGCATGATGTTTCGTCAGCACTTCCCCATTTGTTCTCTAAGTACATATGTCAGTGGGCATTTTCCCATGTACATCATCAGTGTACTTGTAGAACTGTAGGGAAATGCTGCCGAAATTTCTTGAAAATTGAATACACATTATAAACTTACAAGTGAGATTAAGTGATCAATAATGGGATAGGTGGTACACATTTATGATATATAACATAGTCAACCCTAATATATAGTTATTTTCTCTTTGATCATAGAATGGATAGATCCTGAATGTCCATTCCAAATCACTGCACCCCAGAGTTTATTTATAGTCTTAATCAATTTATTAGATTTGCCGGGAACATAGGAAACAACCTGGAGATAGGTTCTAGTGTCCATGTAGGCATTGTGGTAACAACTTGAAAGTCAACACTGGTGATGAAATCAAAAGTCATGTCATGTGCAACGGGATTGTACAAGGCTATACAAAATGGCACTGGCATGGAGATATTTCAAACCTAAAATCAGTGGATGTCGATAGCAGTGCTTGTGTAGAAGAAGAAATTGCCTCCGATGGTGTAGATGTGAATGAACCAATTTTAGTAGACATCGTTGATGAAATGTTGTATCGTTGTGGGGCAGAGCACAGTGATCTACCTCCCATCATTAGAAACATTGTGCATGATGATGAGATACCATTATACACAAGTTGCACTAAGTTTATGAAGCTTGACACTGTGTTGAGATTGAATAAGCTGAAAGCTAATAATAGATGGAGCAATAAAACCTTAATGTCATTGTTGTCTTTGTTGAAAGAAATTCTTCCTGAAGGAAATGAGTTGCCAATCTCAACATACTAGTTAAAGAAATTAGTGTGCCCAATTGGAATGGAGGCCAAGAAGATACATGCATGCCCAAATGATTGTGTATTATTTCAAAAGGACTATGTGGATTTGAAAGATTGTCCAAAATGTGGTGCGTCAAGGTATAAAATGACGACTTTGGGGGAGTCCAAAATTGGTTCTCCTACCAAGGTGATGTGGTATCTACCTATAATATCACAGTTTCAACACTTGTTTGTCAATCTGATAGATGCAAAGAATTTGAGGTGGCATGCATATCTTAAGAAAAATAATGATGGGATCCTACGGCATGTTTTGATTCCCCACAATGGAAGAAGATTGATTTATTGTACCCTAAATTTGGTAAAGAAGTTAGAAATCTAAGACTTGGGCTTTGTACAAATGGGATGATTGTGTACGGGGCATTGAGCAACCAACATAGTAATTGGCCAGTTATGCTTGATATATACAATCTTCCTCCCTGGTTGTGTATGAAAAATAAGTACATTATGTTGTCGTTGTTGATATCAGACCCTAAACAACCTGGAAATGATATCGACGTTTATCTTGAACCTCTGATTGATAAAGAAACTCTGGGATGAAGGTGTGATGACCTATGATGCTTCACGAAGAGATACATTTTGTTTACACGTTATGTTATTTTACGATGTTAATGACTTTCTAGCATATGGGAATTTGTCTGGATATAGTGTCAAAGGATCTAACGTGTGTCCTATATGTGAAGAAAACACTGATTCAATATGACTAAAACATGGTGGCAAGACTGTATATCTTGGTCATCAAAGGTTTCTTCCAAAATTCCATCCATACCGTAGGTTGCACAAAGTGGTCAATGGACAGAATGAGGAACAAAGTGCACCTAAACCTATACCAGGAGAGGTTGTTTATGAAAGAGTAAAAGACTTTGTCAATGAATTTGATAATAGATGACAATATATCATGCCCACACGGAGTGACAAATCTTTATTCTAGAAGAGGTCAATATTTTGGGATCTTTCTTATTGGAGTTCTTTGGTAGTTAGGCGTTGTATCGATGTCATGCACATTGAGAAAAATGTATGTGATAGCTTCATTGGTACTCTGTTGAATATACCAGGTAAGACTAAAGATGGGATAAAATCCAGAATGGACCTACATGAAATGGATATAAGGACAAAATTAAAAGAAGTAGTTAGTAGTGATCGGAGAACATACTTACCTCCTGCTTGTTACACATTGTCTTGAAAGGAGAAGAAAGCTTTTTGTGATTGCTTGGTAAATGTGAAGGTGCCATAGGGTTACTCATCCAACATCCGTAGATGGGTATCAATGAAAAATCTAAAGTTGATAGGTCTTAAATCTCATGATTGTCACACTCTAATGCAACAAATATTGCCCATGAAAATTCAATCTGTATTCTCGAAGCATGTAAGGTTTGCAATCACCAGACTTTGTTTTTTTTCAAAATTCAGTGCAACAAAGTTATTGACCTTGATACTCTTGATAAATTGCAAAGAGAAGTGGTTGTTACCCTATGTCATCTTGAGATGTATTTTCCTCCTTCGTTCTTTGATATCATGGTACATCTTGTTGTCCACTTGACTAGGGAAGTGAAAATGTTGGGACCAGTTTTCTTGCATTGGATGTATCCCTTTGAACGATACATGAGCATTTTTAAAGGTGATGTTTGAAACCATTATTGACCTGAAGGGAGTATTATTGAAGGTTATGTGGTGAGAGAGGTTATGGATTTTTGCAATGAATTTCTGAGTGGTAATGACGCTCTTGTTAATGACAAGAATATTGAGTAGTATTCTGGCAAAGATATTTTGGGATCATGATGAATGTAATCTGCCGTGAGAAGTTGGAACAAGGTCACTTGTAAATTTTACACAACATCGATGAAGTGAGTTTTTATATCGAGGAACATACCAATTTCATCAAGAAACAATATCCTCATGCCAATTCAATGTGGCTTGCTAGAGAGCATAACAAGACATTTATAAAGTGGTTTGAAGATAAAGTCTTACATCAACTATCTCAAACACCAAATAATCTTGCTAAAACTATCAAATGCCTCACCTTTAAACCAAAATTCAGTGTTATGTCTTATGAAGGGTTTGACATAAATGGGTTCTCATATTTCACAAAGCGTTAAGATGATAAAAGCGTCGTCCAAAATAGTGGGGTCACTGATATGCGTTGCTTAACACACCAATCGCTAAGACTGTTAATCCTAGAGTTTAAGCCTTTTAACTTTCTGGTTAAGGCTAGTATAGAAAGGGTCAAGTCCTAAAGAACAACTTTTTAATATTGTTTCCTCTTAACCCAATTTTTTGGAGAACTTTATTTTTTATTTTTGGTATTTTCATATTTGGAACAAGAAAATAAAAGTCGCTTGGGGGTGATTATTGATTACACTAAGAAAGAAAATTGCAAAAATTAAAAAGCACTAAAAAAGAATTTTATTTGTCCTACAAAAGATAAACAAATATTTTTGTTAGCACAAGAAGCTATTGTGAATTGAAAGACTATAAATTAAAGCAAGCAAAAGCAATCGTTGATTGAAATCAAAGGGAGAGAATCGAGGCTTTAGGGGTTTTCACCACCTTAGCCTAGGCAACGGCTAATCCTTAAATGACAGATTCGATGAAGGCAAGCAAATTAAATCCACTAGAGATGATCTCCACATGAACCCATTGGTCCTCGTGCTCATTTTCTTAGTTCATCATCCTAAAAAGAGAAAATCCATTATTGTTTCAAAACTCGTATGCAATTGAGATTGTTGTTCTAAACCCGAATTTCCAAGGTAATATCCATTCTGATTAACTATTGATATTATCAATTAATTATCATTCTCAAGAGCCATCTCGAATCATTAAGGAAAAGTCAAAAACCATGGTTAAGGGGTTATTCCCCTTGCCTCGATAAAGGACAACTCACTCATGGAGAAAGAGCAAAGAGAGACGGAGGAAGGAAGTGATCTAGCCATATTCGAGTCTTATGACTATTCATCCTCGGTTAGAGACAATGAAAATGGATGTCTCTTACTACCTTGCTCAGTTGCTCAAGAGAGGGGAGGAGAAGATGATGAAGAACTAGATCTAAACAAACGTAAATAATAGAGCCGAAATAACACTCTACTGAGATGAAAAACTACTTCATTGCTTTAAGAATGATATTATAGAATAAACTTCTCCAGAAAACCTTCATCAAAAAGTGATTCTCTGAGATGATGAAATGAGGAGGAAGTCCCCCTCCTTTTATTAGAGAAGGAGGGGGCAACTTTTACATTAGGGTTAGGGAAAAAGTGGTTGGCGGCTGGGTTTTTGGGTTGTCTATGCGGCGTCAGCCGATCGATTCAAGGCTGAGCCGATCGGCTGGCAGCTGGGGGAAATCGAAAGTGAAGGGGACAATCACCAACCCTAGTTTAGGGTGGCAGCTGACTTTTTGGGCTGTCGGCACGGTGCCAACCGATCGGTTCAAGCTTGAGCCGGTCGGCTGGCGGCTGGAATGCCTCCCATTATTAGGGCTTCGATTGAGCGTTTAAACTTGGGAAGTAATTCACTCTGGCCGATCGTCTGAACAACTATGATGATCGGTGTCGGACACTGAAACAATCGGTCGGAGACATGAGTCGATCAGCTCATGCTCCAAACCAACGAGAAAATGCACATAATTGTCAGAATCAAGGGTATTTGTGATAAAAGTGAGAAAATATGGATTTGTGCAATTTTAGGGGATGAAATGGATATCTTTATTGGACAAGCTTAGATAAATTACGGAAAAAAGGTGCTAAAATAGCACGTATCAAAATACCGTGGACATACAGCTTTGCTTATCCTCAAGCAATTAAACATCAAAATAATTTAAAGATTTTTGAAAAACCAAGTTCATCCTCCGTAGATTAGCAATTCTTCTATCCTTTTCATGGCCAAGCGATCAATCTCCTAGAACCACAAAATGCAAGCACAATGTTTCTTACGAAAATGTTTTTCATAACTTAACTTTTTAAACTTATACTTTGTAAAAACAGTCTTAATCCTACTTGCGCTTTGACACTCGGTTTTTTTTTATGGTTGTTGCATAAGAACAGGACGAATTTGAGGGTGTGAAAACAAAGAAGGAAATGATGAAGAAATATTGATCCCTCCTCTATTCGACTCGGGATACGAATTTATGGAGTTTTGACTACATTGGTCACAATTGTTTTTCATGTGCACTTTTGGCATCTTTTGATGGTACACCCCTTTGTGGGGTATGGAGTTTTTATTTTTGGAAGCATGCCACCCCAGACTTGATTTTTGTCTGGTGAAGATTCTTTGCTTCTCTTTTTTTAGAAGAAAAATAGAGGGAATGAAGAGATGTTCTTGTGCTTATAACTTCCAACATTTTTTTAGTGTCATTGCATAAGTTAGAAAAGACATGTAGCTACATTATATGAGAGTAAAAAAATAAGTTAATGTAATGCTAAAAAATAAGAAAATCGACATTTTGATTCTATTTGATACTCTAAGGCTTGCCAGCATTTCCAAGAATTACTATCATGATCATAGGGAACTTGATATTTCAAAGCATTTGAATAATTTTGAGAATGCAAAGGTTTTAACTAATTTCATTTTTGAAAATAAAGATACAACATTCGGCCGACCAGATAAAGGCCTATGTTTGAAAGGGAAAACCATGCAATATAATGTAAAATGCAGAAAAGAAATGCTAAAAATGGAAGATAGAGGGTGGATCATGTACCACCCACCCCCACCCCGGACTTAGAATTTTGCTTGTCCTGAGAAAACCCTTAGACTGAGGTGGAGGGATGACGATCACGGTCATGGCAGATAGTATGGCGGTGGAGGAGCGGAGGAGGAGGCATGGTTGTGGTAGTGACTTGGTTGATTTCCTTGGAACCACTCCATCATCTTTGCCAGCGTGTCTTAAAATGTATCCTGGATGGCTTGGCGTACATCAAGACAGTTAGGTCCACATGGTGTATACCAAGGATAAAAATTGAAATCAAGACAGTTAGGTCCCAAAGTTTGACATATGGTGGAGAGAAGTCACATTGAATCTGATTTGTATAAAGATAATTATTATAAGAAGCATTGTTTTGAATGAATTGTAGTTGTTTGATCATATGTTGTCCACTAGTGTCAGTGGGGGTCGGGATGAAGGGATGATAGTCGGAGTATCCATCCATGACATTCGGTAGAACTGCTTGGGTAGTGATATGTTGTGGTGGCTCATAGACGTTTTGTGATTATCATAGTGTGGTTCCTCTAAGGGAGAGGGAGGAAAGGAATTGGGTATGGTCATAGATGGGTGAGGGGGTTGTGGGAGGGTAACTTCTTGGGTGGTGATGTTGGTTGTGCCCACAATATCAATAGTAGGAGGGTAAATGTCCATCTTGATAGGGATGATTGGGGCAGTTTGAATAACAACTTGATTGTTCACCAGAGAAGTTCGGGTTTTGGCCACATGTGGTGGTTTAGAATTAAGGAAACGTTGTTGCATCTTATTGAATTGGTCCATGCATTCAAGGAAATAGACTTCTTCCTCCTGGGTGTACTTCATGCTACCCTCAGAAGCTTGAAAATTTATGAACTCTATTCCCACTCGTAGTGTGAGAAGTCCTGCCTCAATGTGGATGATGGCCTTCACCGTGGAGAGGAATGGCCAACCAAAGATGAGGGGGTAGCGAGTGTCTTCTTTTATATCAAGTACAACAAAGTCACAAGGGATATATAAATTTCCGACCTTGACTGGCACATCATTGATAATGTCAAGAGGTTTGGTAATGGAAGAGTCTGCTAGTTGAATACGCATCGGAGTTGGTCTAGCATCAATTAGACCAAACCTTCTACACATGCTCAAAGGGATGATGGACACACTAGCTCCAAGATCAGGTAGGCCTGAATGGCTGGTAGAGTCACCCACAGAACAAGTGATCCCAAAATATCCTAGATCTTTACATTTCTTTGGAATTTACTTTGGATGATGTCTGATGTAGTTCTGGCCAATTTTACCATTTTAGATTCTTCAATAGTGTGCTTACGATTTATAAGGGCTTTGAAGAATTTTTTCCATTCGGGTAGATCAGTCATAGCATCCAAAAATGGGATATTGATGCATAGCTTTCTCATAATTTCCTTAAATTTGTTGACCTAGAGTGTAATTGGGTATACTTCAACCGACCAGCAAAAGCTACACATCACTTATATACATGACTCTCTTCTTGTTGGGGAGGTGATCTCAGTGCTTGAGGGACAATAATAGCCTCTTCGTCACCCCCTTGGTCAAAATCTATGAGGGGTAACTTCCTTCTTTTTTTGTGGTAAGGCCAGATCTAGTAGTGACAGCCTTAAGTTGTTCGATATGCCTGGGGTTGGGTTCAGGTTGCCAGCAAAATTACCGACATGATGTTTCTTTTGGGAAAATAGGTGAGCAAACTGAGCGTCAGTTGTCTTTTGGCGAGCTTGTTGGGCAATGCTGATTTGTTCCAAGGAAGCTATCCTTTTGTCAGCTGAGAGGGTGGGAGTAGGAACACTTGGTGGCTGTTGAGGAGGTGGCTGGTTGAGATTTTGAGGGGCAAGGTTTAAGTTTTGGAATTGTTGTCCCTGATATGGTGGTCGGTTTGGGTGATTTCCACGGTAGTTTCCTTCGGTTCCAAGGTCTCTTTGGTTGTTGTATGGGAATCCAGGTGGTGGTAGATTGTATCCTTGAGGGTATTGAGGCCTTTGTTGGGATTGGAGTTGGCTAGAGTTTTCATCACCTGCAAGGTTCCCATATTGGAAACCGGGGTGGTTTCTAGTCTGGTTGGGGTTGTAGTAACATTGGCCTGGTATGGTATGGATTGAATTGAGGTTTTCTAGTTGATGTCCCAATTTTGGCTGCATGGGGGTGCTATAGAGTTATTGACAGTGCATGGTGATGTAATCGTATCCTTAGCAAATTCCACAAAGAGAGTCCACAACTTTTATTTGTTGGGGTGACCCCCTAAGGTTGCCTAGGGATGACTCTAACCGATCCTGGTTTATGGAAATTAATTTAGGCTTTCTGCTATGCTTTGGATGTTAGGATTAACTTATGCCTTGGGTACCTTAAGGATTCTAACAATTCCCCATCTAGCCCTTGTTTCAGAAGCTCGTTTGACCACCACCCATGCACTAGTCAGACTTTGGTGCATGAAATTTCCTCCATATGAGGAATCTAAAAAGAATTTCGTACCATCATCAACACCACAATAGAAGATCTCTATGAGTTGGGCTTGAGAGATATCATGGTGAGGGCACTTCCTAAGTAAGTCTTTGAACCTTTTCCAGGATTTTCCTAAAGATTCTCCTGGGGACATGGAAAAGTGAGTGATTTGTCCCTGGAGTTCATAGGTGAGAGAAGGGGGGTAAAATTTCTCAAGAAACTTGCTTTGTAGAACTTCTCAAGTTGTGACATGTTATTCACTCTCCATAGTGTTGTACCAGCTACTAGCTTGGCCGGAGAGGGAATACTTGAACAATCTAAGGCAGATGACATCTTCAAAGATGTCTGGGAGTTTGTTCAGAGAGCAAAGGTCAATGAACCTTTGAAGGTGATCTTGGCAAATTTCCCCATTGTTTCCTGAGAAGGCATTGGCTTTCATCATGATGATCCAATAGGTTCAGATCTCAAATTGGGGAGAAATGATGTCAGGGGGCACGACCGAATGTTGTGCATAGGCGATTTTGGGAACAGAAAAATCCTTTAGTTGTTTTTGCCATTTGGCTTCCCTCCTATCAGATTCTATGGTTTCTTGTTCTGCCCTATAGGATGCTCATAAAGCAGCTTCTCTTTCCACTTGTTTGGCTTGAATGAGCTCTCTTTGAGATGTGAGAGCTTGGTCAATCCTATGGGTGACTTCTTTTTCATTCATTTTTGTTTGATTTTGACGGTTTAAATGATGAAAGGACCTTTCTATCTCCAGATCAAATGATTGAAAATCAGCATTCGGGCATCTCATGCATAAATTTAGCAGTTAATTGTGTTAGAAAAAATAGACTGCCGGAATGGAAACTCGACAGAAGGAGTAGCACTTCCGGAATTTTACTCGGAAGGCATAAAAAAAGAAAACAAAAGTTTTTCAAAAATTTTGGGGTTCGAAAGAAAAAAATTCGTTGTCCCCGGCAACGGGGCCGAAATGATATGCATCGTTTAACACACCAATCACTAAGATTGTTAATCATCGAGTTTAAACCTTTAACTTTCCGGTTAAGGCTAGTATAGAAAGGGTCGACTCCCAAAGGACAACTTTTTAAGATTGTTTCTTCTTAACCCAATTGTTTGAAGAACTTTATTGTATTTTTTTTTGGTATTTTAAGATTTGGAATGGGAAAATAAAAGTCGGTTGGGGGTGATTGTTGATTATGCTAAGAAAGAAAATTGCAAAAAATAAAAAGCACTAAACAAGAATTTTATTTTCCCTACAAAAGGTAAACAAAGATTGTTGTTAGCACAAGAATCTATTGTGAATTGAAAGATTATAAATTAAAGCAAACAAGAGCGATCAGTTATTGAAATCAAAGGGAGAAAATTGAGGCTTTGGGGGTTTTCACCACCTTACCCTAGGCGACTACTAATCCTTAAATGACAGATTCTATGAAGGTAAGCGAATAAAAATCCACTAAAGATGATCTCCACATGAGCCCATTGGTCTTGGTGCTCATGTTTCTTAGTTCATCATCCTAAAAAGAGAAAATCCACAGTCATTTCAAAACTCTTATGCAATTGAGATTGTTATTCTAAACCGAATTTCCAAGGTCATATCCATTCTGATTAACTACTGATATTAACAATTAATTAGTTTGATATATCAATTAATTATCAATCTCAAAAGCCATCTAGAATTGTTAAGGAAAAGTAGAAAACCATGGCTAAGGGGTTATTCCCCTTGCCTCAATAAAGGACTACTCACTCATGGAGAAGGAGCAAAGAGAGATGGAGGAAGGAAGTGATCTAGCCATATTCGAGTCTTGCAACTACTTATCCTTGGTTAGAGACAATGAAAATGGATGTCTCTTCCTACCTTGCTCAGTTTCTCAAGAGAGGGGATGAGAAGACGATGAAGAACTAGATCTAAACAAATGGAAATAACAGAGCTGAAATAACACTCCACTGAGATGAAAAACTACTTTATTGCTTTAAGAATGAGATTACAGAAATAAACTGCTCCAGAAATCCTTCATACAAAAAGTGATGCTCCGAGATGATGAAATGAGGAGGAAGTCCACCTCCTTTTATTGGAGAAAGATGGGGCAACTTTTACATTATGGTTAGGGAAAAAGTGGCTGGCGGCTGGCTTTTTGGGTTGTCTACGTGGCGCCAACCGATTGGTTCAAGGTTGAATCAGCTGATCGGCTGGCAGATGGGGGAAACTGGCAGTGAAGGGGACAATCGCCAACCCTAATTCAGGGTGGTGGCTGACTTTTTGGGTTGTCAGTGTGGCACCAACCAATCGGTTTAAGCTTGATCCAATCGGCTGGCAGTTGGAATGCCTCCCATTCTTAGGGCTTTGATTGAGCATTTAAACTTGGGAAGTAATTTGCTCTGGTCATTCATCTGAACAACTGTGACGATCGGTACTGGACACTGAAATGATCGGTTGGAGACATGAGCCGATCTGCTCATGCTCCAAACCTGTGAGAAAATGCGCATAATTGTTAGAATAAACGATATTTGTGATAAAAGTGAGAAAATATGGATTTTTGCAATTTCAGGGGATGAAATGAATATCTTTATTTGACAAGCTTTGATAAATTACAGAAAAGAGGTGCTAAAATAGCATGTATCAGTCACCCTTCAAGCATCTTTATTGTTTTTTGCAAGTGTAAACGATAAGAGTCCACGTGAAGCTAAAATGTCATATTACGGTGTCATTGATGACATATGGGAGTTTTACTGTATAGATTTCAGAATTTCGATCTTTAAATGTAATTAGGTTGATAACATCAAAGGAGTTATAGTGGATGAATTGGGTTTCACATTAGTGAACTTGGAAAAGATTGGCAAGAAGGATGAACCATTCATATTGGCATCATAGGAAAAACAAGTATTTTATATCGATGATCCTGCAAATGATAAATGGTCGGTTGTTCTTCATGGTAAAATACAGTTCATTGAAGATAGGAATCCTATAGATGAAGAAGAGTACTATGATAAGTATGATGACCTTAGTCCATTCTCCGTTGGGTTTCCAACACTAGATATTGAAGCTAACGATGACTTGTATGTTCGTGAAGATCACACTGAAGGAATCTTAATTGATAAAAGATCACAGTATTGGAGGCATGTTTTTATTTTTTATATGTTTTATTTTCTGAATGTGAACTTTACAATGTTTTGTTATCTTGCAGTTATGTTAAATGTTAAATGTTTGATTTTTTTAATGACACTTTCAGATGGCTGAGCATGAGTATGATGACCGTGATGATGATTACCGTGAGGGTGAGGATATGAATGTGGTGCCTACCAATGTAAGTTTTTAAATATATCCTATATTTCTATCTATATGTCCATTTATAGCTATATCCTCTAAGTGTGTTTTTTTTGTCAAATTTTAGGTTGATGATGTACCCCCTGAAGAACTTGGTGCACTTGATGAGAAACAAAAAAAATGAAAAAGTGAGGGGCATCACTATGATGAACAATTTACTACAACAAAGGGGCAATGGACCCAAATTGGATGTGGATTTTGATCATGCAGGAAATCCAGTTGGAGTGAACCACAACTCGTTTATTTCATATCTTGGGGTTCTTACTCATCGTCATTGTAGTCCTAATGTAGAATATTGGCATAAAGTTTCTAAGGGGAAGAAAGACTTAGTGTGGAAGGAACTATGTGTGAGTTATTATTATTTGCAATTCTATTTTGTAGATTACTAATTTTTAAGTTACTAGTTAAAAGCAATTCAATTTTGCAGAGTATATTTGAACTGGATGAAAGACTACATCGTAAATGCATGATGCAGCACTGTGGGAGGGTCCTAATGAACTATAGGACAAATCTCACCCAAGATTACATTCGAGATGCTGAGAAGAGGAAGAACCCAGCCACTGAGCAATGGAACTACCTGGACCCCAATGATTGGGAGGAGTTTGTTGCCAAAAGAAAAACTGATGAATTCAAGGTACTAAGCGCCACTCCCAATTTAATTAATATACATTCTTATGTATTCACCTATCCAAGATTCACCTATAGTGTTACTAACCAAATCAATATGCTTACTAACAAGGCTATCATTGATGCTCAAAGAGCAAGGTGTGCACTCAATGTGTATGACCACATGATGGGTCCAAAAGGCTATGTAGGTGTTCGCCAAAGACTATAGGCTGCTGCTACTGCTGAGTGTGTTGCTACTTAGGAGACTGGGGAGTCCTCTACTGCTACTCCCACACCTCTACCTCGCCATGCTGTGTGGATAGTTGGGAGGCAAAATAAGAAAGGAGATATAACCAAACCCGCAACTGTTGAGGCGGCTGCAAAAATGGTAAAATTCAACTCTCAGAGCAATCAATATTGATTATTATGTTTACTCACCAATTTCTTTTGGCAATTAACGGGAGCTTCATGAGCAGAGGATGCATGGCAAGTTCATCCTTGAGGGCACAAGGGATGAATTGACATTTTCTCTTGGTAACCCAGAGCATCCCGGACATGTTAGGGGTGCAGGCTCTAGTGTGGGCATAAAAGCATTCTTTGGGCCATCACAGCACAAACATGTCCCAAAAGCGGGGTTTTCAAAAGATGAGGTAACCTATTCTTTTTTAGAATGTTATTACAAAAGGGAATTCAATTATCAAAAGCTAGAATTTCTTTTATCCATGTATAGGTAGATGAGTTAATTGATAGGAGAGTCGAGGAAGCACTTAATAAGAGACTCCATGAAGCAATGAGCAAGTGGTAGGTGTCTCAAACTGCCACTCAAATAGTACATGTGGTATGCCGCTCTTCTCCTACTGTAGAGGTGGTTGGGAGTAATCCTGTAGACCCACCATCTAGCACATCTGTTGTATGTTTTTTTATTACATATTAGCTAGTCTTTTCAAGATGATATGTTTATGTATATATGTATATAACATACTTTATATAAATTTGTAGGGGTTGAAGCCATGTCGTCTAAAAAGCAAAGAATTTATCATTGCAGAGGATGAGGCTTACCCACCCCTTCTAGGGGGCATGTTTCATGGCACTCCAGTTCCAGTAGGTGCAATTTGTATAAACTCAAAACATGTACTCCACCCGTGGAGGCATCATCCATTGCCATATGCCCACCCAGATTCTGAAATGCTTGGTGAAGCAGAAGGTGGAGAGATATTGTGGCATGAAGAAAATGCCATCTATACTAATATTATATGGTAAATTTACATTACATTAATTTGTTAGCGTGTATATACAAGCTAGTCAATTGATCCGAAATTATATATACAGGTCAAAAGAAGAAACCCACTACAGCTCCGCCTCCACCTCCACCTCTTCCTGAAGTACCTAGTTGGCTTCCAGGGGACCTATACAACTCATTAGGTCCTAATTGTAAGGGTATAGCAGTATGTATAGGTGAACATGACCCAAATTCTCCTATAAATGTTTCTATTTTGATGGATGATGTAGGTGAATCATACGATAAAAAAACATTTATACAAGATATTTTGGAGTTGTTTTGTTATGATTGACTAAATACATCAATGATAGAGCTATGGATATGGTGTGATCTTATTTATATATCCATATACCTTGTTTTATATATTGTGATCTGGTTTCGTATATATTAATGCATACGTAATACATGTTTTGCAGCCACTTACAAACAGTCTGTAAAGATTTTTCATTTTCCCATGTGGGATTTCTAGTTCCATCTTTGATCAGTCTTGTAGATAAAGACCCTTCATCAGTTACCTCATATTGCTCTGCTACTTTTAAATGTTTTGGTAAAAAAGAAGACTGTGATAATAGCTTCATTCAAGGTTGAGTAAGTTTACTTTTCTTATAATTTGGAGTTAAGAAAATTACATTTTTATGGTGGATTTTGAGTTATTAATTTTTAACTTTCTTACCTCTGGTGGTAGGCATTGGAAGTTACTGGCTATTGTCCCCAAGACATGGACTTTTATTATCTAGATCCTTCGGGGAAGGAATTAGACTCATCATATGGACATGCAATGAAAAGGTCATTATTCACGTGAGAAATCTTTCATATTTTTTATATACATTAAACATATATTATTACGTTATTATTTAATAATACAATTTCATGTGTTACATTAACATGTAGGGTTTTAAAAGCATTCAAAAATGATGTAGGAAACATGGCCAAGACAAAGAAATCGTTACTTTGGGAGAATGTGAAAGTAATTTCCTGACTCTAATATATATATTATTTATGTAAACTATGCTTGTTTGTATTTGTTAACATTTTGTATGCTTTAACTTATAGTGTACTACACAAGACAACGACTGGGCATGAGCATACTATGTGATGTGATATATGGACCTAATTATTAAATATGATGCAATGGAAATTGATACCATACAACAAGTATTATATAGTCTCACTAGATAATATGAAATATATCAATCTTATTATATATTATTAATTTTATATATACATCAGTCTCTTTGTAGGTGTTTAAAACCAATGACTTCAATACAAGTGAAAATTTATTAGATGTACATACTCCCTATAGATGGAAGAATTACATGATGTAAGGGAACAATGGGCAAAAGCCTTACAAGTAGTGGGAATTTTTTATTATCATTAGAATACTGAAGGCGATGATGACAATGATAATGACAATGAATGATATTTCTAAACTTTGTTGTCATAATTATTTTTGTATATGATGACATGTTAAACTTTAAAAGACACACTTATATGTACATGTCTGAATATTTTTTTCTAAATTGTCTTATCTGAAGATGAAACATGAATGTTTATTCTACATGTACATGTCTGAATGTGAAAAGAGATGAAATGAATGGAACTGCAGGTTGCTACATGTGTGTGAATATGAAATGGAGGAATGAAAACTACATGTTTCTACATGTGTGTAATGAAATCATAATAATGAAAGGTTCTTATACATGTGTGTGAATCATTCCATATATTAAAAATGTTGTTCATTCTTGTTAATTTTGCAGGTCTGTGGCCTATTGTTGGCTGAAATCAATGGATGTTGTAAACCTGTAGTTTAGAATTGAATTGCAGGTTCTGCATCCTATTGACCAGTCGGACAGCAGGCCTGTAAGCTGATAAGAAAAAAAATCAAAACATAGACGTCAGTTGACAATAGAAACTGACAACAAAAACTCAACTCGTCAGTGAAAAATATTTAACCGACATCTTTATCCTTTAACAGACACCTATTTTCTATCCTCGTGTCGGTTATGGATTTTTAACCGACACATATTGTCCCCCTGCTGGTGCGGTTTTTGGGTTCGCAATCGGGGGATGACTTTTTGGCGTCGGTTGTGAAATCGACACTTAAGGCACTTACATTTAGTGTCACCCACTTCGGTGTCTCTTGGGAACCGACTTCTAAGGCCATATAAAACTGACGCTAAAGGAGATATATGTACTAGTGATGTTTAAGAACTAATTAGATTTATAATCTAATTAAAAAATAATTAACAAGGATATATGATATATTTTTTGTTGATTAGCTAAATTCATAATGTAAGAAATGAAATCAAACTACAAATGAAAACATTTTTAAGACTATGATAAATTCATTGGGGTGATATGTTTCACCTCTATTTCCTACCTATCAATTTTCTCACATTGCATCACTTGCTCACAAGATTATTAGACTAGGACTAAGGAAATTATGTATCCTTTTGAAGTATGGAATTCACAATAATAGATTTCTATGTAGGCTCGAGGTCTTGTTACTTATGAATCCATAGTCTATGAACCCATTCCACAATCGTATATGGGCTTCAAAAAAGATTAATTGGTACTTCGATCCTATGTTTCAAGGTAATAAACTTAGGAATGCAATAAACATGTGACATGGGAGGCTAATCCATAGAATGCATTAAATAGTTAATTGAAAATCCAAAAGTTCAAATAACGAACAATTTACAATAAAAAATTATAGGTTAACAACATGATTGATCCATGTCTTTCACAAAGAAATATACTATCTAATCATGCTAATCATACAATATAAAAGAAAAAAGTTGAGAAATGTCATGTAAAAATTATAGTATGGAGAAGAAGCTCAGTGGACTCACCAAAACATCTAAATGATATCTATAGTCTCCGGTCTAGATCTACAACAAAGTGCATCTTCATGTCAAGTTGGTGGATTTTATCTCTAACCTTCCGTGGTAATGGATAGGGTTATGTATTTTAGAGATAGGTCATGAATGTCTATCACTTAAGTCACTCAATTGTATTTAGAACATGCTTAAGGGTCTCAAGTTGATTGGAGATAATCCAACGATTGTACACAATTTGTTGTAGAGTTCCATCACATGAGTCTTGGGTGATTGGAGGGCCATCCAGCTGACTAGAAGAGGTCATTCCTTTCATAGATAGTTGAGTTACACTTCCAACCAAACTTGAATCGTACAATTAGGATATTGCATGCAGAACCTAGAGCCATTTTAGTAAAATGTGTCAAAGGTTCATGGATTTCCATGTGAGGTTTTACTCGAATCAATTGAACAAATTATAAGACAAGTTTAGAATAGTCCACCACTTGGTGTGCATGATTATATATACTTGTTCTACAAATAATTCAATTTTTACATTAAATGTCTTGTAAATCACTCAAGTTCGGATGTGAATATTAGAGTCATTTTATTGACCATCTATACTTAATGATCATTACTCTGATTTCTAGAGTTGGAGAGTATGGATATGCAATTATTGGTCATTATTTTGAGCTTTTCATGTATGGATAATCACTTCTCTCTTCTTCTTGCATCAATCTACAAATATAACAGCAAAAATACATTAAATACCAAAAAATAACACATAAAACCCTAAAACAAGTGAAATATGAAGTGAAACACAATAGAAATATACAAAATAGTTATAAAAATAAAATAAAAAACATGATGAATAGACATTCATCACCCCAACACAACCATTGTTACAGACACAAGCTCCTGCCCACCTCCTCATCATGGCGGTGATACCCACCATGATTGTTCTATCTTCATACCACCACATCTGTGCCACTTGTATTCCAAAATTTCCATTTTTACAGACATGTATCAACATCCACAATGGCCATTTGCATCTACCACGACGTTTGCCACCAATAATGGTCGTCATATCCATCTATCTCTAATGATTCTCACTACCATTTTTTAACTTTGCCCCACTTTCTAGACCTTCTAGACCTCTACATAAGCCATAATGGTAGATATGGATCAAAGATTAGCTTCCCTCAACATTCAAGGCTGCCACCTACCACCCAGTTACCTCATTACTCCTCATTCTTCCATCTTCCACATCAAAACTCTTATTTTCTAGGGTTTTTTTTATTTCACCAACACTATTCCATGAATTTTTCCCTACGAAGAGGGAGGATCCTTGCTTGATGCATTTGGATATGAAGAAGAAGACGTCTTCATTAGATATCATGGAGTTTTCTCTTCTTATCCCCTTTCTTTTGTTCTTTCTTGTACTATGAGTATCTAAGCCCCCTTTGTTGAGCTGTTTCGGGGGGAAATATGTAGCCTCACACCATGTTGGATAATTTTTTGTACAGTTGACATTGTGGACTTTGTTCTTAGTTGTTCTCTTCTCCTACCTCTTTTAATGGTTATTTATGTATGAAAACACCTAAGGCACAATGAAAAGAAGGGATTGGAGAGAGAGGAAAATTCCTAAATCCATCTAGTGAATTCTTAGATAGTGCCATCTCTTCCTACATATCCATCTATTCTACTAGCATTGTGTGTGAAATATAAGTAGCTAGGTATTATTATCCCTATGTACCTAGAAAAGATCATGTTAGATGGTTGTATAGGAGGTAATAGGAGGTGAAACATCCTCCTCATGCACTACTTGGCACTCCTTTCCACTAAGTGCATTAGAAAGGTCATTCTTAGAAACCTATACTAGAGTGGTCTTGATTAGAGTTTATGTATCGCTAATAAATTGGACCTCGTAAGATTAGATAGGAGGTTTTATGGACTAGTACCCCTACACACACCCTATGCCACCTGTGCTCGACTAGTAGGATAGGAGTCTATACATTCATCATCCTTTGTTTTTGGTTTGATAGCATTCCTTGTTGCATGTGTTTGGATAGATATGAACCTAGGCATGGTTCTTAGTTACATAACCCCCAAACGACCATCTATCCCTAAGCAATTGGTAAAATGCCAATTTGCTGAATTGTTAGTTAGTTCCCCTTTCTCTTAGAGATAATTTCTTGTTCATGCTAGTTGGTTCTTGGTATACAATTACTTCTTGTCCAAGGCCTCTTGTGATAGGATTTTTAATTCAATTTATTGATGTAGTCTTACTTTTCTTATTAGTATAATTTCTAGCCTAGTGTAGCTGATTTCTTTCCTTGCCATCGCTAGTCTAGTTTAGTGTAATTACCATCTTACTTTGTTAAGTGTTAATTTGGTTAATTGGTCCCCATTCACTAGTACAGGAATGGTCTGTAGCGTCGGTTTTTTTAAGCATGTAGTGTCACTTTTTAACTGACTCCTAAGTGGTCGTCGCTATATAATTTGACCTATAGGGTCAGTTTTTTTAACCAAAGAAAACTGACGCAATAGGCTGTAAAAAACGAGGAAGAAACTGTGGCCAAAGTTGTAAGGTCGTTATCAAGCTCAATCTATAGACCTCTAGCATTAGTTTTCTTAAATAACCGACCTTAGAGTGAAACTCTAAGGTCGGTTATTTAAGAAAACCGATGCTATAGGTCTATAGATTGAGCTTGACAATCTATAGACATGTAGCATCAGTTTTCTTAAAAAACTGACCTTAGAAGTTCACTCTAATGTCAGTTATTTAATAAAATTGATGCTATAGGTCTACAGATTGAGCTTGACAATTTGTAGACATGTAGCATCAGATTTCTTTAAAACCAAACCTTAGAAGTTCACTCTAAGGTTGCTTTTTTAAGAAAATCGATGCTACAGGTCTATAGATTGTGCTTGACAATCTGTAGACCTGTAGCATCGGTTTTTTTAAAAAATTGACCTTAGAGTGAACCTCTAAGGTCGGTTATTTAAGAAAACCGATGCTACAAGTCTATAAATTGTAACCACACACGGCTGTGCTACGCGGCACGGCCGTGCTACCATATCCCCACATGGACGTGCTACATAGCATGGTTGTGCTACCAGAAGCCAACACGATCGTGCTACACAGTACGCCCGTGCTACCAGAAACCAACACGGCCGTGCTACACAACACGACCGTTGCAATTTTTTTTAAATTCTACAGAAACATATACAAAACAGAAGAACAAGAAGAACCAAGATATGGGAGAGGGGAGCATTGATGCTCAACCTTCACCATTCCAAACCACACATTCATAACTAAAATGATTCATATATTTAGTTGAGTTACACATAATCACATCATAATTTACAAAATGATAGATTGTAAGTTTGAGATGATATTAAATGTCAGATACAAAAGTAAATATGAAAGAGTAGTAGAACCACATATATAAATGGATCTGACATATTTAATCCAATGTTATATTGACTTCATTTAGAAAAGCATCTGACCACTCTTCTCAGAATTCATTTAAGTCCTCAAGTGTGTAAGTCTGAGTTGTAAAGATCTGTCATAGAAAATGCACATGCTAATATTTTATAAAATGGCTAAAATCACTTGAAAATTTATGATGTTATTCTTTATTACTTGATCTATAGTCTGAATGTCAGATGATGCTTATTTGACAATAACTTGCATATATTTCATTACATAGTAGCCACAAGCCAAATCATTATTTTGTATAGGACACTACAAATAACAAATTATACTTAATGTTAGTAAACTACTATAAACAAGAGTTGAGATAAGAATATAACAGTTGACATATAAGAGTTGAAAATTAATACATATAAGACTAAGCAGTTGTCAAAGTAGCTACCTTGACATTTTTCAAAGTCAATGTCTTTAATTTTGTGGGTATTTGTCCTCCACCTTCACGAAAATCCTTTATAACCCTATCAATTAAACAATAGTTGGTAAAATAGAAATTCTAAATAGAAATATCATGTTGAAGCATTGACTAAATTTCTGCATACTCCATAGTTGACAATTTCAATTTGTGGCCCCTTGTTATTATTCCCATTGGGTCAACATAATAAAGAGTCATCAATTTTGGGACAACCACCAATATTTCCCAATGTCTAGGTCTGAGTAAGAATAAAACAAACATTAAAATAAAGAAATTTATTCATTAATAAAATTATACTGAATAATAATACTTACTTGACATTAAAAGGAATTAGGATAATTTCCTTCCCCACACTAGCAAAATATTTGAATGCAGTACAGAAGTATTCATTCACATCCTCAATGTGTGTCTCCACTTGACTAGTGATTGAAGGAACTAAGAATCCAACATTCCTTATCTCATAGGGATTCATTCCATCTGTACAGAGTCTAAGTCTTAAGTTTCTTGGTTCTTTACCACATGGAGGGTATAATAAATCCATTTTCTTCCATTGTGGTGAATCAGATGCATGTCGTAGGACGCCATCATCATTGGCCTTTAACTCCCCATGCCAAGACAAATTTTGTGCATCTTCTGTTTTAGCAAATAAGCGTTGAAATCGTGGTATTATTAATAGATACTCACATATGTACCCAGAGAACAAGTGAGGAAATGCTACTAAAATTTTCTTCAAAACTAAACATACATTATATAGTTACATCCCAAGTGAGATTAAATATCCAAAAACAGTCTCAAACCGGGGACTATCCAAAATTTACTCCTGATGAGTAAATTTTGAACGAGTTTCTAAGTTGATACATAAATGTATTATTGTCATATTTATATATTAAGTTAAACATCATGCATCGATGATCTCATCTATAAACCCTAAAGTGTCAATATGAGACTACACAATGTCTACCCTCATATTTCTAAAATATATATAATGATTACATATGTGATTGATAACAAAATGTTGATATGAAAGAATACATATTTTTATTATTGGTTGATTTACTAGTCAAATAAAATGGCACATTGGGAGAGTGAGAATATTATACCTCACTTGTAGGCTGAAGAAGAAATATATGTAATTCAACAACAAGTCAATAGCACCTGCAACAACATAAATGCACGATTCAATTCTGTTATAATGTATTAATTAGGGGTCAATATCTATCAGTTTTAGAGGAGCAGTAAGAATTAACAAATGCAAAATTGATAAATTTTGAAGTTTCTACAACTCAGACAGCATGGTCGTGCTACCCAGCATGGCCATGCCATCACCACGGCCGTACAGCCCAGCACGTTCGTGCTACCTGGTCAGTTACATGGCAGTAAGAAGAAAACAGAGGAGTGAGGCGGCAAAGACAACTGTGCTACCTTGAGAAGAACCGGACGGTGGGGGAACTTGTGCGGGAGAAGAACTAGATAGAGAACGTACACAACCCTTGCAACACCGTAGGCGTCGTCACCATCTAAGGAAGAAAGCGGCTGGGCATCATCGCCCAAAGTGCACGGCGCTGGAGATGGTGGTTGATCCGGAGGCGTCGGCGCTGTCCAAAGAAAGAAAACGGCAGTTGGGCATCGTCGTCCAAGAAGGGGTGCTGATTTGCCTCTCTTTGGGTGCAGAGATGGTTGGGAAGGTGAACTTGGAAGTGGCGGTGATTTGCATCTCTTTGGGCGCGGGAGCAGGAATGGGGAGACGAACAAAATGAACTGAAACACACCAAAACACGGCTCGGCTTTGGTCTAATATTAGCCCGACCTCTAGGGTCGGTTATCTCAAAAAACCGACGCTATAGGTCGGGTATGTAGGGTCGGTTATTTGAAAAAACCGACTCTAGAGACTAAGTGGTGCCCAAAATATTTGAGACCATCCATAAGGTCAGTTATTTGAAAAAACCGACCCTAGAGGTTAGGGTCTTTAGGGTCGGTTATTTGAAAAAACCGACCCTAGAGACTAAGTGGTGCCCGAAATTTTTGAGACCATCTATAAGGTCGGTTATTTGGAAAAACTGACCCTAGAGGTCAGGGTCTATAGGGTCGGTTATTTGAAAAAACTGACCCTAGAGACTAAGTGGTGCCCGAAATTTTTGAGACCATCTATAAGGTCGGGTATTTGAAAAAACCGACCATAGAGGTCAGGGTCTATAGGGTCGGTTATTTGAAAAACCTGACCCTAGAGTTCCAAAGCAGTGCCCGTGTTTTTTTTTGACCCTATAGCATCGGTTATTTATAAAAACTGACCCTATAGCTCGAGGCGCGAAGCCAAAATCACGTGAATTTTCGCCGCAGGAAACCTGTAAGGTCGATTTTTTTGATAAAGTTGATGCAATAGTCTATTAGGTCAGTTAATGTAGTAAAAACGACGCTATGGGCAGTGACGTTACGGGACAAAAATGTAGTAGTGATTGGTAGGAGTAACATATATTTTAATATTTATCTTCCCTTTTGTATGATCCTTAATGTAATTCTCACCAACCACCTATATTTTCTAAAACCCTAACTCCCCGCTCTAGAAATGTAAAGAAACAACATAAATCTAGTACCTTTTTGCTCCCTATATATTTGATACCTTTTTTTCCACCTCTATTGTACATCTCGAGCATGTGTGCTTGCATATCGTGTTGAATTGTAGTGTGTTGTTAGGGTTCATTTTTGTAAGACTTGAGTACACACATCACAACGTCATCTAGGGATAAATATTTTTGACCTAGATAGTTGTTTCTTTTTTACCTCTTTTAGTTTTTCTCACCATTTATATTCTTTACTCTTTGCTATATTTTTTTACTTGAGATATATAACTAGTCGTATTTTAATTGGTGTGCAATGTGTAGGTGACAATTCATGTTTAGTCATTGATCTCTATCCTTGGACACCTTCTTTGAGGATCATCAGATAGGTAGAAGGAAGAAAATCTACCATCACAACAACCAAGAGATATAATAATAAGAAATGGGAGACAAGAATACTAGACCACCACCTCATGATGAGCACGAGGATGAGAACCATATGGAGAAGCCAATCCCACCTTATCAAGGCCTCTACATGATTATTTCATGTGAGGTGGAAACACCTCAACCATTGCTACAAGGATGGACCACATGCCTAGGCAAGCCTTCTCCACACCACCATCTCTAGTGGGATTACTTCCTACTTTCTATGGGTTAGACAATGAGAATCCTTACAAGAAGTTTGAAGTCTTTTTGGATACATGCTTTACATTCCATGCTCAAGCTACCACTAATGATTCTATCTGCCTAATATATTTCTATTCTCTCTTCAAGACAAGGCTAAGGAGTAGTATTCCTCTAGAACTAAATTAAAGACTTGGGGAGCAATGAAGAATGAGTTTCCATAAAAGTTGTATCCAATTTTCAATCTTACCCAAATGAGGATGAACATTGATTCATTCAGCCTTGGATACATATTCTATGTTCCGTTCTCAAGCTACCAATAATTATTATATCCACCTTAATATATTTTCTTTCTCTCTAAAGACAATGCTAACGAGTGGTATTCCTCAAGAATTGAACTACTAACTTAGGGAGCAATGAAGAATTATTTTTTTAGAAAAGTTCTATCCAATTTCCAAGCTTAACTAAATGAGGACAAACATATATTCATTTAGGAAAAAGGATTATGATAAATTCCATGAGACTTGGTAAACATTTCAAAAGTTGTTGTGATATTTCCCCCTTCATGAGGTTCCTCTAGGAAGATTATACAGTCATAATATTTTCAGACATCTCAAACGAGTCCAACTATGAGGGATTCATTTTAAGAAGGTGGTTTAATGACCTAACCCCATGAATAATCATGGCATATTTTTGAGAACTTAGCATAAAATTAGGGCATAGAGCATCTACTATAGTCAATGGCTATGATATAAATATTGGTGTTTCTCCATATAGTCCACCACCTCCCACTTTAAATGATGTTAATCTACAAAAGATGAAAAATTTAGATGATATGATGAATCATATGAATTATCAAGTGGGACATTATATAATTAATTTGATCTGTTTTGGGCAATGAATATTCAAATGCACCCATATACTCCCCCAAGTGGAAGAATCATCCAACTTCTCACAAACTTTAAGGATAAAGTACTAGGTCGGTTGAGGAGTTTTGATGAGGTCTAGAAAGATTCATACACTCAAGGAAAAACTATCAATAAGCTTGAATAAGAATTGCATCATCTCTCTCTTACACTTGCTCACTGTGGAGGAGGGAAGGCTACCTTCCCATACCATGGTGAATCCAAATAGTGTGGGAGGTCGATAAAATTTTCCTCAAAACACCTATTTCCCACCACATGTGCAAGTGCAATTGGTACATCAATACCAAGCCCCCCATCTCTATGAACCTCCACTTCCACAACCAAAATATCAATACCAACCTTCTCCACTTCAATAGCCACCCCTTCAAGGGCATGCTAATTAACATGCCCGATGTACGACAACTCTTCATTCTCTAGAATCCATATCATTCATAGAACCGAAAGTCACGTCACCTCCTCCAAAGAAACAATAAGAGCCCCCTCCCCATCATGAGGAATTTAATGTCATCATAGTTCTAAGGAGTGGAAGAGTAATTGGGAAGCCAAGGGCGAAGTGGGTGATGATATTGTGATGAGATATAGTTCTATTGTGACACCCTCAGTTGATCCTGTGATTCTAAGTGTTCCACCCTTTACACCAATTGGGGGTGCAATTTTTCCTCATGTCTCATTCATCATTCCTAGTGTACCACAAAGGACAAGTGAAAGTCCTCATGTTACTTCTCAAAGAAATTCAATTTCTCTTGTAACTCCCCAAAATGGCAATGTTGAACCATGAAATCCACGTCAAGGTGCACCATCTTTCCCGATGAATCGGATGATCCATCATCATCAAATAGGATATAAAAGCAAAATATTCACATTCTTGATATATTTTGAAAAAACTGACTCTAGAGACTAAGTGGTGCCCAAAATTTTTGAGACCATCTATAAGGTCGGTTATTTGAAAAAACCGACCCTAGAGGTTAGGGTCTGTAGGTGCAGTTATTTGAAACAACCGACCCTAGAGACTAAGCGGTGCCCGAAATTTTTGAGACCATCTATAAGGTCGATTATTTGAAAAAATTCACCCTAGAGGTTAGGGTCTATAGGGTCGGTAATTTGAAAAAACTGACCCTAGAGACTAAGTGATGCCCAAAATTTTTGAGACCATCTATAAGGTCAGGTATTTGAAAAAACTGACCCTAGAGGTCAGGGTCTATAGGGTTGGTTATTTGAAACAATCGACCCTAGAGTTCCAAAGCGGTGCCCGTGTTTTCTGTTGACCATATAGCATCAATTATTTAGAAAAACCGACCCTATAGATCGAGGCGTGAAGCCAAAATCGCGTGAATTTTTGCCGCTGGAAACCTATAATGTCAGTTTTTTTTATAAAGATGATGCAATAGTCTATTAGGCCGGTTATTCTAGTACAAACGACGCTATGGGCAGCAACGTTACTGGCCAAAAATGTAGTAGTGATTGGCAGGAGTAACATATATTTTAATATTTATCTTCCCTTTTGTATGATCCTTAATGTAATTCTAACCAACCACCTATATTTTCTAAAACCCTAACTCCCCGCTCTATAAATGTAAAGAAACAACATAAATCTAGTGCCTTTTTCGATCCCTGTATATTTGATACCTTTCTTTCCACCTCTATTGTACATCTCAAGCATGTGTGCTTGCATATCGTGTTGAATTGTAGTATGTTGTTAGGGTTCATTTTTGTAAGATTTGAGTACACACATCACAATTTCTAGCAATGTTGTCTGGGGATAAATGTTTTTGACCTAGATAGTTGTTTCTTTTTGACCTCTTTTAGTTTTTCTCACCATTTATATTCTTTACTCTTAGCTATATTTTTTTACTTGAGATATATATCTAGTCATATTTTTATTGGTGTGCTATGTGTAGGTGACAATTCATGTTTAGTCATTGATCTCTATCCTTGGACACCTTCTTTGAGGATCATCAGATAGGTAGAAGGAGTAAAAGCAACCATCACAACAACCAAGAGATATAATAATAAGAAATGGGAGACAAGAATACTAGACCACCACCTCATGATGAGCACGAGGATGAGAACCATATGGAAAAGTCAATCCCACCTTATCAAGGCCTCTACATGATTAATTATTTCATGTGAGGTGGCAACATCTCAACCATTGCTCCAAGGATGGACCAAATGCCTAGGCAAGCCTTCTCCACACCACCATCTCTAGTTGGATTGCTTCCTACTTTCTATGGGTTGGACAATGAGAATCCTTACAAGAAGTTTGAAGTCTTTTTGGATACATGCTTTACATTCTGTGCTCAAGCTACCACTAATGATTCTATCTGCCTAATCTATTTCTATTCTCTCTTAAAGATAAGGCTAAGGAGTGGTATTCCTCTAGAACTAAATTAAAGACTTGGGGAGCAATGAAGAATGAGTTTCCACAAAAGTTGTATCCAATTTTCAAACTTACCCAAGTGAGGATGAACATTGATTCATTCAGCCTTGGATACATATTCTACATTCCGTGCTCAAGCTACCAATAATTATTATATCGACCTTAATATATTTTCTTTCTCTCTAAAGACAATGCTAACGAGTGGTATTCCTCAAGAACTGAACTAATGACTTAGGGAGCAATGAAGAATTATTTTTTTAGAAAAGTTCTATCCAATTTCCAAGCTTAACTAAATGAGGACAAACATAGATTCATTTTGGAAAAAGGACTATTATAAATTCCATGAGACTTGGGAAACATTTCAAAAGTTTTTGTGATATTTCCCCCTTCATGAGGTTCCTCTAGGATGATTGTGCAGTCATAATACTTTCGGACATCTCAAACGAGTCCAACTATGAGGGATTCATTTTAAGAAGGTGGTTTAATGACCTAACCCCATGAATAATCATGGCATCCTTTTTAGAACTTAGCGTAAAATTAGGGCATAGAGAATGTACTATAATCAATGACTATGATAGCAATATTGGTGTTTCTCCATATAGTCCACCACCTCCCACTTTAAATGATGTTAATCTATAAAAGATGAAAATTTTAGATGATATGATGAATTGTATGAATTATCAAGTGGGACATTAGATAATTAATTTGATCCATTTTGGGCAATGAATATTCGAATGCACCCATATACTCCCCCAAGTGGAAGAATCATCCAACTTCTCACAAACTTTAAGGATAAAGTACTTGGTGGGTTGAGGAGTTTTGATGATGTCAAGAAAGATGCATCCACTCAAGGAAAAACTATCAATAAGCTTGAATAAGAATTGCATCATCTCTTTCTTACACTCTCACTGTAGAGGAGGGAAGGCTACCTTCCCATACCATGGTGAATCTAAATAGTGTGGGAGGTTAATAAAATGTTCCTCAAAACACCTATTTCCCACCACATGTGCAAGTGCAATTGGTACATCAATACCATGCCCCCCATCTCTATGAACCTCCACTTCCACAACCAAAATATCAATACCAACCTCCTCCACTTCAGTAGACACCCCTCAAGGGCATGCAAATTAACATGCCTGACCATCACCTCAAAATGTACAACAACTCTACATTCTCTAGAATCCATATCATTCACATAACCAAAAGTCACATCACCTCCTCCAATGAAACAGTAAGACCCCCCTCCCCATCACGAGGAATTTAATGTCATAATAGTTGTAAGGAGTGGAAGAGTAATTGGTAAGCCAAGGGCCAAGTGGGTGATGATATTGTGATGAGAGATAGTTCTATTGTGACACCCTCAGTTGATCCTTTGATTCTAAGTGTTCCACCCTTTACATCAATTGGGGTTGCAATTTTTCCTCATGTCTCATTCATCATTCCTAGTGTACCACAAAGGACAAGTGAAAGTCCTCATGTTACTTCTCAAAGAAATTCAATTTCTCTTGTAACTCCCCAAAATGGCAATGTTGAACCATGAAATCCACGTCAAGGTGAACCATCTTTCACGATGCATTGAATGAGCCATCATCATCAAAGAGGATATAAAATCAAAATATTCACATTCTTGATATATTTTGAAAAGTAAAATTTCACATCTGGTAGCTTGATGTAATCAATAAAATCCCATCATATTCCTAGTTATTATAGAATATGTAACTTCTAGACATAAGGAATTCGGGAGAATGCCGAAGAGAGTGAAAGTGATAGAGCAAGTGAGTTCCATCCTATAACATTCCACCCCTACCATGAAGAAAGATCCAGGAGCCCTATTCATAGATTGCTAAAATGCAGGGTATCACACATACCTGTCCCTACTTAATTTGGGATCTAGTGTAAATTTTATGCCATATATTATCTATTTCAAGTTGGGTCTAGAAAGCTAAATCCAGCCAAGTTCACTCTCTAATTAGTAGACCATTATATAATAGTGACAAGAGGGGGGATGAATGATGTCTTGGTGATGATTGAAAAAGAATCAGCAGTGGTGTTCTTGATAGATTTTATTATCTTAGACATGGAACTGGAGGACAAGGGGATGGCTATCTCTTGGGGGGACCATTCTTGTCTAAAATTAATGCTAAAATCCCATTGCATATTGCGACCATTATCTTCATTTTTATGTACATGAAGTTGAAGATCAACATGTGCAAGACAGCCATACAAACAATGATGAAGATTGTTGCTTTGAAGATTACATTTGACCACTTAAGAGATGTAAATGTCAAAGATTAGGATGGTAACTTTGAGGATAGACATAAATGTTGACCAAGTCCTTCAAGAGTTTTATCTACCATGAGGGAGGAGCCACTTTATTTGCCAATGACTAATGATTGAAGAAATATCACTCCTATACAAATGCATAAAATTTAGCACTACTGGGAGGAAACCCAAATTACTTTGCAAGATTTTGACCACATACTTTGCATTTTTACTTATGCTTAAAAAAACACACACACGCTCATGTTTTTGAATTTTTTTATTATCACATTGAACAATGAACTGAGTGAAGAAAAGTACTCCCAATGTGGTAGGAATTACAATAAAGTCTACTTGCGTTGAAGTTTGCATGATGTTTGAATATTGAACAAGAAAACTATTGACCCCTTAGAATGGTTGTTATACACATAGAATGAAAGTGTTGATTTTCATTTAGACTAGTGCTATAAATGGATTCAGAAAGTGCTTAGCATAACCACGGTGCCTAGAATGGTTGTGGTTCTAGGGAACCGCCATCATTGTGGTACTTCAACATGACCGTGGCAAGAGAGGCCACTTAATAGGGAAAATTTGAAGAAAAGGGTCCCCAACACGACCGTGGCAGCCACCATGGTCATGGTCCCTCAATTCCACCAAGGTCATGATGACTAGAACAACCGTAATGGGATAAGGACCACCATTAAGTTGTTGATTCTAGGAGGAGATCACCACAACCTGCCTCATTTCTAGGAAACTAGAACGGATGTTTCATGTTGAAGACCACCAAGAATGACACCCTAACTACTCCAAGCTCATATTTTCCCACTCCATTACCCAAGCAAGCATCCTCGACCACCAAAGGACCTTGCTCTACCTCAAGAATATACATTCCACCCTCATTCCTCCTTCTTCATCCAATTTTACCACCATTACACTTTCTATGTCAATAACATAAAAATCTACATATTTCTGCCACATTTTGAGCAAAAAGAAGGTAGTGAAGAAGGACTCTGATGGGATGAAATCCATCACATCCCGCAAGGCTCGCACTAAGATTGCATCACAATTGACTCTAGGTTCTCACACCTCAATTTCCTCCCCATCCAACTCAATTTCCGATTCCAACGCCCAAGCAACTTCATGGAAGTTCTCCTCCCAGTGTTCCTTTTATAATGACACCATAGATGACTCCAATTACTAGGAGGAGAAGGTCCCACCCAATGAAAGCTTAGAAAAGGTAGAGGGCTCTCTATTAATTGGAAGTATGAAGTTATCCCAAGAGGGAGAAGAAGAAAGTTGATCCATCTATATTGTGTGCTCTTCCTCAACCCATACAAGGTGTGGTAGCAAGGCAATCTACATTGACTCTTCCATCCCGACCTACTCCATCAAAAATAGAAAGAAGATCAACATCCTCACAGCTCCCACAACAACCTTCTCTGCCATTAGCAAGGAGGCAATTGACACTTGATGAAGAGGGGAATGATGCCACTAATAAGAGATACCATAAATATCTCTACATACTCTTGGTCAAGAAGTTATAAAGAGGAACAATCAAGTGAGAATGTTGAGGAGGAGGTGGAGGATGATATTATAGACATGGTGGATCAATTGCAGGGCGACTTTGGTCAAGCACAAAGGAAAAATGGCTGAGGGAATTTTTTAGATTGGGGGTTTAGAAGGGGGATTTGCACAACTAAGGGTAGATTTAGGGTTGTTACACTTTCCACCAGGCACACTTGCATTCCTATGATGTACACTATGATGGTACATTTTTATTTTGAAAATTTAATATCAACTTGTGGTTGAGGAAGGTGATCATGGAAGCATAAGACAAATATGGGGATCCCACAAGGCATTTTTTAGCATATTAGAAAAGGTCAAGTTCAAGGAAGAGGAGGTAATTAGGTTTTGAATATTCAATGAAGTACAAGTGGTGACTTATCCTCAAGTGAACAAGATCTTTGCATCTATCTAGGAATATGAAGACAAATTCAATTAGGAGTTGATTGAGAAAAGTTATGAATGTGATTATGTTGTATATTGGAAGAGATTGAATGACCAAGATGATTTCATACTAATACTGTCAAAGACCAGTGGGAAAAACAACCACATGGTAAGATATATGCAGAAGGTCTTCACTAATGAAATATTTTCCACCTATGATAATTATAGGTGCCCCATGTAGACTGACTTCTTTGTGTTGCTTGCAATAATAAAAAGGGAGTGTGTCAGTCGTGAACATATGATGATTGATCACATGAAGTCAATCCTCACATAGAGTATATCTCCTTTTGAGATGGGAGGGATTTTCACCTATATTCCTTTGTCCCTAGGCTACGATGTGGATGGTCTCAAGAAGGTAGTTGGATGCAAATTTCTTGATATGCATTATTTAGTCGTTCATGAAAAAATCATTTACAACATCAATCCTAGGTACCCTGACATTATATCAGAGATTCCCTACCAAGTTGAAGCCCTTTTGGAAAAAATTGGATCAGTGCTAGATTTCATAGGAACGATATCTAAGTGGGAGCATGAACATCCCATAGACAGTTTTAGGGAACAACTAGTTGATCTACTCTAGGATGAGGGGGAGACTCATTTGACCACTTAGCAGCAATACCCGTAGCAAATCAACACACCTTCTATCAAGAGACATCAAGATTCATATGATGTGTAGTAACCCCACACAAATTCCTATGGAATGTCAATATTTAGGCATTATTGGAGGGTATTCAAAATGCACAACAAGACATTTGGTTATATAAACAACATATGCATAATAAAATAAACTAAATGTACCATTTTCAACATTTGCAAGTAGAGCAGAACCCTCTATGGGGGAGGACTACTGGAGCACTCTTTAGGGTTACCTCAACCCATACCCATCTCTGCAAGAAAACTACTAGGTTCATTCTACCATTATTGTCCATCCCATGGATGAACCCCTTCTTGCCACCACCATAGTGAGATCACAACCTATCATCTTTAGTTTATTTTCACGTGGAGGACATCATGATTCAAAAGCTTAGGGTGGTACATTGGTACACCTTATATTTGTCTTGCATTTCCTTATTCTTATTGCACCATATTATCTATTTCATTAATTGATTGTCTTTTTTTAATTTTCATTTTTCACATTGCATACATTGCATGTCATGTAGTTTAGTTTCTTGCATTTTCTTCATTTTCTTTAAAAAAAATCATTTTCCATACCATGCCACCACTTAGTGTATTGCATGTAGTTTTTATAAATATATTGTCTTTGATTCAATAAATTTTCATTGCCATGTTATTCTCGCTCAGTACTATAGATCTTGATGTGAATAAAAGCAATTCAACACCATTTTACCAAATCTACCCAAGTTCAAAATAGTTCACCCTAAAAGGTGATAGATTAATCTCTACATGTTGAATAAAATTAATTACCTTTTGAAAATACATCTCACATTATCATGGAGTTATTGCTAAATAATATCCATTTGTGAGTTACATATTTACCACCTCTCTCATGGATGTTGAAATGAGTGGTTCATTGCAATCTTAGAAATACACAAACATTCAGGGTTTATTCAAAGCTGATGATTGAGATGTGGCTTGTTCTATTTGTTCATCCATTATGAATTTCCATTGGCTTTTGAAAAGTGCTAAAGTAATTTGCATGTAGGAAATCTTATACGAAGAGCCATATTGTTGACCCATTTCTTGATCCACCATTATTCCACCATCTCCTCTCTCTTTGTCTCATAAAAAATGCCAAAAATAGCACAAGTAAGCCGTGCCCACCCTACAAAAGTGTGGGATGGACAATCCTTCCTTCCCTTTTCTTATTTCTACCTCCATATGCCCTAGCTACACAAGGGGAAAAAATAAAAATGCAAAAAATAATAAGTAAGCTCGTATGTAATAACATTGAAATAATAAGAAACAAAAATATAGGTGCTCTAATGTCATAACACCCCAATTTGTTTCTATAACCCCATTATTATATTTCATTCACATCACGCTAGGAATAACCAACCCTAGTCCCAATATCCCTTCTCATAACCAAGTGGGTCATTTTGGATGTATTGTAATACCAAATTGATTGATGCATGTGGAAAGACACTCATAATTTCTTTTATCATTCCTACTATGAAACAGTTTACTCAGATCTGTATGAATACCATGTTGCTTTATTGATTCTTTGATGCCTAATCTGAAAAGTTTATATGCTCGCTGCTATGATTGTAATAGGTTAGTGAAAGTAGCTAGGAGAGTGGTGGAATGTATCTATCTAGTCATAATGGAGCTTATCTAGTCAATAACTATCCAAATGGATGCATTTGCCGTATCTAAACTGTTCAATTGAGAACAAAGATTCATTTGGAGTATACTAGAGGACTAGTACATTTATAGCTTGGGTGGTGATGGAGTTCTTAATTGGTCTCCATCTTGTCTCTTTTTGCCCATTATTCACATCAAGATGTTCATAATGCATGTTATTTCTTAATATACCAAGATGAGATCAAATGCACTTATGGATGATTTTCACATGTTTCTTGATCACTGTTAATGGAAGGAAGATTCAGAGGTTGATATTAGGACTTCGCCTGGCTTAGAGAATCTCAAAGTGATTCCACGGTCACCCCGACCCTACCCCAAGTGATTAAAGATCAAAGTTAAGCAAAACATTGTTGAAATGATCAAGTTCAATACATAAGTGCACAAGAAATCCCTCGAAATGGTCGTTCTACTTAGCTACAACCATGCTACTCAAGCTAAACTTATAGTGAAATTACATAAAACAAGAAACAAACCAAGACTCTAGCAACACATCTGTTTGTAGTAGAATGACTGTGACAAGTGGATGCCACCACGGCCATTGCACCTGACAACATTATGGAAGACAACATACATCATGTTCATCCCATGGATGCAAGCTCCCTTCTACCTCCTTACCAAAATTCTGGTACCACCATGGTCATGCCACCTTCACGTACCACGACCATGGTACCCACCATAGTGTTGCCGCATGCATTCTAAAATTTTAATTTTCATTCACCTTTATCCAGCTTCATCATGACCATTCCTATCTACCACAACTAATTTCTACCTACCTATCATGTCCATTCTACCTAGAACAGTCATGCTAGCCACCAAATGCTAATACTGCCCACTACAATTTTAACCACTTAAATAAGGAATAGGAGGGTAAGAGATGAAAATATGTAAGTCATGGCCACCACCTACCATTCACCTCTCTCATTCTCTTTCATTCTATTTTGCACCTTAATATCATAGTTCTCTAGGACCCTATCCATTTCCCTACCACCATTCCATGTTTTTCACCCAAGGATGGAGGAAACTTGCTTATTTGTATTGAAGCTGAAGAAGAAGATGTCTTCATCAACTTTTTTGGAGTTCTTCTATTCTTCTACAAATAGTAAAGCCCCTTTGGGGCGCTGTTTGGAGGGCAAGGGAATATGTAACTTTGATACCATGTTGGGAAAATATTTATGAAAACACTTTGATTTTTGTTGAGTGTGATATGTTCTTACATGTTCTATTCTCCTAGTTCTTTTTATGGTGATTAATGTTACAAGAACACCTAAGACATAGAGAAAAGAAGGAATAGGAGGTCAAGAGAGGAAAAACTCCTAGGTCTAACTAGGGTTCCTTTTATAGTGCCATGTCATTCCACCTATCTATCTATTATACTAGCCCTAGGTGTGAGATCTAAGAACCTAAGTATTCTTATTCGTATTCACTTAACAAAGAGCATGCTATATGGTTGGATAGGAGGTAATAGGAGGTGAAACAACCTTCTCCTACACCCCATGCCGCCCCTTGACACTAAGTGTGTTACATGTACCCTATTCAATTTTACCATGTAAGTTGGATAGGTGTAGGGACTTGTTCCTCTACACACAACCTATGCCCCCATGGTCAACTAGTAGGATATGACTCTCTACCTTCAACACCCTTATTTTTTTGGTTTGCTAGCATTGATTTTTGGATGTGTTTGCATAGGTATGACCCTGGACATGTTTGACATTACATACCCCCAAAGTGGCCCACTTTCCCTAAGCAATTATTAAAATTGTAATTTGGTTTGTTTTCATCTAGATATCCTTTTTTCTCTTAGTTAATTGTTTGTTCATTCTAGTTGGTTCTTAATAGATAATTGGTTCTGGTATGTAGTTTCTTGTGATAGGATCTATTACTTAACTACTTAGATTAGTCTTACTTTCCATGTTAGTGCAATTTTTAGTCTGGTAGAGTGAATTTATCTTCCTTACTATTTCTAATCTGCTTTAGTATAATTCTATCTTTCTTAGTGAGGTGTTATTTGTTCTCTTAGTTAGTTATCCCTAATTGTTAGGAGTAACATTGATTTCAATATTGCTCTTCGCTCTAGCATGATCCTTGATGTCATACAAAACAACCAACTTTTCAACCCTAAAACCCTAACTCCATGCCCATGAAACCTTAAGAAACAATATAGGTCTCATGTCATCTTTTCCCCCATTGGATTTAAACCCTTACTTTCCACCTCTATAACCCGATATCGTGTGCTTACAGATTGTGTTGAATTAGAGTGCAGTGTTAGGGTTAATTTTTGTAAGCTTGGTGTACGTGAAACAAGTTGTATGTCATGAAAGAAAAATCCTACAAAATAGAGGTTGTTAGGAAAAAATGTAAGATGAATATCAAGGAGAAAAATGGATATAGATAGGAAGAGGAAAGGAACTTCAATGACAAGAAACTATCATGATATCATAGGAAGGGAAGTCATCTATGACTAGAGGTAGGATACAATACAACAACCATCATATGTACCAAGAATTAGTGTTAAAATAGAAAATAAAGCTTAATTTACATAAAAATTGACTATGGTCGTAAATAAGAAGAAATGGTGCACTTAACACCAACCTTGAAAAAAATAGAACATGAACTTATTCAATCCTAAGTTGATTTATAATAGAATTAAGATTAATATATATTCATTCTATAAATTAGTTAAGCTAGAAAACTAAGTCCAATAAATGTAATGCTTGACATCCTAGCTAATTAAGATATTTGAGATCCGATCTTAAAATTAGTTTGCTATTTTGAGATGTTTATTTGGTCCTCAAATATATTAGGGTTACTTGATTATACTACTAGATGTATAATCTTGGAATATATATTTCCCTAACATTATGAGATTTAGTATGATTTGGCAATATCTTTTCATGATTTAATTTTCATAACAGTATTTCCTTCTGTCAATACTATTTAACTAAAGTTTACCTATTTAAATCAGTTATGCTATTACAAATGATTTTATAAAAAACTAACTCTCCACTAATATACTTGTGATTGTGAAAATATTTACAATCAAACTTACATTTTTGGATATGATTTATCATGTTATAGCCATCTTTATCTGTGTTATTTTCCTTTTGCAAAATAGTGATTTTTATGACACATTTATCTATATATATGAATGCATTGGTTGTCTCATGAGAGATATGGTTATACAACATGACAAATATCATTGTGTGGGTTTGTGAATTATATTTTACACTCCATTAACTCATTTATAATCTTGAATCTTTGTATCATGTAGATAAAGTGAATTATGCAAAATTCCCCATAATTATTTATCTATTAATATTAGTCGTGGCAATACTATTGTTATCAACCTACCAAAGTCAATAATGTACTAATGTAATTCATCATATTTTTATCTTTTATATGAATCCTAATATGTTCATTGAGTCACATGAAGGGTACTAAAGCTATCAAAGCATCAGGTTGGGCATCATATAAACCTAGTCTCATCATAGGTGTATGTCAGGATTAGGGTTTTCCTCTATTTCTCTTTATAAGTTCAACAAGGTAAAATTTTCAAGCCTATATAAGGTTTTCTATAAACTAACCAAAAGACATCCAATTCATGGAATTTGGGTTTCTACGGTCAGGAATTCATATTTTGTATGTCAAAGTAGGTTAGATCACTTGGACATATTAGTGTGCTCAAAGAATCATTGGGAAATATTGTTGAATTTTGCTATAAATCATAGCTCACATCATAGATTTGCAAGTGCTCAAGAATTGATTAGCTAGTACACATGTATTCAAAAATATAATATGTTCTAGTTAAAGAAAAAATTCCAAACATCTTTAAATTATTTAATTGAAAGATAAGAAGAATTGGTCCTAAGTCTTCAAATGTTGAAGTGTTTTTTTAGAAATGAGTGAAGTTGGATGTCTATAGAATATCACAATACACCAATGTTCAATAAGGTCAAATGTAATTTTATAACACTTGTAGTTGAGCATTAAAGTTATCATGTAGATAGGTTTTACCTGTGTAGAATTGTGCTAAAATTTCAAACTAGACATTGTTGAAGAACGAAAAAGTGATATCATGTGTACATGATTATAAATCACGATGTTGAGTGGCGTGCTTGGGGATAAAAATAAGGAGATAATTTTTTATTCTTATGACTATTAAGTGGAACTATGAAATAATATTGATATTAATCAATCTTACAGTGACATAGTTCATGATACCCTCCATTGACTTGTCCATAATTTAAAGAAGGTGTCTCTCATACTCAATATAAATATGAATATAAGAAGAATATGGAGTGAAAAACGTTTCTTGTCTATGTAGATTCACTTGAAGGAGTTTATTCCAAAAAATAATAGTTCCTGTGTTGAATTGAAGAAGAAGAAGAAAACAAATTGTGTATAATGTCTTTAGAGGCTAATGAGATATATGCATGCCCAAATGACTATGTGCTATTTGAAAAGAATATAATAGTTCAATAGAGTGTCCAAAATGTGAGCCCTCAAGGTAGAAAACAAACATTATCCTAATAAAATATGCTTCCCTACCAAGGTGATCTGGTATATACCCATGATACCTTGGTTCCTGAAAGTATTTGGAGAAGAAAATATAGTATACCATGCAAATGTTATGACAAAGGATGATGATATTCTACAGTATCCATAGGATTTTCCTAAATGTGAGAATGACTCATTATTCTCTGAGTTTGGTGAAGATGCCAAAAATCTAATACTATCCCTATGTACTAATAGTATGAACCCATAGTGTATTGGATTTTTGTAGTGAATTCTTAGGACCAAATTTACCTTCCTACCAAAGTCTCGTAACAATGATAACTATTATGGAAAGGGCACAATCAGCACATGAGTGATAAAAATACCTTATGAACATTGATAACAAGCACAGCTTTGTGCTTTTTACAACTTGAAGGAATTTAGTGATTATGTGTTTGAGTACACATGTTTGATTATTATTGATAACACACCTCAAAGTAGCTTGCAAGACAATATAACTACACTTTCATCAAGTTTTTTTGAGAAAAAGGTGTAATTTGAGTTATCACGGTCATCCAAAGATGTCCTAGGGATATATAATGGTTTTCCTATGATCCAAAAACTCATCTAGGGTATGATATAACCGCATATGTATCCCACATTATGCATCATGACCAGAATTGCAACCCTATTTCTCAGCAGCCCTGTTTCTATTTCCCTTCAGTCCCATCCGGCTGTTGTCACACTGTTTTTTATTAGTCAAGCTAAAACCCGGGAGCCAATAATAAAAAGAAGTATCCTTTTCGTATCTACCGTGTACGAAGGAGCAAGACCTGAGTGGCTATGCAGTTCGGACCGTGGCGCTAAAACCCGGAAGCCAAAAGAGCAAGACAATACTTTTTCCATCTCGTCTATTCCCCATACAAAGGTGCAAGACCCGAGATATCAAATTTGTTTTATTTGATCACTTTAAATCCAAGCTTTAATCTGCAGTATGGACTTGGCTTGCCAATTCATCAACGGCCATGTTAACTAATACAGACGCAATATTACTGATTTCCTGGTGTGAGCGCTCGTTTCAGCATGCTAACCTACTATAGCACCACTTCTCCTTTCACTACTCTCATTTGCTTCATGCGAGATTGCCAGTATGTTTCCTATAACAATCAACCACCCATCGACTTGTGGTCCAGGGAGCAGTGAAGAAGCCGCTTTCATGTGGTGATTGGCTATAATGGAGTTACCCCGATTTTGTGGATTCCTTGCAGTATAAATATGATGCTTTGAAATTTCAGATGCCTAATGCGCATCGCTATACTATTCATTTCTTAGAATCCTCATCCCTACAAACCGATGCTGATCGTGCTTAACCCCCTTCACCAATAATAGAGAGGTACCTTTGACCAGGTTTCAAAACAAAACATAGGTTGCCATGCTGCAAGTTTATCTAGTCGGTTATCTCCAAGATGCACAATCTATTCTGATGACTTAGTTGCATAAATTACGTCAATGACTGATGTGCTCGATGGGTACAAACAGTTACCAAATGCACATTGCATCTAATACAACTTCTACCACGTAAGAATTCAGTATGATCTTGATCTGCATACTCTTTTCTGGTTGGTAAAAGATAAAAAGAAGGCAGCCCGCAATTGGTTCTAAGGTAAATTACATCTTTTGATTATTTTCTTCCTACAGATGGATTCGTTTCCTTTAGCTATACCAGTTAAAAGCAATGAGAAATCGATGAGTTGACACCCATCAGTTTCGTACTTTCTCTGCAATTGTAAGCAAAAAGTTTACATTGACATGTGGTCCTTTGTGTCTTTTTTAGATGAAATGTAGTCCGTTGTGCCAACAAATGTGCTATATAAATGTTCATACTTCTCTTATTCATGTTATTAATAAATTCCAATTCCTCTTACTGTTTGGTTTAAGTGGAAAACAATATGTTGTCCGTCGGGAGAATCTTTTTCCCAAATCCTTTAAGGTTCCATGCAGTCTTCTCTATTTATTCAAGTACTCCGATTCCACTACATGGATATAACATTGATATTTTGCATGTTATGAGGAGGCCTTTTGATATAATCTACCACGGTTTATCATCTAACATACATCGTACTCAAGGTTCGTTATGATGAATAGCCGCTGGTAGTAGAAAGTTCAACAAGTTATTCAACTCTAAACCTAGATTGGAGTGGCTGCCGATGTTCAGTAGTTGCAAATCAGCAATGACATATGAAACTTAGAGTGTTAACCATCAAAGCATTGTCTGCCATATATGGTGAATTTCATTATTGACAATGTTCATTTTTTTTTTCAAGTAACTTTTTTCCATATTCTTAGGGTGTCCTTCCAATGCAAAGTCAAATAGAAAGAAGCTAGGGGCATGTACAGAAAGTATAGGTGATATGTATATGTGTTCACTGTCAAGTCCCATAATAATTGAAACTAAAGTAACACAAGCACAAATATGTGCCGTGACATCCCATCTAATCTATAACTTGTTTCTTATCCTATATAAATCATGTGACGGAGATATTCTATGCCTCGTCAAACAAAGGCGTACAGAGTCAAAAGTACCGGAGCAAGAACATATAACATGGGGCACTGAGTATATGCTGGATCATGTCTACATTCAGGATCAAAGAATCACTATGTAGCTAAAAGTAAAGACCGTGATCAAGTGTAATTAGACTCTTTTAAAAATCTTATGCAAGCGCCTGCCACAATAGCGTGATTAGAAGCTAGAGCAGTTATACAAAATGTGGAATGAGTATCGGTTTGGATCATCGAAATGAGGAATAAGTATCGGTTTGGATCATACTAAAATTTGACAGGCTTTTGCCTAAACCATTATCCTGATACGAATTGCAAGCTTAGTTTAGACCAGTGAAATATTTGAAAATCTTTGACCCACGTAATAAATATGGAGTTTGGGGTTAAGTACTGGCCGACCTAAATAACATACAAAAAAGAAGATGAGCTTAACAATATATGTAAATACATATTTATTAATAGAGACCAAGATGACGATGATGTACCATCCTTGAAAAACATACACCTCAATGTGTTGGATTAAATCCAACTATATGGCTTAAAAGTATATTGTCAACATTAGACATGTATAGTAGTATATAGTCATATCCCATTTACATCATGAGCAACATCTGCTGCTACTATTTTGTGGGCTTACTGGTGATTACAAAAATCCCATATTCTTTTAGGGAGTGGTCAACAAATTACAATTGAGTTGATTTTTCAGAAAGCATCGGACCTTTATATTTATCCAATATATTGGTTGTATTATGTTGTAATAAACGACCAGACCTACGTGTATATGTAATTTATCTAGGTATTTAGGTCTTAGGTCTGGTTTTACCTTTGACAATAACCCGACGTATAAATGTAAGCTTAAAAGGTTCATCGTGGCTATGCGTGTAAGTTATATGGATCCAACTTTCGTAAGTTTGTGCAGGTCAAACATGAGATGGATCGAGCTAGGCCATTCAGATGCTCAACCTTACATAGAATAAGTTGCTAAGATGATTTGTCTCAAGGGTAATGGAGAACATTCGGTTGACACTTAGGCTCCAATTATTTTGTGATACATGGTCCTGAAAACTTATGAACAAAAATTTCATATACATGTTTCGTGATTGGTTTATGAAGCTGAGAAGCTTACATTTTCAATTACTTCCTGAGAGTTACAGAAAAATTATCAATATTCAGCTTTCTGCTAAAACACGTGGCAAATGAATTTCAAACTAAATAACAATACTTCGTATGCAATTAAATTTCAATTTATTTACAAGTAGTAAGTATAAAACATTTATGACAAGGAATGATAGTGGTGCAGATATGCTATATTGTCAAAATCATAATCATGCTATGGTATATCATACACCATAACCACATTAGGGTAGGACATTATACATCATGATTGCACCATTTCACTACAGTTTTTAAAATTGAAACCATGTCCACCCCATGAAAAATAACTGCGCAGTAGTACATCACAAAATATGTCATTTAAGAAACATGAAGTGATAAACCACAATTTGCTATGACCTCGGATGAATAATATACACTAATATTCACAAATATATGAAATGTAGAGATCGTTACACTACAAGGAAGGAAGGATTTAGCGACCAAGATAGTGACGACACATGTAGTTTGTCATAATTGTTACTCCAAACATGACAACACAATTTTGTGGTCGCTATTAATACTATTATTAGCAACCAAAATTTTTATCCATCACAAATATTTAGTCCATTCCGTCGTTAATTTTCTCTCTCTCTCATTACTATCTCATTTTTCTTTAAAATCTCATTCTACTACCTAAATTTGACTTTTTATCATCTTAAAAGTAAATAAAACAAAAACACTCAAATATGTTGGGCCTAAATTTCCCATCCTCCCCCCGCCAGCATGCACAAAAATCCCTGCGGCCCGCGTGATCAACAACGGATCCACCGAATTCCGATCCGCTCTGGCTCCCACTCCTCCCCGCACGTTTGTTCCTTCAACCTTGCCGATCTCCACGCGTAGTGACCCCTCTTCTAGCCCACTCCGCAACCCCTCCACATCCTCCCAAAAATACTGCGATCTCTTACAGATTCCCAGCTACAGATCTACAGGAGTTTGTGATTGCCGATCTAGGAAGGGAGCGCCACAAAAGACAGGCATGATCGCAGGAGGCAAGTGTTGGTCTATAGTAGGGCAACCGAGAGACGATCTAGTATAGGAGGAAGCAACCACAAGCAAGGTCATAGGAGACCTCCATTGTGCTCCCCATCCCGCACTCATCTCTTTCCTAATTGATATACATTCCTCTCTATTTTTGACAGTAGCCTGCAGTCTCCTGCTGGTGATCCATGGGTGGAGGAAGGGTTGTGGACCCAAGACAGGAGGTAGGAAGGAACTTTGGAGGCAAACAATGTGATAAGATTCATGTTTACTTCTAGTGTAGCCACATGGTATGTCTGTTTTCTCTCTGCCTTCCCTACAAAATGTGTTATTTTTCATCTTAGAATTTGTAAAATACAAATAGCAATTTTAAACTATACATATGATCTCATTTAAATCAAACATGACCCTAGAAGATTATGTTTTAAACTTACAATATACATTTAAAATTATATCGATTTCAGAATTTTATACGCTTGCATCTTTCAAATTTTAGAATCCTAATGAACATTTTGTTGATTTCAGAATGAAAAAGAAATAGCAGTGTTTCGCTCAATCTAGAACAAGAATCTACACATTATATGGTGCAATCTGGAACCATTTCTGTACTAACAAAGAAATGGTATTTTAGGCACCTGTTATAATATAGATATCCAATTATGTCTTAACCATTATGATATATCATATAAAAATTTATATCCTAAATGCCCAAAAAGGCAATGTAGAAAGGTATGCTTATTTAAACATTGGCATGTGCAACTAGTAAGGTGAAAAATATTAATGAAGAACAAATAATAATCCATTTTTTTCTACTCTAACGAGGGCCCTAACTAATACCTTCAAATGGATGGATGCTTCTGTAGGATGGTGTATTGTTTTCAGGATCTCTTCAACTATAAAACTTGAGTTCAAGTGCACCTTTTTTTATCGTGCATTGTTCTTGTTGAATGCAAGATTACTCATCAAGTCTATTATAATTAGATTGTTCTTACAGTTTGGTTATTTTAGCTTGAAGTGATAAAAACCATCTTCCGAGCATCAACATGTGCTCTAGCCAATAATTTTCCAATTATGCATCAAGTGTCCCCATGCCACTCTATCTATTATACGGGTACACCCTATTGGGTAGATCACCATCATCAATGCCATTTAGACTTACAACTTTCAGTAGTGGGTAAACCTATTGAATACTCTCCATATACTGGGGCTCAAGTTCCTCTCCCAATGCCAGTTCTTTTCATACCATCTATCAAATTTCCTACTACGAGCCTTGTCTTATGTTCACCCTCACTCTGATCTCAGTCTTCCTCGAAGAGGATAATATAACTCACAAGTATCACTGACTCCACATCCACACTCTTTTTTTCTAGCTTGAATCCTAAGAAGAGTGTTGCCATTGATCTTCATAGTCGCATGGCCCTCCTACACACTCTCCCAACCTATGAGGCACAATCTTATGACGGCCATCATGGTTATCTACAAATCATTAGTTGGTGTCATTCCCAAAGCAAGGTACCCAGGTGTCAGCGGGCTCATAAAGGTATGAGCTAAGCAAAGAACGGCACCTAGAGACCACATTTGTGTCTTGTCAGGGTGAGACATAGATGGAGCATGTGCCACCTATGAAAGCCTCCATCGGTGGCTCCAGCTACCTCTTTATCTCGATCATAATTGGTTTGTGACTTTTAGTGCCACTTTGGAAATCTTAGTTAGGAATCTCTAATCCAGAATAGCGATTCTGACATATGGTGGAACATCATCTGGAAAAGATTCACTTCTAGGGTCAATACATCTCATTAATGAAGGCTTAGAACTATAGCCAAAGTTGTCAAGCAAGATCCTTTTTTTACTATTATTGAAGTAGTTGTTTGTTTCACTTCTAATATCAATTCAAAAGGATGATTTAAATTCTTTTTTCTCCTGGGTTCACTAAGGGATCATCCATTCTATGAGGTGATTCTTAATGGAGTATTGCCTCATGTTCTGGGGCTTATTACAGTATTAGAGGATTCACCATGTAATTTTACTTGTTGTTTTAGAGTATTGTCTCATGTCCTGTGATGTATTATATTACTAGAGGATTTACCAAGTCTATAGACTCCAGTTGTTGTTCTATCTAGATTGTTGACATCATATCAAATTCTAGTAGTGTACTTGGTTTTGTAATATGTACATTTTATAATATTCCATATTTTCTAGACTTTTGCGTGTTGTTCCCTACAAGTTTGCCAACCTATATACATGGTTTCCTTAGGCAAAAAGGGTTGAACTTTGAGAGCCGAGTTATTTACTATGTTCCTGAGTGAGTGGCCTCTAGTTTTTCCTTTGGGTTGTCCTCAGATGTGACTTCTTATTATGAGAATGTTCTATTGAACTTTACTTGCTGAAATAAGCTATTTTTTGTTGGGTCAAATTTCTTGCACAACTGTAGTGGATGTCTCAGTTCGACTATGGAAATCCTATGAATTTTCTCCTTCTTTGTGTTGTCACAGCTGGTTTGCCTTTGTCATAGGCATGGGAGAGGTAGATATAATGCCTCTCTTGATCCTAGAAATAGTGAATTAGAGTCAAGACATACTAATCCATCTACTAGTCCAACATTTCTCTTTCCTACAAGTAATGTTTTTTGCTTGTATTTCACATATAGTGGGTTGGAGCAACTACCATTAATTTCAATCAATTATGTTTTTGTAATTGCCATCCAATGTTAAGGTCGTGATTTTCTTTGGGTTAAAATATATAGGACGACATTTACTTAAGAATCATAAGCATTTCAAAGTAAATGAAACACTTAATAATGAAATTTCCATTGCTAGCTGGATAACATTCACTATTTTCATAAGGGTGACACTCATGAGATTCTTGATGAATAGAGGTGGGGTGGACTGCTTTGATTTGGGTGGTTTATGAGGTCATTGGGTTTACTAGTTGTCCCGATGTGCAATGTAGGGACTTTTTTTTTCTTAGATAAATGTGGTCGTACTCCTATTATTAATAATAAAAAGAGCTATAGGTCGAGTAGAACTAGCATCAACTTGAGAAAATTAGTCATTGTGTTGAATGGGGGGATTAAAAATCTCCTTCTCATGCACAAAAGTTCAAAAATCACGACATTAATCAAAATGTCACTAATATGCCATGGTTTGTTGATTCAGTTCAATTTTATGTGTAATTTTATCCTTAGGAAACTAGGATTAGGTATACATTATGATATTTATTTTGACATATTCTAATTTATATTTTGGTTATTCAAACCATCTATGCCTTTTTGGTGTGCCTGAGAACTGGCAAGCAACAAAAGATATTGAAAAACATGCCAATACAAAACATAAGATTTCCTAGGTTGAGAAGGAGACAAACTCGTCCTTTGCTACATTGCCTAAGATTTCTTAAATGCAAAAGAGTGGCATTCATCTACATTCATTTTATTTGATTTCCTCCTTCTACTAATTGATTAGACTCCTATGATTCCTTTAGTTTCATTTCCTACTTTTGGAATTTCTTGTTAAGATTATTCATGGGGTCTAAGAGTGAACTTAAATTTGTAGGTTATATATGATGAATTGATGTCGTTGAATGAAGGTGTGAGCATTTGATAGATTGAAAATTGTATTGAATTTGCAAAAATAGAGTTACTACTGAAAATTTATACATATTGTCCATCCCATAATCTACTTTTATATTTGATTATTTCATGTATTAACTGAGGCATCCAACTAGGTTCATTTGAGGTGAGAACCTTGGAAATTTTGGTAGATCATGTATTAGTATCTAATTTTTATCTTAGCATCCGTGGTTTTGGAATTTTTTCCTAAATATAATCAATCATAGATCCTTTCTATAACTTCCATAAATAAATAGCCTATCACTGCCATAGGGCATATTGATGTGACTAGCTTAACAATTAGACTAAGAATTGAACAAGGCACCAGTTCATCAAATGGCTAGGTGTGGAAGGAGATGAAATCATATTTTGGTGCATTGCCTAAGATTTTCCAAGTATGAAAGAGTGGCATATATTCTACATTTCTGTTGGTATGTATGCCCTGAGAGCCAGTCATGGGATGATTGGTGGGATACATTAATATTGATTTGATAAACATTAACGGCAAGCTTCAAATTCTTTCTGGTTCAGTCATTTGAGATAGTGATAGAACAGATTGAATGTCTAGAGAATGACAGTACTCAATGGTGTATGCCTTCAGGTTCAGGACCTGAACGATGAGATCATATGGATGCTAAGAGTTTGTACATTCTTGTTACGTCCCTAGTCGGATGTCATTGTGGAAGGTAGATAGACAACAATGACACACAAGACTAGATTGTGATGTTGGTTGATGACAGAATCTCATTAGTCATGATAAAGAGATATCAAACCAAACACATAGGTACTTGTTAGAGAACAAGTGTACCAGACAAACACACCGTGAGTTTGACACATGAAACCATGACATGGTAGTCACAGTCAGTACTCATAGTAATGGTGGTGAGTGTGATTCTTTGACCTAAAATCACTACACTCAACACATGTCGTTGGGCACACTTTGACATCATCAAATGCAGTCCTGAAACACGGGTTGTTATAAAGGTGATGATTGGGTTGCTTTGACACATGGGGCTTTTGAGGGGTGAGTGATAGATATGGGATTTGTCCCTCCTGAGGGAGTTTGATATCCAAGGCCACTTGATGAGTAGGATTGAAATAGGCGTGCACACGCATGTGCGAATCAGTATGTGACAATGATGTCATACATATCTTGTTACACCCCGATCTCACAATCTCCTCAAATCATGAGATTAGGGTGTAAGATAGGATTTATAATTAACACGAAGAACACCATTAACTTTTTCTTTCCTTAAGAACTCCTGTTTCTTCACATTGAACCACATAAAACATCTTAACAAGGGAATCTGAATATTTCTTTTACTAATCAGACTTTAACAGAAAAGATACATATATAAACATTCATGATGTCTTTCACAACTTGTGCACATAAACCTTGTTAATTAGCATACATATCGAAGAGGAACAATATTACACATCGTAATTACAACTCTCTCTCTCTAAACTCTTACTGAGGACCTAGAGTGACAAGGACCGACTGACTCAACAAATCTCATACTTGACTCCTGTGGCAGATCTACTCTGACGCTCTGATAATCTTCAAGTCCACGCGGTTAACCCTAAAATGTTTGAGTAGAGGGGTGAGCCTACTCGCTCAGTGAATGAATACTTCATGGAAACAGACTAATGCACTAATGTGATCAAAGATATAATTTGATTAAATGATATGAAATTTAACAACTATAATTACTACACTGAGCAGTTCTAAAGCAATATAATTGAAATAGCAAAGAATATAAATATTGCATCCAAAGAATAACTACTAGAAAACTATGCTCTAGTCATTCTTAACTCTTTCATTTATAAGTAATTCTGTGAACCTATATGATCATATTTTAGATTATGCCCTAAATATATGCAGTGTACTCTGCATATAAAGGTCCGCAACAAGTCCATGCTACGGCCCCACCGTACAAGACTTAGCGACACACCCGGGAATGCTAAGTCTGACGCCAGCCCTGTTCTGCCCCAGGACCACAGGCTCTCCGGCCTACAGGCTCTCCGGCCTTAATGCACTACTCCGAGTGCTCTCTCGACTCCTCCTACTAACCTGAGCACACAGGCGGAGGGTCACAGGGTTACCTTCGCGACTCCGCACGAATGGTGTTAGATAACCGTGTTTTCTGGTGAAACCGCAGTGCCATTGTGACACAAGCACAATTGTTGTTAGACACTGCCCTTTTTCTCTTTCCTCGTTTGTCCGCGACACACGCACGGATGATGTTGCAACACGAGTTTCACCCCAAAGCTGCAGATACCACTTAGGGGTTCTACGGTGTTAGGGCACTTAGGTCTATACTTGATTAACAATAAACAATTTAACAGAAATATCACATAGCAACATCAAAACTCATGTATTCAACATATATCATATCTCAGTAACATCCCTTTCTAGGGCATGTCATATCTCATCACCTGCAATTTACGAGATATATATTGAAATATAAGAAGTCCTGCAGTATGTAGATATCATTTCAGAGAGAACAAGCATATAAAGTTAAATGCACTAGAAACATACAATTCAACAGTTAAGCATCACCACATCTCATATCGAGACCTTTCATATTACCATAGCATGATTCATTGAACACCCTATCCTTATGGTTTCATTTACCATATTCATTCATCACATGCCAACACCCTACTCTTAGGGCTGCATTTGCCTCATTCACCTTTTCATTTACCTCATTCACTTGTCACATGGCTCTCATAATGATTTCATAAGATATAAGCATTCACTAAATAAAGATTGTATTCAACAAATCGCATGCAATCAAATTAGACATGAAACCATGGAAATTTAACTAAATTTAGGTTTTCCATATCATCACTGCGATATCATGTATCCAGAATAAGATTCAATTAAGATAACCCATGAGGTACATCCTAACCACTTATAGGATTACTAGTCCTTTTCAAACAGGTTGAAACTCTAGCGATATTCCAATTAGGTCAAACCCTAATTACATCATTTGATATAAATCTAAAAGCATCCTCAATAGGAAGTGTTGCATACGTATCTGATATGAATCTACCGTTTAGGAGTCATTCAAACAGAGAAGGAATCCATATCATATCAATTTACAATAACTTAAATCAAATGGACATTTCAGGATTTAGAATTCACATGCTAAGCATTTAGGGATTTGGATGTTATAATCAAATTCGTGCATTAGAATGTTTGAAGGAAGAACCCACTCACCCTAAGGTGTGAAAACACCTTAAAACTGCAGCTCAACTCAGGGAAATCTCGAATTCCCCTCAAATCCCTAGCAAATCTCCCAATTCTTCTTCCATTCAACTCGGGAACCTTGAAAAAGAGGGATTATGAAGAAAGGGTGAGAAAAGAGGGAATTTCGACATCCTCTTGGACAAATTCAGAGCATGGACGGAATCTTGACATAAGAGAGAAGATTCACCATAAAAGTCTATGCAAGGAATCCGAACTTACTTGATTTCATCCTTCCTGGAATCACAAAACCCTAATTCAGCAATTCCCCCACTTTCTCCACTCAAGCCCTAATTCTCCCCCTCTTTCTAGGAGCTCGTTTCTCTGGAATGAATGATGAAGAATGAGAGCTGCTTGTGTGTGTGGTCGTTCATATAAGTCAATTGAGCTGCTTGGGTCAATTGCATATTGACCCAACACTTAACTTTAATTATATAGGCTGAATATTCAGTTATACAAAAGTTACTGTAATTCGTTTATTTCAGAGATCAAACCTTTTCCAACAATTATGAGAATTTAGCAAGTTGTTTATAATTGATCTATAAAGCTTCGGTTAAAATTTGAGATCATTTGGATTTAGAAATAAATAATTAAAAATCGAACAGTGCACTGCTATATTGCAGTCTGCAGAATATATTCGGCCGAGTTTGTCCTACACAAACTCGACCGACACCCTTACTGTAGGGATTCAAAAGTCATCCAAAAATTATGCCAATTTAACAGAGTGTCTAAAATGGTATTTATTAAATACTTCTAAAATGTGAGATCAATTGGATATACCAATAAAAAGATAAAATTCAATTACCACACTGCTGTAAAATTCTAAAATTGTGATCGGTCGAGTTTGAAACTCGGCCGACAAACAGGTCAGAGCATTCTTCAAAAATTCTGATATTGTCCAATGTTGTTCACATTTTATATATCCAAATCATATCCAAATTTGGAGTAAATCATAGTTACACATAAAATACTAAAAATCATTTAGTGAGACATTCTACTTATTAAATTATGTATTCATGTATCATCAAAACCCTATTTTGGGCCTATTAGGGTTTATGTTTCTCAAACCGTAATTCTCAAGACAAAAGAACATTTAGACTTCTTATCATAGTTAAAACATCCTAATTGTGTTATCGTTATTAATTAGATTTCAAGAATGATTATTCTAATTAATCTTTGTGATTGTCTAGGTAAACCCTAGTTTACCAGTTAAGCTCAGATGGGGTCGTAACAACTCTCCCCCCCTTAGAATGTTTCGTCCTCGAAACATGAACCTACAAGAAAGATACATTCAAGGTTATTCTAAGCTTCTAAAACCTTCCATGTCATCATATTCTTGTATTTCATACCTGAATGTAGTTTTCAACATTAGATCTTTTAATTCTTTACTAAATCACAACATATTTCAAATAGTTCTCAATAATATCAAGCAAATTCTTTATGCCACAGACAAACATAGAATGCAAAGATAAACCACCACGCTTTCGCTGCGCAACTCTGATACAACTATCTCAACTTATGCTTCTCAGAGAGTTCTATTGTTCTGTATCACCTTTAAGTGACAAAAGCAAGTTCACCATGCTGTTTTAAACTTTAATAACATGCTACTCAAATAGCAAAACAGTCTTGAATTAAAAGACTAAATTCAACAATCAATTGCACAATACTACTCTTGGCATCCCCATTGGGTCATGGATACATGAGGTGAAGCATTACCACCTCATCCCATACTATCCTGTGATCTGTGGGTTATAGGCCCACACACAATTCAAAGTGTAACCATCGTATTATATCATTTTAGGGTTTCAACAACAGTAATAAGGTAATCCACTATTGTATCAGTCATTCAAGCATTAATCATACTCAATTACCATTACTCAGTTATATTAGATCTAGGTATAACAAGCTACACCCCATTAGGGTTACTTGTCCAGACAATCTGATTATCATCCCTTTCTATTAATATGAGTGAATAGGTATAACTACCTTATTCAGGATATCCTTCCATGTGTTCTGACATCATCCAAACCGTATCACCATGTCACAAATACACAATAGTAAGATGCATATCAGGTATGAATTACTACAACTATCATACGCCTTTAGTTTAACATATAGCTTGCACACATACACTGAAATCATATGTAGAACCAGCTTTCATACCTTAATATGCCTTCAACAAATCATACATGTAAAAAAAAATTCACATATTAAACAAAGCTAGTGCTTTCCCATATCTTTCTGCTCATTCATTACTTCTTTACCTTTTGCTACCTATCCTTTCATATGATTATATACAATAAACATCATTCTTGCTATCACACAAGAATTTATTTCTTATCGCACTTCATCATATTGAATGTTACTATTACATTCACTAGATGACCCCACCAAGGTAGTTATGCCTCATATATGATTCATTTTCTCTTATCATTTCATTCCCACCTTGCTCTTATTAAGGAATATATGAAAGAGAAGATGATTTTAAGACTTGGAATACTTGTATTCAAACATTCCCTTAATACATTCTCGTATGCAGATTTACTTAGTTATCAACAGAGATATTTGATTAATTAGTACTTGCTTGAATCTCACAACCTATTTATTTTATAACTTCTTCATCATATTTCAAACCCTTTCTTACGTTTCATAGTCCTCTTACTATATACTACTCTTTAACCCGTCATCTTTAATTCTAAATTTTTCTCTTATGACCATGTTGCTTATTCATATGTATGGTCATGTATACCATGTTGCACATATTTCCTCCTTTACCTTTATACTATTGTGAAGTTAACATTCTAAATTAATAGTCCTTCTATTAATTTTTCCTCATGTTGAATACATTACATATTCTTCATTTTTAAATCAAGTGGATCATGTATGGGTCAAACATAGTTTCTCTTTCAATCAAGTTTTTCTCTTCTGAATACAGTCCACCTTTGTATGACTTATTCATTCGTTAAACTACACCTATGTTCTTTGCTTAGAAACTAGTTTGTTGTTCTAGTCTTATGAATTACATGTTCATACGATCCTCTTCACTTTTACTCTTTTGAAGACTCTTTACTTCTATGGACCTATTGAATGCTCAACCCTATTCTCTACTTAGCCTTTACTTTAGGGTTCATAAAAGCATTATACTCTATTCTATGATTCATTCTTCATGATTGATTCTTGCTATCTTGAACCATACCTACATTTCACATATCTTTTCTATATTTCATATGTATAGTTCATATAATATTAATCAATAAACTGATTATGAGCTTCATATCATGTTCTATTATTCCCACTTAAGGGTTTCACATTTGAGACCCCAAAGTTAAACCTCAGATATCAGTTTCAACTAATTCTTAGTTGTTCTGATCTTGCTCATATGTTTCAACACCTTACTGTATGTACATTCTTACTCTGATGTGGGTCTAAATATTCCAATTCTATTCTTATTATGCTATTAATAGGATTCATTAGATCCTAATAACGCATCCTACCAACCGGACCAGGCCAAACCTGAAATCCTGAAGCCAAGAACTACAAAGGATTACATTCTTCCTGAACTGCCACTCACAGCTCAGAAACTCGGCCGATCACTCTGGAACTCGGCCGATCGCCTTCCAGATTCTGAAACTCGGCCGACCAACTTCGGCCGATCAGCAGGAAACTCGGCCGATCCTCTGGGGAACTCGGCCGATCGAAACACTACTTGTTTACCTACAAAGAAACTCGGCCGATTCAAGACCAAACTCGGCCGACCAAAACGCTGTTTGAAATCCTAAACAAGGAACTCAGCCGACCAAAACGCGAACTCGGCCGAACCGCGCATAGACTGAAAACCTAAACAGACCTGCTGATATCAATTTCACTCGAATCAGCGGGCAAAACCATAGAAACAAAAGCTCATTTCAAGATGATTTCTAATCTACATGTTACAAAGAATGAAATCAATAAATGCTACAATTGCATAGTGTACAACAGATATTAAAGACCCATATTCCAAGGTATTGAATATTTCAATTTCAACATATAAGAGCATTTCTGTACTTTTCCAACAGAAACAACATTATGAAATGTAAGTTCTATCTCCTTTTACATTTATGCTCTTAATTCTTGTTTCTTTTCTTGTTTTCTAACCCTAACATTTCTAGGGTTCCTCTCTAGCCCATTCTTCCACTGTATACCTGGCCAGGGTATACGTGAGAGAATAGACAGAGTAGCTTGTACTGGTTGATCCAAGTACTCAGATATCGGGCCAGGATATCCAAATACTCAAATCCCCAAAGCTAACATCAAACACCTCCTATCTGCCACACATAGAACTCTAACTTACTAACTTAATGGTCCTTGACAACTCACCCTAAGCTCTGATACCAAGTTGTTACACCCCGATCTCACAATCTCCTCAAATCATGAGATTAGGGCGTAAGATAGGATTTATAATTAACACGAAGAACACCATTAACTTTTTCTTTCCTTAAGAACTCCTGTTTCTTCACATTGAACCACATAAAACATCTTAACAAGGGAATCGGAATATTTCTTTTACTAATCAGACTTTAACAGAAAAGATACATATATAAACATTCATGATGTCTTTCACAACTTGTGCACATAAACCTTGTTAATTAGCATACATATCGAAGAGGAACAATATTACACATCGTAATTACAACTCTCTCTCTCTAAACTCTTACTGAGGACCTAGAGTGACAAGGACCGACTGACTCAACAAATCTCATACTTGACTCCTGTGGCAGATCTACTCTGACGCTCTGATAATCTTCAAGTCCACGCGGTTAACCCTAAAATGTTTGAGTAGAGGGGTGAGCCTACTCGCTCAGTGAATGAATACTTCATGGAAACAGACTAATGCACTAATGTGATCAAAGATATAATTTGATTAAACGATATGAAATTTAACAACAATAATTACTACACTGAGCAGTTCTAAAGCAATATAATTGAAATAGCAAAGAATATAAATATTGCATCCAAAGAATAACTACTAGAAAACTATGCTCTAGTCATTCTTAACTCTTTCATTTATAAGTAATTATGTGAACCTATATGATCATATTTTAGATTATGCCCTAAATATATGCAGTGTACTCTGCATATAAAGGTTCGCAACAAGTCCATGCTACGGCCCCACCATACAAGACTTAGCGACACACCCGGGAATGCTAAGTCTGACGCCAGCCCTGTTCTGCCCCAGGACCACAGGCTCTCCGGCCTACAGGCTCTCCGGCCTCAATGCACTACTCCGAGTGCTCTCTCGACTCCTCCTACTAACCTGAGCACACAGGCGGAGGGTCACAGGGTTACCTTCGCGACTCCACACGAATGGTGTTAGATAACCGTGTTTTCTGGTGAAACTGCAGTGCCATTGTGACACAAGCACAATTGTTGTTAGACACTGCCCTTTTTCTCTTTCCTCGTTTGTCCGCGACACACGCACGGATGATGTTGCAACACGAGTTTCACCCCAAAGCTGCAGATACCACTTAGGGGTTCTACGGTGTTAGGGCACTTAGGTCTATACTTGATTAACAATAAACAATTTAACAGAAATATCACATAGCAACATCAAAACTCATGTATTCAACATATATCATATCTCAGTAACATCCCTTTCTAGGGCATGTCATATCTCATCACCTGCAATTTACGAGATATATATTGAAATATAAGAAGTCCTGCAGTATGTAGATATCATTTCAGAGAGAACAAGCATATAAAGTTAAATGCACTAGAAACATACAATTCAACAGTTAAGCATCACCACATCTCATATCGAGACCTTTCATATTACCATAGCATGATTCATTGAACACCCTATCCTTAGGGTTTCATTTACCATATTCATTCATCACATGCCAACACCCTACTCTTAGGGCTGCATTTGCCTCATTCACCTTTTCATTTACCTCATTCACTTGTCACATGGCTCTCATAATGATTTCATAAGATATAAGCATTCACTAAATAAAGATTGTATTCAACAAATCGCATGCAATCAAATTAGACATGAAACCATGGAAATTTAACTAAATTTAGGTTTTCCATATCATCACTGCGATATCATGTATCCATAATAAGATTCAATTAAGATAACCCACGAGGTACATCCTAACCACTTATAGGATTACTAGTCCTTTTCAAACAGGTTGAAACTCTAGCGATATTCCAATTAGGTCAAACCCTAATTACATCATTTGATATAAATCTAAAAGCATCCTCAATAGGAAGTGTTGCATACGTATCTGATATGAATCTACAATTTAGGAGTCATTCAAACAGAGAAGGAATCCATATCATATCAATTTACAATAACTTAAATCAAATGGACATTTCAGGATTTAGAATTCACATGCTAAGCATTTAGGGATTTGGATGTTATAATCAAATTCGTGCATTAGAATGTTTGAAGGAAGAACCCACTCACCCTAAGGTGTGAAAACACCTTAAAACTGCAGCTCAACTCAGGGAAATCTCGAATTCCCCTCAAATCCCTAGCAAATCTCTCAATTCTTCTTCCATTCAACTCGGGAACCTTGAAAAAGAGGGATTATGAAGAAAGGGTGAGAAAAGAGGGAATTTCGACATCCCCTTGGATCAATTCATAGCATGGACGGAATCTTGACATAAGAGAGAAGATTCACCATAAAAGTCTATGCAAGGAATCCGAACTTACTTGATTTCATCCTTCCTGGAATCGCAAAACCCTAATTCAGCAATTCCCCCACTTTCTCCACTCAAGCCCTAATTCTCCCTCTCTCTCTAGGAGCTCGTTTCTCTGGAATGAATGACGAAGAATGAGAGCTTCTTGTGTGTGTGGTCGTTCATATAAGTCAATTGAGCTGCTTGGGTCAATTGCATATTGACCCAACACTTAACTTTAATTATATAGGCTGAATATTCAGTTATACAAAAGTTACTGTAATTCGTTTATTTCAGAGATCAAACCTTCTCCAACAATTATGAGAATTTAGCACGTTGTTTATAATTGATCTATAAACCTTCAGTTAAAATTTGAGATCATTTGGAGTTAGAAATAAATAATTAAAAATCGAACAGTGCACTGCTATATTTCAGTCTGCAGAATATATTCGGCCGAGTTTGTCCTGCACAAACTCGACCGACACCCTTACTGTAGGGATTCAAAAGTCATTCAAAAATTATGCCAATTTAACAGAGTGTCTAAAATTGTATTTATTAAATACTGATAAAATTTGAGATCAATTGGATATACCAATAAAAAGATAAAATTCAATTACCACACTGCTGTAAAATTCTGAAATTGTGATCGGTCGAGTTTGAAACTCGGCCGACAAACAGGTCAGAGCATTCTTCAAAAATTCTGATATTGTCCAATGTTGTTCACATTTTATATATCCAAATCATATCCAAATTTGGAGTAAATCAGAGTTACACATAAAATACTAAAAATCATTTAGTGAGACATTCTACTTATTAAATTCTGTATTCATGTATCATCAAAACCCTATTTTGGGCCTATTAGGGTTTATGTTTCTCAAACCCTAATTCTCAAGACAAAAGAACATTTAGACTTCTTATCATAGTTAAAACATCCTAATTGTGTTATCGTTATTAATTAGATTTCAAGAATGATTATTCTAATTAATCTTTGTGATTGTCTAGGTAAACCCTAGTTTACCAGTTAAGCTCAGATGGGGTCGTAACATATCTCTTCCAATCTGCTCTGAGATCAAGAAAGTGAATGAACATTGACAGGATGACTGTTCCATGTCTCGAGTTCATTTGGGATATAAGTGACAAAGGAATTATACAGTTTCTATAACACCATTCATGGATTGCAGGATTGAAAGTTGTTCTCCAACTTTCTACTTTCACTTGGGTAGCACTGATGTGTGACTAGGCACCGCTCTTTTCTTGTGAAGTCATAAGTGTTATGGACTTTCACTGCCAATGTGAAATGGACCTGCAGGGTCACACACATAGGATTTAACCTGGAAGAGGAGTTTTGTCCACAAACAATGTTTGGATTGATTGCTAAAGGAGTTTAGTAGTTCAATTAAACACTGAATTAATTGATAGCTAAATATCATAATGTTCAAGGTGTTGGACATATTCATTTGAGTATCGGGTTGATTAAAACTGCAATTGACTGATTCTGCACAATCTGCACTCCCAACTGATCGACTCATTAGATGAACCAATCGGCCCAGCTTGGTGAACCAGACGGCTCAAGTGGTGTGTCGATCGGCTCATGATCAGGGTGAAACGATTGCTTCAAGTGTTGAAATGATAAATTCAACTGGTGCAACCGAGCAAGTTGGGAAAGTAGGATTGGTGAGAATTTTCCTTGCGTTTCACTTACCCAATTTGATTAGAACAAGTATTGGTATTTGATACCAATTAGAAACAAAAGAAGGAAAGTCAATCGAGAACTGATCAGGACCACGAACCGACCGGTTCAGAAGTGAACCGATCAGCTCATGGGTCCCAACCGATCGGTTGAGATGTCAACCAATCGGTTCAGATCCCCAACTGACTGTTTCAGTTGTGAAATGATCGGTTCAGGTTGCGAGTTGATTGTTTTGTGAAAAATCTCAAACCCTTCTACTCCTTCTTTTAGTCCCGCATTGCCCGGGATAGAGAACCCTGTCCCATGACCCTCCTATATATATAGGGGTATTGGGGGCTTCTCAGACAACAACTCAGTGCAACTATTTGCTCTGTGAAGTTGTCGTTCTCTCCGGTTTTGGTAACTGAGAGAGTGCCCAAGCAAGTGCTACCCGATAAGGGAGGCACAACAAGGGAAAGACAACTGCAGAAAGCAATTGGTGGCAGGAGAGTGTGTCAGTGACTATTACGCTGACCGGAGGGTGCGACTCCTTCCAATTCCTTGTGGGACAAGGAGATTGGAGTTCCAGGTGGTCCGTATGGACTACTTCAGAGGCGGGAGGTTTCTGCCGCTCGGAAGACAGTTGTCAGTCCCAACAGTCCCGGTGAGACCAGAAGTCTTCAGTCCCGGTGTGACCAGGAGCTGCAAAGACACCGTCCAAGACCGGAGGTGAAGACCACGCAAGCCGCGAGGTATTGTCACCGAGAAAGCCTCGGGACAAGGTATGATTCCACAAATTATCCTTTCCTATTGTACAGATGTTGACGTGTTTCCTTGTTCTCGGTTTGGGGAGGAGAAAAAATTTGTTTCCGCTGCCTTCTCTACCTCCCCTAAAACCCAACAGTGGTATCAGAGCCACGTCAACTGCTCTATGTTGGTATGTATGCCCTGAGAGCCAATCATGGGATGATTGGTGGGATACATTAAGATTGATTTGATAAACATCAAAGGCAAGCTTCCAATTCATTCTGGTTCAGTCATATGAGATAGTGATAGAACAGATTGAATGTCTAGAGAACGACAGTACTCAATGACGTATGCCTTCAGGTTCATGACCTGAACGATGAGATCATATGAATGCTAAGAGTTTGTACATTCTTGTTATGTCCCTAATCGGATGTCATTGTGGAAGGTAGATAGACAGCAATGACACACAAGACTAGATTGTGGTGTTGGTTGATGACAAAATCTCATTTAGTCATGATATAGAGATATCAAACCTAACACATAGGTACTTGTTAGAGAACAAGTTACCGGACAGACCCACCGTGAGTTTGACACATGGAACCATGAGATGGTAGTCACAGTCAGTACTCACAGTGATGGTGGTGAGTGTGATTCTTAGACCTGAAATCACTACACTCAACACATGTTGTTGGGCACACTTTGACATCATCAAACACAGTCCTGAAACATGGGTTGTTATAAAGGTGATGATTAGGTGGCTTTGACACATGGGGCTTTTGAGGGGTGAGTGATAGATATGGGATTTGTCCCTCCTGAGGGAGTTTGATATCCATGGACACTTGATGAGTAGGATTGAGAAAGGCGTGCACACATGTGTGAGTCGGTATGTGATACTGATGTCATACATATCTCTTCCCGTCTACTCTGAGATCAAGGAAGTGAATGAACGTTGACAGGATGACTGTTCCATGCCTCGAGTTCATTCAGGATATCAGTGACAAAGGAATTATACACTCGCTGTAACACCATTCACGGATTGTAGGATGAAAGCTGTTCTCCAACTTTCTACTTTCACTTGGGTAGCACTGATGTGTGACTAGGCACCGCTCTTTGCTTGTGAAGTCATAAGTGTTATGAACTTTCACTGCCAACGTGAAATGGACCTGCAGGGTCACACACATAGGATTTAACCTGGAAGAGGAGTTTTGTCCACAAAGCAATGTTTAGATTGATTACTAAAAGAGTTTGGTAGTTCAATTAAACACTCAATCAGTCGATGGATCAATATCGTATGGTTCAAGGTGTTGGACGCATTGATTGGAGTATCAGATTGATTGAAATCGCATTTGACTGATTCTGCACAACCTGCACTCCCAACCGATCGGTTCATGTGATGAACCGGTCGGCTGAGGTTGCTGAACCGGTCGGTTCAATTGTTGAACCGGTCGGCTCATGCACAGAGTGAAACGACTGGTTCAAATGTTGAACCGATCGGTTCAACTGGTACAATCGAGCAACTTGGGAAAGTAGGATTGGTGAGAATTTTCCTTTCGTTTCAAATTGCCCAATTCGATTGGGAATATAATTGGTATTCGATACCAATTGGGAAAAAAACAAGGAAAGTCTTTTTGAGCCGGATGAGGACCATGAACCGATCGGTTCATGGCACCAACCGATCGGTTGGAGTGCCCCAAACGGTCGGCTCAGGTCCAACCGATCAGCTCAATGGCTGAACTGATCGGTTCAACAGTGAACCGATCATTTCAGGTTGCGAGATGGTTGCTTTTTGTGGAAAATCGCGAACCCTTCTACTCCTGCTTTTAGTCCCGCATTGCCCGGGATGGAGAACCCTGTCCCATGACTCTCCTATATATATAAGGGGGTATTGGGGGCTTCTCATTGTACAGCTCAGTGCAACCAGTTGCTCTGCAAGTTGTCGTTCTCTCAGGTTTTGGTAACCGTGAGAGAGCCCGAGAAAGTGCTTCCCGCAAAAGGGAGGTGCAGCAAGGGAAGGACAACTGCAGTTGCAACAGGAGGCAGGAGAGCGTGTTGGCAACTAGTATGTCAACAGGAGGGTGCGACTCCCTCCACTTCCTTGTGGGACAAGGAGAGTGGAGTTCCAGGTGGTCCGTGTGGACTACTACAGAGGCGGGAGGACACTTCCGCTTAGGAGGACAACTGTCATCCGACAGCCCGGTTTGAGTAGGAGTCGTCAGTCCCGGTGCGACCAGGAGCTGCACAGACACCGTCGAAGTCCGGAGTTGAAAACTGCGCATTGCGTGAGGTATTGTCGCCGAGCAAGCCTCGGGACAAGGTATGATTCCGCAAACCATCTTTTCTTATTATATAGACGTTGACGCGTTTCCTCGGTATGGGTTTGGGGAGAAAATTTTTGTTTCCGCTTCCTTCTCTATCTCCCCTTAAACCCTACAGTGGTATCAGAGCCACGTCAACTGTTCTATATTTTAGGAATATCGATATGATCGATTTTGGTTTGTCGCCTTTATTTATTGCCTACGATGCGAATAATATCGGCTTTATGCATGTCCAATCCTAAATCCACAAATCCCTAATTACATATATGATATGTATTATTAATGCACTCGATATGCGTCGCCCTTAAATGAGTTTTATGGTGGATGTATGTAGCATGATTATGGCCTATAAACCCCTATCTGTGATTGGTTGTGTGTGGTTTCTTGCATCTCGGTCTGCGCACCGATCTTCGCTCTCTTAATCCTGATGTAACTCGAAATCATTCGAGATTCTTCCTACCTTTGTTCCCCCAAATGTAAATCGGGTTTTCTCTTTTAAAGCAATGTAATAAATAGAATAGGATTTTATTTCCTGTTATGTCAAAGACCGGCGGACATCAAGACGACTGCTCAGACGATCGGTTCAAGGAGTGAACCGATCGGTTGACCTTCCAGACGGTCGGTTCAAGGAGTGAACTGATCGGTTGATGACCGGTTCGAGGAGCGAGACGAGCGGGTGGCAGACATGACGAGATGCACGATGACCAGGCGAACCGATCAGTTGGAGGAGCCAACCAATCGGCTGGTGGCACCCAGACGACCGGCTGGAGAGTACAGATCGTTCATATGATGAGTTGATCTACTCGGATGGCAAGGCACAAAGTTCATCTTGTACAGGTTGCATGTGATGTAGACCTAGATGACTATGATTCCTCTTGGCTCGAGGAATCACATTAGGATGGCCATAATCATCGCTTTTTATCATTTGTGCATGTTTTCTGTGGGATATAGCATGTATATGATACGTACTATCTATTGTGGTGATTGGATATGTATATGTATATAAAACCAAATCCCTCACTAAAATATTAAGTTTTAGATGCCTTCCAAATGCAACACACGTGAAAAACTTGATCGACCAAGTGTGGGCACGCCAAAGCGTGGTGCACCGTCTATCTCGTGGAAGCGTGAAGGATGAATGTGTGGGTCTGCCAAAGCAGGGTGCATATTCATCGTGTTTGTTTTGGGTCAGACTTAACAAGGTGATCTAGATGGGATCTAGTACCTTGAGGCATAGAGATGATCATTGCAAGGAGTTGTAGATGACATCTTATCAAGAGTTGCATATGATGCAATTGGCAAGAGTTCTCTACCTGAGAGATCTAAGTTGTGGGCGATCAGCCAAAGCTGACTCATGATTTAGAGGATTTCAGGATCTTGCCCACTAGAAGATTGTACGCTGCAATCTTCCGAATTGATGGTGAGGGCTATCAATTTGAAATAAAATAGTGGGAGCGATAATTAATTAAAGGCCTAATTATATCGTCAAACTTTCAAATCAATCAAATAAGTCAAAAAAATGAGTTTTGGACTAAAATTGCATATTTTCCTTTTTGTAGTTCAAATGGAAACAAACAACAACAACTTTTCTTTGCGATCGGTCCTTGACAAGGACAAGCTAAATGGGACAAACTTCCACGACTGGTATCGGACATTGAGAATTGTTCTCACTCAAGAGCGTAAGCTCTATGTCCTGGATACTCCAATTCCAGAGGAACCCGCTCCTAATGCACCAAGGACAGAAAGGGATGCTTACAAGAAGCATTATGATGATGTCATTGATGCAAAGTGCTTGATGCTATGTTCAATGAACCATGAGTTGCAGAGGCAACATGAGAACATGGGTGTCATAGAGATGATTCAGCATCTCAGGAACATGTATGAAGATCAGGCACGGCAAGAGAGGTACAATGTTTCTAGGGCACTGTTCAAGTGCGTCATGACAGAAGGAGATCCAGTTGGTCCACACACACTCAAGATGATTGGGTATGTGGAGAACCTGCAGAGACTGGGATTTCCACTGAGCCAAGAGTTGGCTACTGACGTGATACTGCAATCGTTGCCAGAATCTTACAGTCAGTTTGTGATGAACTACAACATGAACAACTTTGATAGGCCACTGTCAGAGTTGTTGGGCATGTTGAGGAAAGTCGAGTTACAGATGAAGTAGGACAAGCCTAAGTCTGTGATGGTGATCACGAGCAAGAAAGGTAAGTCCAAGCGCAAGGGCAAGGGCAAAGCTAAGAAAGGTTCTGAAGCTAGCCAGGAGTCAAAGCCATCTTCAGCTCTCAAGGCCAAGGGAGGTGTGACCAAGAAAGGAAATTGCCACCATTGTCAAAAGCCAGGACATTGGAAAAGGAATTGTCCTCTCTACCTGGAAGAACAAAAGAAGAAGGAGGCGACTGAAGCTTCTACTTGAAGGTGTCATGTAAATAAACTTGTAACACTTTTTGAGGTATATTATACCAAGATGTAAAGTGTAAATCATTCTTATTTGGGGCAAGTGTTGCCTTTATAGATAGGAATACTTTAGTTTATTTTCAGCCAATAAGGCATGTAATACAGTTATGAACTGCTATTTCACACTTGCCAATAGATAGAAACACTTTATTTTTGCATATTGTATGACAACGATGACAATCAATAAAGTTGTGTTTTCAATCTAAAAGATGTGATCTTTGTGGCAATGCCTTATTTATCTTGTTATATTTGATATGCATAAGATAAGACGATACCTAAAAGTTATAGATAACTCAAACAATTTAATTAGCATTAATCATGAGAGATTCAATTCTAGTTTCCATGTGATGGATAAACTAGACTCTTTTGGTTAGAGAACCAGTAAGAGACATGAATATCTTGGACATGATTGATCAATCTTCACTAATGTAGTGGGAGAGTGATTATCCTATTAGGTATAATACATGTGATGTATACCTATTGGAATAAATGCTAATACTTCAAATGGTGTTTAGAGAAATACCAATATGAATATCTTGAAGTGTTCAAGATTATCATAAATGAAGTACAAATTTGGTAAAGTATTAATTCTTGATGAGATCAATGAATGAAATACTTGGACCAAATGTTTGAGATCCTTATGAGTGTTTATGATAATGTATCATAATGAACTCATGATTAAGGCATGGTGATGTCTGAATCAAGAAGGAATCATACTCTAAGGAGTTAGAGAAAGATTATCAAATAACTGAATTCTTCTTAATAAATGAATACCCCACACTAATAAAAGAAATTAAGAATCACAAGGGTTGTGAGTTCTTATATCTATAACAGATACACCTCAATTATCTATGTGATGAGTTGTTCATGTGATGAGTCAACTATCAAGATGAAAATGAGGAACCGAATCTTGAGTTATGGTTTAAAACCATTACATCCTAAATGACTTCCATGTGAACCACAAGGTATGACCTTGATGGTAGCACTCATTAGATCATATCCATAAGTGCAAATGAGTCTTAAGTGTTAAGACACATGGATAACATTTTGAGAAGGATGATGCTTGTTGATTGCAACTTAATGACTAAGACATTTGGCATATGGACACTAAAATCGCATTCCTATGAGGAATAAAACCAGGATGTGTACGTGACACATCCTATAAGGTTTATGAATCCACTAATGCAAATGAAGTCTATAAGTTACAATGGACTAATCAATGTGATTGATTGAGTACAAGCAACTCAAAATTGGATCTTTATTTTGATGATATAGTCAAAGGGTTTGACTGATATGTCAAAGATAAAGAAGGGATCTGTGATTTAGTGGGAGCGTATTCACATTCCACATATTGATGTGAAATGGAAATATTCTAGATTGGAAATTCGAATGTGGAAATTATCTTTAAGGAAAGATAGAGATGTTTCCTATGTAATAGGAATAGAGATCTATAGAGATAGTTCTCGAAAATCTCTTGAACTGGAAAGAGAGAACATACATTGGCAATCTGTACTGAAGTGTTCACTATGCATAGATTCAATGGGAGAAAACTTGTCCATGTTACATGGAGTTAGTATCCCAAGGCCAAGTGTCCAATTCTTATGAAGAATGGGAACACTAAGAATAGATATGGATCTATCATGTATGTAATCATCCCATTGTCTTGCATGTATGACATGGCAAGAATAAAATGCATTCATCATCTTGTATGTAGGACATAGAAATATGATGTGCTCATCCTAATAACTCGTATGTGGGACATGACGAGTGGATGTCTGTCTGCTTCCAGTAAGGGTTAATGGAATACCATGAGAACTTGATAAGTACTTGTGAAGTAATAGTTCTATGGAGATAAGGAAGAGTTCGATGTAAAGAGTTACATTGATGCGAACTTCCAAAAAGACAGAAAATTAATCGCAAAATATACATAAGATGTATAAAAGTGAAAGTTTGTTGATAATTGGAAGTGTTCCAATAAAGCCATTTGAAAAAGGGAAATGCCGAGTATCTATGTGTTAGTGAACAACAGTGGATACTATATGGATCTGAAAGTTCATGGGATGAACTTATATTCCACTCATTGATGACAAGTCTGGAATCCTTGATCATGCAATGTGGCTAAAGGTTAGCAATGGAATACTAGATCGCATATTATGGCAACTCCATCTCATACGTGTGACGTACAACGAAGAGATGTGAGGCATGCAATTTGTACAGACTTTGGCAAGGTGTTGCCATTTCTCTCTATGTTGGCACTAGAGCGCAGTAACATGTGGGACATGTTTGAAGATCACTATGGATATGATTCATGGGTGATTGGCTCGCAGTTCAAGTGGGAGTCTGTTGGTATGTATGCCCTGAGAGCCAATCATGGGATGATTGGTGGGATACATTAAGATTGATTTGATAAACATCAAAGGCAAGCTTCCAATTCATTCTGGTTCAGTCATATGAGATAGTGATAGAACAGATTGAATGTCTAGAGAACGACAGTAATCAATGACGTATGCCTTCAGGTTCATGACCTGAACGATGAGATCATACGAATGCTAAGAGTTTGTACATTCTTGTTATGTCCCTATTCGGATGTCATTGTGGAAGGTAGATAGAAAGCAATGACACACAAGACTATATTGTGGTGTTGGTTGGTGACAGAATCTCATTTAGTCATGATATAGAGATATCAAACCAAACACATAGGTACTTGTTAGAGAACAAGTTACCGGACAGACCCACCGTGAGTTTGACACATGGAACCATGAGATGGTAGTCACAGTCAGTACTCACAGTGATGGTGGTGAGTGTGATTCTTAGACCTGAAATCACTACACTCAACACATGTCGTTGGGCACACTTTGACATCATCAAACGCAGTCCTGAAACATGGGTTGTTATAAAGGTGATGATTGGGTGGCTTTGACACATGGGGCTTTTGAGGGGTGAGTGATAGATATGGGATTTGTCCCTCCTGAGGGAGTTTGATATCCATGGCCACTTGATGAGTAGGATTGAGAAAGGCGTGCACGCATGTGTGAGTCAGTATGTGATACTGATGTCATACATATCTCTTCCAGTCTACTCTGAGATCAAGGAAGTGAATGAACATTGACAAGATGACTGTTCCATGCCTCGAGTTCATTCAGGATATCAGTGACAAAGGAATTATACACTCGTTGTAACACCATTCACAGATTGTAGGATGAAAGTTGTTCTCCAACTTTCTACTTTCACTTGGGTAGCACTGATGTGTGACTAGGCACCGCTCTTTGCTTGTGAAGTTATAAGTGTTATGAACTTTCACTGCCAACGTGAAATGGACCTGCAGGGTCACACACATAGGATTTAACCTGGAAGAGGAGTTTTGTCCACAAAGCAATGTTTAGATTAATTACTAAAAGAGTTTGGTAGTTCAATTAAACACTCAATCAGTCGATGGCTCAATATCGTATGGTTCAAGGTGTTGGACGCATTGATTGGAGTATCGGATTGATTGAAATCGCATTTGACTGATTCTGCACAACCTGCACTCCCAACCGATCGGTTCATGTGATGAACCGGTCGGCTGAGGTTGCTGAACCGGTCGATTCAATTGTTGAACCGATCGGCTCATGCATAGAGTGAAACGACTGGTTCAAATGTTGAACTGATCGGTTCAACTGGTGCAATCGAGCAACTTGGGAAAGTAGGATTGGTGAGAATTTTCCTTTCGTTTCAAATTGCCCAATTCGATTGGGAATATAATTGGTATTCGATACCAATTGGGAAAGAAACAAGGAAAGTCTTTTTGATCCGGATTAGGACCATGAACCGATCGGTTCAGGGCACCAATCGATCGGTTGGAGTGCCCAAATGGTCGGCTCAGGTCCAACCGATCAGATCAATGGCTGAACCGATCGGTTCAGCAGTGAACCGATCATTTCAGGTTGCGAGATGGTTGCTTTTTGTGGAAAATCCCGAACCCTTCTACTCCTGCTTTTAGTTCCGCATTGCCCGGGATGGAAAACCCTGTCCCATGACTCTCCTATATATATAAGGGGGTATTGGGGGCTTCTCATTGTATAGCTCAGTGCAACCAGTTGCTCTGCAAGTTGTCGTTCTCTCTGGTTTTGGTAACCGTGAGAGAGCCCGAGCAAGTGCTTCCCGCAAAAGGGAGGTGCAGCAAGGGAAGGACAACTGCAGTTGCAACAAGAGGCAGGAGAGCGTGTTGGCGACTAGTACATCAACAGGAGGGTGCGACTCCTTCCACTTCCTTGTGGGACAAGGACAGTGGAGTTCCAGGTGGTCCGTGTGGACTACTACAGAGGTGGGAGGACACTGCCACTTAGGAGGACAACTATCATCCGACAGCCCGGTTCGAGTAGGAGTCGTCAGTCCCGGTGCGACCAGGAGCTGCACAGACACCGTCGAAGTGCGGAGTTGAAGACCGCGCATTATGCGAGGTATTTTCGCCGAGCAAGCCTGGGGACAAGGTATGATTTCGCAAACTGTCTTTTCTTATTATATAGATGTTGACGCATTTCCTCGGTATGGGTTTGGGGAGAAAATTTTTGTTTCCGCTGCCTTCTCTGTCTCCCCTAAAACCCTACACTCTATACTTTAGGATTATCGATATGATCAATTTTGGTTTGTCGCCTTTATTTATTGCATACGATGCGAATAAAATTGGCTTTATGCATGTCCAATCCTAAATCTACAAATCCCAAATTACATATATGATATGTATTATTAATGCACTCGATATGTGTCACCCTTAAATGAGTTTTGTGGTGGATGTACAGTGTGGTTATGGCCAATAAACCATATCTGTGTATGGTTGTATGTGGTTGCTTGCATCTCGGTCTATGCACCGATCTTCTTTCTCCTATTCCTGATGTAACTCGAAATAATTCGAGATTTCTTTCCTACATTTGCTTCCCTCGAATGTAACTCGAGGTTTCTCTTTTTATAATGTAAAATAGGATAGATTTTATTTCCTATTATGTCAAAGAACGGAGGACATTGAGACGACCGCTGAAACGATCGGTTCAAGGCGTGAACCGATCGGTTGACATTCCAGACGATCGGTTCAAGGAGTGAGTCGATCGGTTGATGACCAGTTCAAGGAGCGAGACGAGCGGGTGGCGGCCATGATGAGATGCATGACGAGCAGCCAAACCGATCAGTTGGAGGAGCCAACTGATCGGCTGGTGGCACCCAGACGACCAGGCCAGAACGAGGAAGTCATTCATGTGATGAGTTGATCTACTCAGAAGGCAAAGCAGAGAGTTCATCTTGTACAGGTTGCATGTGATGTAGGCCTAGATGACTGTGATTCCTCTTGGCTCTAGGAATCACATTAGGATGGCCATAATCATCGGTTATATCATTTTGCATGTTTTTTGTGGGATATAGCATGTATATGATACATACTATGTATTGTGGTGATTGGATATGTATATGTATATAAAACCAAATCCCTCAATAAATATTAAGTTTTAGATGCCTTCCAAATGTGACACTCGTGAAAAGCTTGATCGACCAAGTGTGGGCACGCCCTAGCGTGGTGCACCGTCTATCTCGTGGAAGCGTGAAGGATGAATGTGTGGGTCTGCCCTAGCAGGGTGCATATTCATCGTGTTTGCTTTGGGTCGGACTTAACAAGGTGATCTAGATGGGATCTAGTACCTTGAGGCATGAAGATGATCATGGCAAGGAGTTGCATATGACATCTTATCAAGAGTTGCATATGATGTAATTGGCAAGAGTTGCCTACCTGAGAGATCTATGTTGTGGGTGATAGCCCTAGCTGGTCCATGACTTGGAGGATTTCAGGATCTTGCCCACTAGAAGGCTGTACGTTGCAATCTTCCAAATTGGTGGTGAGGGCTATCAATTTGAACTAAAATAGTGGGAGCGATAATTAATTAAAGGCCTAATTTTATCGTCAACTTTTCAAATCAATCAAATAAGTCAAAAAGAGTTTTGGACTAAAATTTCATATATTTCCTTTTGTTAAAATAAATGGTTAATCAACAAATCACTTTATTTGCGATTGGTCTTTGAGACCAACAAATTAAATGGGAATAATTCCACAACTGGTTAGGATGATGAGAAGTGTTCTCAATGAGCAAAAGTTCTAAGTCCTAGTTATACCAAGACCAGATGAACTCAATCCCACCACATCAATGGCTGAAAATATGCTTATGGAAGCATACTGAGGATGACATTGATGAGGAGTGCTTGATGTTGTGTTCTCTGAACTATGAGTTGTAGAGACAACATGAGACATATGATGTCTCTAAGACATTGTCCTAGTATGTCATGACAGAAGGAGATTCAGTGAGGTATTCACACACTCAATATGATTGGGTATGTGGAAAGACCTGACTGAGAAGGATTCCCTCTGAGCCAAGAGTTGGCTATTGGTATGATACTGCAAATGTTGCGAGAATTATACAATTCATGATAAGCTACAACATGAACAACTTTGACAAGCGTTGACAGAGTTTTTGGACATGTTGAGGATAGTAGAGGCAAAGATGAAGAAAGACAAACCATAATCTTTGATATGATCAAAGAGAAAGGTAATTCTTAAGGGAAAGGATAAGGGCAAAGAAAAGAAGTGTTCAGATGCTAGCCAGCAATCCAAGCCGTCTTCAGCCTCAAGGCACATGGGGAAAGGATGTATGAGGGATTTCCCTCTATATCTGGAAGAACAAAAGAAGATGAAGGAGGGGATGGAGATCTCCACCTAAGGTATCAGGAAATGAACCGCTTCTTTATCTGAGGTATATGATACCAAGATATGGATATGTCATATATGATATGCAATATACACAAAGAAGTGATGGCCTTTATGAAAGGACCAAGAAAGAAGTACCCATCATTGGAGCAAGTGTTGCTGCCATAGATAGGAGTATCTTTCAGTTTATTTCAGTCTAAAGGGCACGAAATAGAGTTGAGAACTACTATTTCATATATTGCCAATAGATAGAAACACTTTATTTTTGCATATTGTATGACAATTATGGCAATTAATAAAGTTGATGTTTCAATCTTAAAGATATGATCTTTGTGGCAATGCCTTGTTTATCTTGTGATACATGGTATGCAGAAGATAAAATGATACCTAAAAGTTAAAGATAACTCAAACAATCAAATTAGCATCAATCATGAGAAATTCATTTTTAGTTTCCATGTGATGGATAAATCTAGACTCTTTTGGTTAGAGAACCAGTAAGAGACATAAATATCTTGGACATGATTAATCAATCTTCACTATAGGTAGTGGGAGAATGATTATCCTATTAGGTATGATACATGTGGTGTATCTACATACCTATTGGAACGAATGCTAATACTTCAAATGGTGTTTAGAGAAATACCAATATGAATATCTTGAACTGTTCAAGATTATAGATGAAGTGCAAATTTGGTAAAGTGTTAATTCTTGATGAGATCAATGAATGAAATACTTTGACCAAATGTTTGAGATCCTTATGAGTGATTATGATAGTGTATCATAGTGAACTCATGATTATTGCATGGTGATGTCTAAATCAAGAAGGAATCATACTCTAAGGAGTTAGAGAATGATTATCAAATAACTGAATTCTTCTTAAATAAAGAATACACTTCACTAATAAAAGAAATTAAGAATCACAAGGGTTGTGAGTTCTTATATCCTTAACAGATACACCTCAATTATCTATGTGATGAGTTGTTCATGTGATGAATCAACTATCCAGATGAATATGAGGAACTGAATCTTGAGTTATGGTTTATGACCATTACATCCTAATGACTTCCATGTGAACCATAAGGTATGACCTTGATGGTAGCACCCATTGGAATAAAATCCATAAGTGCAAATGAATCTTAAGTGTTAATACACATGGATAACATTATGAGAAGGATGATGCTTGTTGATTGCAACTTAATGACTAAGACATTTGGCATATGGATACTAAAACCACATTCCTATGAGGAATAAAACAAGGATGTGTACGTGACACAACCTATAACGTTCATGAATCCACTAATGCAAATGAAGTCTATAAGTTATAATGGACTAATCAATGTGATTGATTGAGTACAAGCAACTCAGAATTGGATTTTTACTTTGATGATATAGTCAAAGGGTTTGACCGATATGTCAAAGATAAAGAAGGGATCTGTGATTTAGTGGGAGCGTGTTCACATTCCACATGTTGATGTGAAATGAAATGTTCTAGAATGGAAATCCAAAAGTGGAAATTATCTTTAAGGAAGATAGAGATGTTTCCTATGTAATAGGAATAGAGATCTATAGAGATAGTTCTCGAAAACCTCTTGACCTGAAAAGAGAAAGCATACGTTGGCAATTTGTACTGAAGGGTTCAGTATGCACAGATTCAGTGGGAGAAAACTTGTCCATGTTACATGGAGTTAGTATCCCAAGGCCAAGTGTCCAATTCTTATGAAGAATGGGAACACTAAGAATAGATATGGATCTATCATGTATGTAATCATCCCATTATCTTGCATGTATTGACATGGCAAGAACAAAATGCATTCATCATCTTGTATGTAGGACATGGAAATATGATGTGCTCATCCTGATCACTCGTATGTGAGACATGACGAGTGGATGTCTGTCTACTTCCGGTAAGGATTACTGGAATACCATAAGAACTTGATAAGTACTTGAGAAGTACTAGTTCTATAGAGATAAAGAAGAGTTCAATGTAAACAGTTACATTGATGCGAACTTCCGAAAGGACAGAAAATTAATCGCAAAATATATATAGGATATATAAAAGTGAAAGTTTTTTTATTATTGGAAGTGTTCCAATAAAACCATTTAAAAGGAAATCTCGAGTATCTATGTGTTAGAAGAACAACAGTGGATACTATATGGGTCTGGAAGTTCATGAGATGAACTTATAGATATTCCGCTCATTGATGACAAGTATGGAATCCTTGATCATGCAATGTGGCTAAAGGTTAGCAAAGGAATACTAGATCACATATTACGACAACTCCATCTCATACGTGTGACGTACAATGAAGAGATGTGAGACATGCAATTTATACTGACTTTGGTAAGGTGTTTCCATTACTCACTATGATCACACTAGAGAAAAGTAACATGTGGGACATGTTTATAGATCACTATGAATATGATTCAAGGGTGATTGGCTCGCAGTGCAAGTGGGAGTTTGTTGGTATGTATGCCCTGAGAGCTAGTCATGGGATGATTGGTGGGATACATTAAGATTGATTTGATAAACATTAAAGGCAAGCTTCCAATTCTTTCTGGTTCAGTCATTTGAGATAGTGATAGAACAAATTGATTGTCTAGAGAATGACAATACTCAATGACGTATGCCTTCAGGGTCAGGACCTGAACGATGAGATCATATCGATGCTAATATTTTGTACATTCTTGTTATGTCCCTAGTTAGATGTCATTGTGGAAGGTAGATAGACAACAATGACACACAAGACTAGATTGTGGTGTTGGTTGATGACAGAATCTCATTAGTCATGATATAGATATATCAAACCAAACACATAGGTACTTGTTAGAGAACAAGTGTACCGGACAAACCCACCATGAGTTTGACACATGGAACCATGACATGGTAGTCACAGTCAGTACTCACAGTGATGGTGGTGCGTGTGACTCTTTGACCTGAAATCACTACACTCAACACATGTTGTTGGGCACACTTTGACATCATCAAACGCAGTCCTGAAACATGGGCTGTTATAAAGGTGATGATTGGGTGGCTTTGACACATGGGGATTTTGAGGGGTGAGTGATAGATATGGGATTCATCCCTCCTGAGGGAGTTTGATATCCAAGGCCACTTGATGAGTAGGATTGAAATAGGCGTGCGCACGTATGTGTGAATCAGTATGTGATATTTATGTCATACATATCTCTTCCAATCTGCTCTGAGATCAAGAAAGTGAATGAACGTTGACAGGATGCATGTTCCATGCCTCGAGTTCATTCGGGATATCAGTGACAAAGGAATTATACATTTGATGTAACACCATTCACTGATTGTAGGATTGAAAGTTGTTCTCCAACTTTCTACTTTCACTTGGGTAGCACTGCTGTGTGACTAGGCACCGCTCTTTTCTTGTGAAGTCATAAGTGTTATGGACTTTCACTGCCAACGTGAAATGGACTTGCAGGGTCACAGACATAGGATTTAACCTGGAACAGGAGTTTTTTCCACAAACAATATTTGGATTTATTGCTAAAGGAGTTTAGTAGTTCAATTAAACACTCAATTATTTGATAGCTAAATATCATAATGTTCAAGGTGTTGGACATATTGATGGGAGTATCAGATTGATTGAAACCGCAATTGACTGATTCTGCAAAATCTTCACTCCCAATCGATCGGCTCATGAGATGTACCGATCGACTCAGCTTGGAAAAAACCGGTCGGCTCGGGTGGTGAGTCAATCGGCTCATGATCAGGGTGAAACGATTGCTTCAAGTGTTGAAATGATCAATTCAACTGGTGCAACCGAGCAAGTTGGGAAAGTAGGATTGGTGAGAATTTTCCTTTCGTTTCACTTACCCAATTTGATTGGAACAAGGATTGGTATTTGATACCAATTAGAAACAAAAGAAGGAAAGTCAATCGAGAACTGATCAGGACCAGGAACCGACCGGTTTAGAAGTGAACCGATCGGCTCATGGGTCCCAACCGATCGGTTCAGATGTCAACTGACCTATTCATATCCCTAACTGATCGTTTCAGTTGTGAAACGATCAGTTCAGGTTGCGAGTTGATTGTTTTGTGGAAAATCTCGAACCCTTCTACTCCTGCTTTTAGTTCCGCATTGCCCGGGATAGAGAACCCTATCACATGACCCTCCTATATATAGGGGTATTGGGGGCTTCTCAAACAACAACTCAGTGAAACCAGTTGCTCTGTGAAGTTGTCGTTCTCTCTAGTTTTGGTAACCGAGAGAGAGCCCCAGCAAGTGCTACCCGATAAGGGAGGCACAACAAGGGAAAGACAACTGATGAGAGAAATTGGTGGTAGGAGAGTGTGTCAGTGACTAGTACACTGACAGGAGGGTGTGACTCCTTCCAATTCCTTGTGGGACAAGGAGATTGGAGTTCCAGGTGGTCTGTGTGGACTACTTCAGAGGCGGGAGGTTTCTGTCGCTCGAAGGACAGTTGTCAATCCCGACAGTCCCGGTGAGACCAGGAGTCTTCAGTCCCGGTGTGACCAGGAGTTGCACATACGCCGTCCAAGATCGGAGGGGAAGACCACGCAAGACATGAGGTATTGTCGCCGAGCAAGCCTCGGGACAAGGTATGATTCCACAAACCATCCTTTCCTATTATATAGACGTTGACACGTTTCCTTGTTCTGGGTTTGGGGAGGAGAAAAATTTTGTTTCCACTGCCTTCTCTGCCTCCCCTAAAACCCAACAATTTCATCTATTGGATCACCATCTATTACTGCTTGTTTTGAGACTCCTATGATTGGGTGTGGCTCCTATAGTGTCATTCCATGCTTCTAAAACCAACTTCTCTAGATTATTCTCAGGGGCATATATGCTCCTAGATATGTAGTGTATGCAAGTTTGTGGCTTTTTCTATGGTAACAAGCCCTTCCAGCTTGTCTAGAAGTGCATAATGGACTAAAAGTAACCTTATATTGCATGTTATCTATGATGAATCCATGTCACTGAATGAAGGTGTGAGCATTGGATATAGATCAAAGATCATATGCAACTTGAAAAGGGAGGAACTACTATTAATTTCTACATATTCTCCAACCCATAACATATTTATGATACTTTGTTATTGTATGGAAAAATTTAGGATTCCAACTAGGTTCATTTTAGGTGAGAACCTTGAGAAATACTTGATAAGATATACTAATATGTCATAACAACTAATATAGTTCACACAAGAAGCAAGATCTGAAGGTGGCTTATTTGGCATTGCAACCAAAGAGATTGCAAATGTCTTATTCTATGTTTGGTAGTAGTGGTAGTGTTAGATGATGTAGGACTGTGACTATCATGTTGTGATGAAGAATGTAGTCTGCTTGAACCTTTCATAGAACTAGTGCGAAATAATTTACACTTCATAGAAAGAGACGTGGTTATTATTTGGGCAAATAATTCATAGTTTTATAAGGTGATATAACTAGGGCCTACATTATAAGTCACGACATAGTTAAACTAGCTTACTGGCAACAATTTAGGTCAAACATGGGCCTTTACAACCCACCCTACTTAATTCATTATTTTTTCTTAACCTAGTTTAAACTCAAACTATTGCACTTTATTCTACTTATAGTAAATGCTCACATAAAGTGAGATGATTATGGCCTCTAATCTAAGTATCCATAGGGTAGCCTATAATCTCTGAAATAGTGCTAACTTGAGTGACCTAACTATACATCTTTCATTTTAAATATTACTATATCTCTGAGAAATGATCACAGAGAATGAGATTCCTCTAGCCCTCCTATATAATTATCAAAATGCTAGCATCTAAGATACTTAGATGTGTATTATCTTGAGTGACCTAACTATATATCTTTCATTAAATCTTTTAGAAAATTTGTTATTATGAGAAATCCCCATCACTTGGGTTTTCCCATTCTATATTTTATTTGGAAGTGAGCATTCCCTATAATAAATAAGAGGGGTTTTATCCCTATATGTAGGGACAATCCTTCCTTGCACCATTTTAGAACAGGCATGTCTTCAACATACTAAGGACCAAGAAGACAAGGTTCCTTTCCACAGTGAAAACACCTTCAAGTTTTGATCCTTTTGGATTCATGTCAACTGTTTTGATAACTTTTATAACCATACTCTTGATTATTAATAGTGAGTTTTCTATAAGCTATATCAAAAAATCTTTATGTAACTATTGAGTTTGAATATGACAGTAGTGAACAAACCTTTCAATATAAACTAAGAAAGAAACATACATTTTATTAATAAGTTGAGTTTTTGACTTTGTTTGTCCTTTGAAATTGACTGTATTAGTGACTATGTAGACCCCATCCTAACTTTCTCCCGGGTTGCAATGTGTTGCATAACTCAAGTGATAGAACATTGAATATATAAATGCCTAAAGGAGTGGATCTGCATGCTATACTTGTGCATCTTTTTTTATAAAGGTATCTAAAAAGAAAGAAAAATTAAATTTGACACCAACAAGAAATGTTTATATTATATGATTTATAAATAATAACATGAATTCATCTTTGTAGAAAATGGCATCAAATAATGAATGGATCAGACTTGTTGATGATAGGCTTGATGATCCAACATAAAAAATTGGTGTTGAGGAGTTTCTTGTCTATGCGTGTCAAAAAATTGGTGCAAATAAAATCAAATATCTGTGTGTTTGTTGTGTTAATACTTCTTCTATCTCACGTGATGTGGTGAAAACACACTTGATGGTTTATGGTATTTTGGGGAGTTATACTCTTTGGTATCATCATGGGAAGACAAGTCATCAAAATGAGTCTGACTTAGATACTTTAGTCAATAACGATGAAGGGGATAATGAAGTAGATGATGAGATGCTAGACCTTCTTGAAGAAATGCACCCTAGTTGACATAATCTTGAAAGGGATGGAGAAATGGGACACTCCAACCATGTTGATCATGAAGAGGAACCTAATACCAAGGCTAAAAAGTTTTTTAGGTTGTTGGATGACCTCAACCACCCTTTGTATAAGGGATCCAAGGGGTCAAAATTATCTTCCTTGGTAAAGTTGCTTCATATAAAGAGTCTTGGAAAATGGAGTAATCATTCATTCACAATGCTACTTGAAATATTAGAAAATGAACTATTCCCATTTGATTCAACTTTTCCGAGCTCTTATTATGAAGCAAGGAAGACAATTAAAGATCTCAACTGCTCATATGACAAGATAGGTGCATGTTTGAATGATTGTATGCTATTTTGGAAAGAAGATCATGGCCTTGATAAATGCAGAATTTGCAATACCTCAATATGGAAGTATGACAAGAACAATGGGGAAGAGAAACTAAAAGCACAAGAATGTACCAACAAAGATATTGTGTTACTTTCCACTAAAGCCTCGTCTTCAAAAGCTATTTATGTCCTCAAAAATATCTTCACCAATGAGATGGAATCATGATAAGGAAGATGATGGGAATTTGCATCATCTGACTGATTTCTTGGCATGGAAAAAGTTCAATAAATTTCATGGTACTTTTTCTACAGAGCTGAGGAATGTCAGACTAGGCCTTTCTAGTGATGGTTTTCAACCATTCAACAATTCTAGGTCATCATATATCACTTGGCCCATTATTATTATTCCATATAACTTGCCTCCATGGATGTGCATGAAGCAAACCAATCTCATTTTATCCATGCTGATTCCAGGTCTTGATGGTCTAGGTAATTGTATTGGTGTTTATTTGCAACCTCTAATAGATGAATTGTTAGAGCTTTGTAATAATGGTATATTGACATTTGATGAAACTACACATCAAATTTTAATCTTTGTGTTGTTGTTTTGTGAATCATCAATGATTATCCTGCATATGAGATCTTATCTGGATGGAGTACTAGGGGAAAACTTGCTTGTCCATGTTTCCATAAGGGTACTCATTTGATTAGGCTGGCTAATGGTGGAAAGGAATGCTTCATCAGTCATAGGTAGGGGTGTAAACGGTGCGGGTACGGTGCGGGTCTGGCCATACCCATACTCATACCCATTTAATTTAGTGGGTCTGGTTCCAGTTCTAGACCCGCATTAATCAAAATCTAGACCTGCACCATATCCGTACCTGTAATAATAGCAGGTTTACGATGCGGGTATGAGGGTAAGCGATTCTATGTAAACATTATATTTTTATCTAAGAAAGTTTATGACTATGTTCTATATACTTTTATACAACAAGATATTTCTATTATATAGGATATAAATATGCAATAGTTACATCAAACAATGTAATACTTTGTAGATTCAAGATTAGTTCAATTAATTCTTTATATATTTGTAGTCATCATCATAGTGTTTTGATAATTTATCATATCACATAACTAATTTGATTTCAAGGTTACATATGTTGCTCATGTTTGCAACTAGAATAGTTCATTCTCAATTAGATGACTAAACCCTAACCTTATTATAATTAGAGTAATATGTAATTTGAAGTTTTATATTAATTATAGTAGTAAAGTATGATATAATAACATATTATTGAAGTAATTATTTATGTATAGCGGGTCCACGGGTTTGCGGGTCTGGGTCCAAGCCTACCCATTAGTGGACCCGCTTATATGCGGGTCTATGGGTATGCGGATCCACCGTTTTGCGGGTCCAAAAATTTAGACCCGTGACAAGTTTTTTAAGGGTTCGGAATTGCGGTTCCGCGGGTCTACCCGTACCCATTTACAGCCCTAGTCATAGGCTTTATTTACCTTTGAATCATCAGTGGAGAAAGAATAAATTTGCATTTGATGGCACTATTGAGAAGGGAACACCATCTACACCACTAAGCGGTGATGATGTCCTCATTCAAATGCAAAGTCTGGAAGGGAATGTTCTTAGAAAATGTTCAAAATGGATATCTCACAAGACCAGGGGGATAATTGTAACAAGAATTTTTTTTTTCTTTAAGCTTCCATACTAGAAAGATTTGTTGACAGTCATAATGCACATAGAGAAAAACATCTATGATAGTATTCTCAGAACTTTTATGAATGCGAAAAAAAAGACAAAGGACAATTATAAGTCTTGTCTTGATTTGCAAGCAATGAATATTAGACAAGAGTTTTCCTGATGCATCATTCACATTATCCCTAGATGGAAAATAGAAGTTTCCAAGATTTTTGAAGGATTTAAAGGACACGATCTTTTTTCTTCTAACATTATACAATGTGTGAACCTTAAAGAAATCAAACTTCTAGGATTGAGGAGTCATGATCAACATATTTTGTTACATCACATACGCCCTCTTGCATTGCGTGGCCTTCTTCATACGGATGTGTATGAACCACTTCTTGAGTTGTTGTGTTTCTTTAAGGTTTTAGGAAACAAATTCTTAAATATGGGGGGTCTGAAGAAAATTAAAGCTCAAATTCCAATTACACTTTGTAAGTTGGAGCAGATTTTTCCACCATCATTTTTTGATGTGATGTTGCATTTTCCTATTCATTTATCACATGAGGCTATGTTATGTGGTCCCATTCATGATCATTGGATGTACCCAATAGGAGGGATATTTGTACACATTGAAGTCTTGTATTCACAACAGATGTCGTCCTGAGGGCTTCATAGCAGAAGGTTATATAGCATAAGAATGCATGAATCTTTGTTAAAGATATTTTCATATTGTAGAGATAAGGTTCAATCATCTTGAGAGAAATTATGATGGTTATGTCAATGAATCTGCAACATTATCTATTTTTTCGTACAAGGGGAGAGCATTAGGTTGTGGAACAACAAGAAACCTTGATGTACTTGATGGGGAGAAAGCTCGTATATACATCTTAAACAAATGTGAGGAAGTCAAGTTGTTCATTGAGTACGTGATTCTTGAAATTTTTATGTGAGCCATTTATTGATAGATATTATGTTTCATTTACTAACTATATCACATACCTTTCTAGTTTATTCTAGAGAATATTATCAAACTCAAGGAGTTGATCCAGATAAAATATCTATTAAGGATTTGAATGAGGATTTTGTAGAATGGTTTAAGATGAAAATAAGTTGTTTATTTTGTTCAATATGGTAACGCGTGCACACGTGTTTGATTTAGTTTTTCTACTAACTATCTTTTTTTAGATTGGAGATCAACATTAGAATGATAAAAGCAAGAAGATAGATGAGTTTCTTACACTATCACGTGGTCCACTCAAATGTGTGACATGTTTCTATGGCTATATAGTCAATGGTTGTCAGCTCCACACTAAGTCTCATGATGAAAGATCATGGTCACAATGTAGTGGGGTGACTATTGTTGGTGATGATGGTAGTGGAACTAGTAGAGATTGCTACTCACAACTAAATGAGATTACAAAATTGCAATATTTGGGCAGTAAGCGAGTGGTATTGTTTCTTTGTGATTGGTTTGATGTTGCTAAAGGACTAAAGACGGATGACAATGGATTCACGAGTGTTGATTGCAAGCATATTTGTAAACTTTTGAGCCATTTATATTAGCAACTCAAGCATCTCAAGTATTTTATGCAAATGATCAAATTAATAAGGGGTGGCATATTGTGACAAAGATTGATCCGTGGGACAAATTGGAACCAGTTGATGAGATAGATGATGCACAACATGATCCAATTCTTATTTGATAAATTTAACTGAATTACATTTCCCTTGCAGTACTTGTAAAAATGTGACATTTATATTAATCAAACTTATGTGTTTCATGTCTCATTGCAATGTTTCTATTGTCAAATGTCATGTAGATTTTTTGCTATTTGAATATGTATAATGTTGTCGTTTATATTGATTTGTGTTAGACATTTCATTTTCAACAAGTATTTGTGGTGATGCATGAAATGGTAAAAATAACATCGAGACGTGATCATTGGCTTGTCATTCTTATGATGTGTCAACATAATTATTGTTTTTACATGCTATGTAATTATATTTTTATTTATCAGGATTTATCTAAGAAATAATATTGACAGCTAGCTTAATGTTGAAACAAGAAGTTACCTGCAAGCACATCAAGAAATGAGAATGATCCTATGGCTAAGTCCAAGGCTAAGAAGTTCATCTTACCACAACAATTGAGTGTAATTGGGAAAGGACACAATTATGGATTACAAATCAAGAGTAGCTTGCTAAATCATATTGGAGGTAGAAGACATGGTGTTAGTGAGTCAAGCGATAACCAACTTTCCTTTCTGAACAACTTGTCTTCCAAACAAAGAAATATTCTGGCTCAACCTAGGATGACTCTCATGTCAAATAGAAATACTCCTCCATCATGTAATGCTTCTTCACCACAAGCCCGTGATGAAGCTCCAACAGAAACGGCTCCTTTTCCACAAATTTTAACTGATCCAACACCTCTTGAAAAAGTTCCTACTAAACCACAAGAGCATATGGAGACCAAACTGATATCCTCTCATGCCATCAATGATATTTAAATGTGTATGTTCACTATCATTTAATCATAAATACAATTGACTGGTTTCTGATTTTTTTTAGCATTTTCATATATACCATTGACTTCATCTTTTTGTGTTTTATAGTACTTTGAAGGCTATGTCTCTCTTGTGCTATATGTTTCATCAATGCACACATTATAAATTTTATAAAATACTATTTTAATTCTTCTTCATTTTTATTATTGATTATAAGGTGTGGAGTTGACATTTGGGCAGGATTATTTGTGATCGGAATGGCTGTCTAATAAAAGTGCATTCTTGGAATGAAGTTACAGATAGACGAAAAGACCACATGTGGGCTGATGTTATGGTAAACTCTTACTAACCCTGTTATTATTATCAGTTGGCAAGCATCCAGGATGCATTAATCTTCTTGTGTTATTAAACATTTATTAGGAAAAATTCTCCAACAACCACATGGAGGAACATAAAGCTCACACTTTAAAAAATTTGAAAGAATTATGGATAAAGTGGAGGGCATAAATGTATCAAACATTCAAGGAAATGGAAATGCAACAACAACTATCAAAGAAACCTATGGCAATTGAAGTTGATAGTGATTGGGAATGGCTTGTGAAAGAGATATTTCATAGTGAACCATTTCTAGTAACCTTTTAGATAAAAAATATTTATACTTTTTTCAAGTTATTTGCTCTTATATTTCTCATTATTCTTCTTCTACTAATATGTACTTTATTAAATACATGATTCAAGTAAGAGAAACTCTAAAAATAGAGAAGGGATGAACAACAAGTTACTTCATAGCACCAGTAGCAAGCCGCTTAGAGAAATATCATGGTAGAAGGTTGTTTATATATACTTTTCTTTCTATGATACATTTTTTTTTAGATATGCATATAATTTGTTGATGGTTCATAGGGAAGAAAAGATGGGAACCCACCTGATTTGGGGAATACTTTGAAAGCCCCAAGAAGGGTTATACCTTATCTACTATGGACTCATCCCAAGTTCATGTAAGAAAGAAAAAAAATATTTTTTTATCTTTTAGATACTAATATATTGTTTTTTCTATAGAAAACAATAATAACCATCCAACAAGGAGAGCTATCTCTTCATCTTGTTGAGGTTGTAGAAAAAGTATATGGAGAATCAAGGACAAAGAAATACATTTCCGATTATGGTGGAGGTGTAAAACCAAGAGATGTTAGAGGACCATACAAAAAAAAGAATGCCTTGATTCATGAACATAAATCAAAAGACCAAGCATTAAAAGATAAGGAGGAAGCTTTTAAGGTTTAAGAGCAAGCTCTTAAAGTAGCTGAAGATGTAAAGCTTGCAACACAAAAATGTTTGGACAATGTGGAAAATCTACTAGACAAGATAGTTAACAATCAAAAGTTTTAGGAACTTCTAGACTTCAGTGAGGATGATGATGGTTGTGCCTTTTCTCAGGCTATTTTAGTGGATGATGCCTCAAATCAATTATGAGGCCAATTCATGAATTAATGATGTTTTTTGTGTATTGATTTGTTATTTATGTTTCATAATCAGCATATATGTAGTTTTTCTTTGAAGTATTTCTATTCATGAAATGAAACTAATGTTTGATTTTTTTCTTGTATGAATTGGAGTCTCAATACTCTTATCTATATAGATTCTAAATCATGTGTTTAAGCTGGCTCTTTAGGCTATGAAGGAGCATTGTGTTGATATTTATGTTCATTGTTGTCTATATTTATTCTTCGAGACATGCTTTTCCACTCTTTGTGAACAAAATGTAGTGGTTTTTCCTTGAGAACAACTGATATCTTGCTTTAGTCCCTCATCCTCCAATATAATCAATTGTGATGGTGCTAATTTATTATCTGAGTTTGAGAAAGTTTTCTTGGTGTTTATATAAGGATATATATTGCAAATGCTTGGTAACTTATTTATGTTGTGTTTGAGATCTACTTTTGAATATTATCTTATGTACCTTCCTACAATGTATTTTGGTAACATAAACTGGGCCATAAATCTAAATATTCTCTTTTTTGTTAAATTCCAATAAGGATGTCTATACTGACTTCATTGGCTTTGCAACTGTTTAGAACCACATGTCACAGGAGTTGGAAGTTTCAACTGAGACATGTGGAAGATGGAGCATTCATGGTGCGTGGAAAAGGCCCTTATCCACCCATGCAAAGGTAATAGTATCCCTTTCAACATTTAGTAATCTTCTAGTATACAACTGTCATAATCAATATGGTATTGAAATGCACTTGCTATCTTTAGACATCCATAGAATCAACATGGTAGAGTGTTGGAGTTGATTTCCATTAAAATTCAATGTTCATATTGTTACCAAGGTAGTTACTACTTGCTTTACCACATGGAAGATAAAAATTAGACATTTTAAGTTTGAATGCAACAAGTCTGCTCAATAGTTCTCTAGTTTATTTAAATAGAGCTAAAGGGCTATTTTTTGAGATTATCCATTGATTTGTGCTTAATGACACCTTCCAGTCAGAGTCTCTGATATAAATTGGTTCATTATGTATGTATGTTGTTAGGCCACATGAACATAATCCCTAGTTCTGTTTCCATACATAATTTAGCATACAATTAGTAGAAGCACTACTTACATTTTGAACTAATTCATATATACAAAGAAAACAAAGTTTACTAGGGAGGCATACATAGTAGTTTGGTGACGGTTGTTTTCATAGTGTTGTTTAACTATAATATCATTCTATCTGTTATTGTTTTGCTTATGTGAACAACTCTAACATATGAGTTATCTATCTTCATGGCCTTGATCTTCTACTTCCATCTAACCAGACTAGGAAAGTTGTTTCCCTCCTCATTTGATGTGGAAAACAAAACTTGGTTGCTTATACAATGGTTAGGGCATCCTAATGAGCAGAGAGTAGATGCCTGAGAGCTTTCTTAGATGGGTGTTGGATTTTATGTATTGGGAATCCATAATTGGGTGGGATTTTACTTTTTTGTATGTCACATGTTAAACTTTTGTTGTTTCTAGGTCTAGATGAAATGGTCTCTGCCGCAATGGTAGAGTCATGGTGTGTTCTTTTCTGATTATCATCTCCGCCTATGTTTTCCATTTTCAGGTTTCTTCCATTTCTTATCCTCTTTTGTAGTTGGCTTGTTGTTAAAGATTAGTTTTCCAGGTGATTTTGGTGTAATCAGAAATGGTGAAGTGGGGGAAGAAAGGGAAAAAAGAACGAATGATAGGAAGAAATTTAGTTCAATTGTTGGGAATTATAAAACTTAAGATTTATGTCAAAATGGTAGCACCTAATTAAAGAATATAAACAATTAGTGATGTTTGTCCAAGTCTACCTAGTTTGAATATTACAAGTTAACAAATTGATTTAGATCTATCCAACAACGGTAAATGTCATATTGTTTGGCTTGAAGTAATTAGATAGGTTAAGCCTCAAGTAGATGTCGACACTCAACCACTAAAGCATTAAAAATCACTTAAAATCATTTGGGTTTAATTTGCATTTTTTACTTTATCTTGGATTAAAATTCATACTATACGATATTCTTGTACCATGTCTACCAATATTCTTGTTGACAGTTCACCCATGTAGTCGAGTAAATCAAAACAACATGGATGCCAATTTTGTTATATCATCAAATTAAACATTGATATATGTTGTTGATTCATATGATCGTGCCCAACACATTCCTTTTCCTATCATTGTCATTCACCCAAGCAATCTTGATATGATCATCTTGCTTTCTTATGAACTAAACACAGTGTTTTGGGGAGGGTGAAGATAGGTCAAATATAGATGTGTTCTTGTAGTTATAGATGTAGGATCAACATGTCACAAATCTTTTGATATGTTCTTCACCTTTCTTCATATTTTTGGCCACCCAACTGGTGTGGTTGGGTTTTTTTTAAATAACATCAATATCTATATCTTCAAGAAGTTTGCAGACTATCATGGCATGTTTGTAGTATCTCAAAGCACGATAATGTCTTGATCTCCCACAGTGGATCTACTGCATCTGCTAATGGTGGTGAAGTGTCTTCCACTTTATCTATTTGAGATTTGGGATGTTGGTTAGTTTGGTGAACTTCTTTGGAGGCTGTTGGAGGCCCTCCTCAAGCCGGTAATATCTGTTCGAGCTCTGATTGGATAGGTTGACAAGACATGATCTTTTAGTTCAAGGACGTAGGGTTGCATATCCATTGGGAGTTCTCCATGGAAGTAAGGAGAATATTTTGCTCAAGGACCTAAACTAGATTGAGCAGTACCGCTTAGTAATCTTGAGTTTGGCCCATGTGGAACTTGTTATGTGCGTGTTTGATGGGCATGGAGGTCATGGTCCCTCACGGGCCATCAACAATTACCTATTCCACCATATGAAGAGTGAGATTCTAAAAATGTATTATTTCTTCCAGTACTTCTTTTGTTCATGTTCAATGGTTGTCTATGAACTGTTATTTATACGTCGATGTGATTCTACCAAATAAAAATGTCTTTCATTCAGTTCATAAGTTTTAGAATATTGGCTATCTTTTTGCTGCTACTGCACCTTAGTTTTACGACGTGAACATGGGTGTGGGTCCCGCTGTGAGCTTTAGAAATTTACCACACATTTTCAAATGAATACCTGATACTTCTCAAACACTACTGCTTTATTTTCCATTAAGGAATTTTTCAAGTCTTCCACAAAATCCCAAATGAAGTCTATGTTTGCGACAAGTCCTACATCAAGAAAAGTGATATCTGAACTCAACACAGTTAAAAACAAATGCTCTGTAGTTGTCTCGATTTTACTATTAACTATAAACTATTTACATATTGCTATCATGACAATATCATTTTTTCTAGTGCTTCTCTCTATTTTAGTAAAACTTCATATGAATCACCATTCTATGGAAAACATTATGTGCTTCATCAACATGTCTAAACAACCATAATGATTCTTACATTTGAACTATTATTTGGGTTTTAATTTGTTCACTTGATTGTTTTTTAGGATTTACATCAAAAAACGCTCCATGTCAGCATATATTATAAGAAACTCATTTTATGCTACGGGACATGGTTTTACTTCTGTGCATTCTCATGAATGACCCATGAAACCTCAAATTATCATGATTGATTAATGTTTCCTTGTTGGTGTTATATGATCAAGCATCTTGTATCTTGTCAAAGGTGGGGATTCACATGCAATACTTGCAAGACTTGTAAAAGCCACATGAGAAGTTCTTGTTGTTCAATTATCTTCAGAGAATAATTCTAGCATAGAATATGTGAGATAAAAGTTGGAGTCCTTGCATAATCATGATCGTAATATTGTTGTTTTCAAGATAATATTTGGTGAATCAAGCACCTTATTCAGATGATTGTGATGAAACTACTCAAATGAATTATTTCTTCCATCCAACATTTATTTTTAGTTATTTAATCTTAATGCACTAGTTGTTATAGCCTATATAACAAGCATGTTCTAGTTGCATCTTCTAAATTACTACGTAGTATTTTCTTGAAGCATATTCCTATCATAAGATTCTTTAACATAGATGTTGAAGTTGATGTTCTGGGATTTTTGTCATCTTCATTAGGTGCAGGTGGGTATGGTGGTACCTTAGGGGGCATATATGGAGCATCCTCTTAGTTAGGTGGTTTGGGTACCAGTATGTATGAAAGCATACTCCTGTCATAAAATCTTTAACATATATATTGAAATTGATGTTTTGTGTATTGTGCCATCTTTGTTAGGTGCGGGTGGGTATGGTGGTACATTGGGGGTCTTATATGAATCATCCTCTCAGTTAGGTGGTTTGGGAGCCAGTTTGTATGTAGGTCTAGGCAATGGTGTTTCTCAAGAATAGTTCCAATGTAGCTTGGCTGGAATTGCATTGAGTGGATTTCCTCAGAGCTCACAGTAGAGCGTCGACCATCAAGCAGCTGGAGGGGTTTACCAGGGTGGACCCAGCACCATCATCCATGATTTCAGTCTCGATTCATGAATCCAACAGAAGAGGGTACCATGGGGTAGAAAACGAACTAGATGAGTTAATAGCACCAAATTTTTACTCACAACATAATTGAAACAATAGCTATGAGTTTAGTCACACAAAAAAAATTTCAGAATGGATGATCTGAAAGCTCTGACTCACATGATAATCAAACCAACATCCATAGTTACATATGATCCCAAGTAAAATCTATGTATATTTTTCTCCTCTTTGGTATGTCAACTATACTATCATATGTTATTTTTCATTGCCACTTAGAAATATTTTCCCAATAATTCCACCCATAAATATGACACTTTGATCCCTAACTTCTACTTGTTTCGAGGGAGATACTTCTATTTTTAATACTTAGAACACATGTTTTCACAAACATCATGGATAGTGTTGGTATCATTCAATAAACTCGACCATTGAAGCATCAGTTTAGGATAACATGAGAGGCTTCTTTCCTAGGAGAGTGGAACTTATGTGGAACTATTGGAATCCCTTCTCCCACATAGGGTGATACGGATAATCCATAGATAATTTGGGTGAATAATTTGTTTCCTTCATTTACATTTCGCCTCCCTCTCAAGCACACAGCCCAACACCAGAACTAATAGTATTTTCTAAATGGTAAGGAAAACATGGAGCAACAAAACCATATCCATTGGGTATGCTTCCATTATAAACTACCTTCTGCATAGATGCATGGATGGTCTTTATAACTAGATGTATAGTTACTTTTGTTATACAAATTATTTGGTAAACAAACTCCATACTCAGAAGAAAGGAAGCACATGTGAATTCTTTATTTGGGCATGCTCACCTCATATTTTCATCCTCATAACTAAGATCTATATGTCATCATGTTTTTATTTTGTTTTCTACTTGACTTAAACAAATGGATCTTGATACCATTTGAGAATTCAAACTGAAATGTTATTGAATTTGCAGAAACACTTGTTGATAGCAATGTAAACATATGAATAGCTGATCCCGATGACTGAGTAGCATACACTTTTGAATGTCAGATTTCTTAAACCCCATAGAGGTCATGTATCATGGTCTAATATATGATGCACACAATTTGTATCTCAAGGAGTTCCTCTACTTAGTTGGTTATGATGATATATCCTTACATCTTATCTCAGGAGATAAAAACACTTGCAAATAGACAACTAGAACCTTCCAATCTAATCTACTTATCAATCACAGTACATGATCTAAATGGAAGTATCATTGTTCTGAAAACATTCTATAATGTTGGTGAGGCGCATATTGCAAACTTGATTTAAACCTTTTTGATGGTTTTGATGGAGTACTTTTTTGAAGCTTGACATTTGGGTTGTTTACCGATGTGGCACTCTGGTTAGAGTTATGTGATTTGGGTTGTCTTACTTATTAATATCTTGAGTGATGTTGTGCTCGTGGGCTTATATTTTATATCTATTTTTTATTGAAGCCTGAGATGGGTTTCATTTCCTTGAGTTTTAAGCTGAGATGCTGCAAAAGTAGATCTAAGATTCAGTTCAGTGCTATTTTCTTCCCTTGTAATCTTCTCTTCTTGTAGGGTGATATTATTTCTTGCAGGGTTAGTCTTATACCTATTTACATACATAGTGTTCTTTGAGGATGTTTTTGTTTGTATACCTCCTTCATACACACATCTAAAACCTTTATATAATAGAAATGGAATAAGGTAACAAACTTTCTGATAAAAAGAAGAGAAAAATAATACGAATATTTTTATTATTTTACTAAATGAAATTTCTTTCTCAAAAGAGCAAAGGTTGGTCCAACTTTATCGAAAATCTCAGTTGAGGAAATGTCATTTGAATAGAGTGACATTTTCATAATTGACTCAGTTGTGCGATTTTTTCATCTTTTAATGAGGATGATGTGTTGGATAGGTATATACTCTTAATTGGTAGAATCTAAATTTGAACAATTCACTACATCAATACCATTACCAACCTAATCAATGATTCATATTTCAAAAGGCTTAGTTCCTTTTCCAGGGTATCTCAAATGGGAAAAGAATTCTTTATTTGATGATTTTTCTGATCCTAGTTCAGATGAGGGTTCTTTATATAAAAGTTGATCGCATTGATCCAATTGTGATCACCCTAGAAGTGAAAAGCTACACACCTCTATTGGACAATATGAATTTATTACAGTAACAAATTAATGAGATAGAAAAATTACATTGTGGAAGACTTTTGATGAGAACGATTGGAGGGAGATAGAGTGGGCCTGCGGAAGACTTTAGCTGAGACTGCTCAGCAAGAGGTGCCTTGGCTTGTCATAGGTGATTTCAATAATGTGAGAAGGAATGATGAGAAGATGGGGGGCAACAGGGTCCCCGATAGAGTCCTTGCTCCTTTCAAAAATATGGTACAGGATGCTAGGTTAATTGAATTAAATAGAGTTAGTGGGAAGACTACCTGGTCTAACAAGCAGGCCGATAAGAGAAGTATAGCGAGTGTGATTGATAAAGGTTTGGTCAATGATTCCTGGCTAAGCATCCTTCCCAATTCTTTCATCAAGGTTGGTTCTAATCCTCCTAGTGACCATGCGTGGATGAAGATAGACTTGGTGAGTAAACCTTATATCAATAGACCTTTCCATTTCTCAAATTGGCACTGCGAGTGGTCAGGCTTCAAAGATATTGTGAAGACCAGTTGGTGCACAAAACATCAAGGCAATGACTTGTTCAGAACCTTGAAGAAGATCCAAGCTACTAAGAAGGCCCTTAAAAAGTGGAGTAGAGAGAAAGTTAACTTAAGAAACTTGCTCGCTGTAGCCAACATGGACTATCAAGAGATCATGGGGAAGATCAGAGATGACCCACTAAATGAGGAGCTCATAAGTGATGAGAATAGAACTAAAAAGAGATTGAGGGACTTGAAGAAAGTAGAAGAAGTGTACTTTTAGAAGAGAAGCAGGATGGAGTGGTAAAGGGATGGCGATCATAATACTAAAGTATACCACAGGGATATAAGGAAAAAAGAGCTAAAGGAATCCATACATGAGTTGGTAGACGAGAAAGGTGAAGTGGTTAATAGTAGAGAAGGCTTGGCCTTAAATGTCATAAACTATTTCAACGCTATGTATAATCAAGAACATAGAAGGGTGGAGAGCTTCAACACTCTGTTTCCGTCTATAAGAGTGGATAATGCTATGAACGAGGTTCTCTTAGCCCAAGTGAGTGAAGAAGAAGTCAGAAAAGCGATCTTCTCCATCAATGCTTGCAAGGCTCCAGGTCTTGATGGATTGAATGCAAAGTTCTTCCAACACATGTGGCATCTTGTGAAGAATGATATTATAAAAGATGTCACTTGGATCATGAATGGGCACAATATGGTCTGCGTGGTCAATCATACTTTTATTAAACTCATCCCTAAGAAGACTGAGATTCAATCTATAGAGGACTACAGGCTGATAACCTGCTGTAATGTGCTCTATAAAATTGTCTCTAAAGTCATTGCAGGTCGGCTGAAAATGGTACTCCCTAATATCATATCTAAAGTACAAATCCCTTTCATCAAAGGCAGAAGAATATCTGATAGCACGCTCCTCGCTGCCGAATTCCAGAGTGGGTTCAAGAACAGTAATAGCAATGCAAAAGCCTTCCTGAAGGTTGACCTTACAAAAGCCTATGATAATGTGCGGGATTCCTTATGGGCCATTATGAAAGCTTTGGGCTTCTGTGATAAATGGGTGAATATCATCAAGCAGTGTGTTACCACTACATCCTTTTCCATACTTCTGAATGGTGGACCTGTGGATTTCTTTCCTGCCTCTAATGGCTTGAGACAAGGGGATCCTCTCTCCCCCTTACTTTTCTCGATTGTGATGGAAGGGCTTACCAATATGATGTCGTATGCTACCGACAGAGGTAAAATTAAGCTGTTCAAGATCAAGAATACCGAAGTTCTATCCCACTTAATTTTTGCGGATGATGTTATGTTCTTCTCTACTGGTCATGCTAACAGGCTGAAAGAGATGAAGCAAGTCATTGCAAAGTTCGGCTACCTCACTGGCCTTTATATTAGTACCAATAAATCTAGAATGTACTTGTCCAGGTCCTGTGATGCTAGGAGGGGCAGATTGTGGGAAGCTTTTGGGATCAAAGTCGGGAGGCTGCCTACCAGGTATTTGGGTGCTCCTATTGCCGGAAGCAAAGGTTACACCAAGGATTTCACTCAATGTCTGGATCTGATCAGAGCTAAGATAGATGGGTGGGTTGTTGTCCGGTTATCCATGGCGGGCATACTTATGCTGACTAGATCGGTCCTTTAAGCCATGATCTAGTTTTGGTGTGACGTGTGTGATATTCCGATGCCCACCACTAATAGCATGAGACAGATTGTTGCTGATTTCATTTGGGGTGGAAAAGGATGTGGTGTGTCTTGGGACAACATTGCTAGACCTTTCATAAAAGGTGGCCTCAATGTCACAGGCCCTATGCAGCTGGTTACTCAAAGTCAAAAGAAAAGGGTGGATAGGTTCCTAAGGGAGAAGGAGAACGTTTGGTCTCAATGGATGACCAGTAGTGTTACACCCCGATCTCACAATCTCCTCAAATCATGAGATTAGGGCGTAAGATAGGATTTATAATTAACACAAAGAACACCATTAACTTTTTCTTTCCTTAAGAACTCCTGTTTTTTCACATTGAACCACATAAAACATCTTAACAAGGGAATCCGAATATTTCTTTTACTAATCAGACTTTAACAGAAAAGATACATATATAAACATTCATGATGTCTTTCACAACTTGTGCACATAAACCTTGTTAATTAGCATAGATATCGAAGAGGAACAATATTACACATCGTAATTACAACTCTCTCTCTCTAAACTCTTACTGAGGACCTAGAGTGACAAGGACCGACTGACTCAACAAATCTCATACTTGACTCCTGTGGCAGATCTACTCTGACGCTCTGATAATCTTCAAGTCCACGCGGTTAACCCTAAAATGTTTGAGTAGAGGGGTGAGCCTACTCGCTCAGTGAATGAATACTTCATGGAAACAGACTAATGCACTAATGTGATCAAAGATATAATTTGATTAAACGATATGAAATTTAACAACAATAATTACTACACTGAGCAGTTCTAAAGCAATATAATTGAAATAGAAAAGAATATAAATATTGCATCCAAAGAATAACTACTAGAAAACTATGCTCTAGTCATTCTTAACTCTTTCATTTATAAGTAACTCTGTGAACCTATATGATCATATTTTAGATTATGCCCTAAATATATGCAGTGTACTCTGCATATAAAGGTCCGCAACAAGTTCATGCTACGGCCCCACCGTACAAGACTTAGAGACACACCCGGGAATGCTAAGTCTGACGCCAGCCCTGTTCTGCCCCAGGACCACAGGCTCTCCGGCCTACAGGCTCTCCGGCCTCAATGCACTACTCCGAGTGCTCTCTCGACTCCTCCTACTAACCTGAGCACACAGGCGGAGGGTCACAGGGTTACCTTCGCGACTCCGCACGAATGGTGTTAGATAACCGTGTTTTCTGGTGAAACCGCAGTGCCATTGTGACACAAGCACAATTGTTGTTAGACACTGCCCTTTTTCTCTTTCCTCGTTTGTCCGCGACACACGCACGGATGATGTTGCAACACGAGTTTCACCCCAAAGCTGCAGATACCACTTAGGGGTTCTACGGTGTTAGGGCACTTAGGTCTATACTTGATTAACAATAAACAATTTAACAGAAATATAAGAAGTCCTGCAGTATGTAGATATCATTTCAGAGAGAACAAGCATATAAAGTTAAATGCACTAGAAACATACAATTCAACAGTTAAGCATCACCACAGCTCATATCGAGACCTTTCATATTACCATAGCATGATTCATTGAACACCCTATCCTTAGGGTTTCATTTACCATATTCATTCATCACATGCCAACACCCTACTCTTAGGGCTGCATTTGCCTCATTCACCTTTTCATTTACCTCATTCACTTGTCACATGGCTCTCATAATGATTTCATAAGATATAAGCATTCACTAAATAAAGATTGTATTCAACAAATCGTATGCAATCAAATTAGACATGAAACCATGGAAATTTAACTAAATTTAGGTTTCCCATATCATCACTGCGATATCATGTATCCAGAATAAGATTCAATTAAGATAACCCACGAGGTACATCCTAACCACTTATAGGATTACTAGTCCTTTTCAAACAGGTTGAAACTCTAGCGATATTCCAATTAGGTCAAACCCTAATTACATCATTTGATATAAATCTAAAAGCATCCTCAATAGGAAGTGTTGCATACGTATCTGATATGAATCTACCGTTTAGGAGTCATTCAAACAGAGAAGGAATCCACATCATATCAATTTACAATAACTTAATTCAAATGGACATTTCAGGATTTAGAATTCACATGCTAAGCATTTAGGGATTTGGATGTTATAATCAAATTCGTGCATTAGAATGTTTGAAGGAAGAACCCACTCACCCTAAGGTGTGAAAACACCTTAAAACTGCAGCTCAACTCAGGGAAATCTCGAATTCCCCTCAAATCCCTAGCAAATCTCCCAATTCCTCTTCCATTCAACTCGGAAACCTTGAAAAAAGAGGGATTATGAAGAAAGGGTGAGAAAAGAGGGAATTTCGACATCCTCTTGGATCAATTCAGAGCATGGACGGAATCTTGACATAAGAGAGAAGATTCACCATAAAAGTCTATGCAAGGAATCCGAACTTACTTGATTTCATCCTTCCTGGAATCGCAAAACCCTAATTCAGAAATTCCCCCACTTTCTCCACTCAAGCCCTAATTCTCCCTCTCTCTCTAGGAGCTCATTTCTCTGGAATGAATGACGAAGAATGAGAGCTGCTTGTGTGTGTGGTCGTTCATATAAGTCAATTGAGCTGCTTGGGTCAATTGCATATTGACCCAACACTTAACTTTAATTATATAGGCTGAATATTCAGTTATACAAAAGTTACTGTAATTCGTTTATTTCAGAGATCAAACATTCTCCAACAATTATGGGAATTTAGCACGTTGTTAATAATTGTTCTATAAGGCTTCAGTTAAAATTTGAGATCATTTGGAGTTACCAATAATAAATTAAAAATCGAACAGTGCACTGCTATATTGCAGTCTGCAGAATATATTCGGCCGAGTTTGTCCTGCACAAACTCGACCGACACCCTTACTGTAGGGATTCAAAAGTCATCCAAAAATTATGCCAATTTAAAAGAGTGTCTAAAATTGTATTTATTAAATACTGATAAAATTTGAGATCAATTGGATATACCAATAAAAAGATAAAATTCAATTACCACACTGCTGTAAAATTCTGAAATTGTGATCGGTCGAGTTTGAAACTCGGCCGACAAACAGGTCAGATCATTCTTCAAAAATTCTGATATTTTCCAATGTTGTTCAAATTTTATATATCTAAATCATATCCAAATTTGAAGTAAATCAGATTTACACATAAAATACTAAAAATCATTTAGTGAGACATTCTACTTATCAAATTCTGTATTCATGCATCATCAAACCCTATTTTGGGCCGATTAGGGTTTATGTTTCTCAAACCCTAATTCTCAAGACAAAAGGATATATAGACTTCTTATCATAGTTAAAACATCCTAATTGTATTATCGTTATTAATTAGATTTCAAGAATGATTATTCTAATTAATCTTTGTGATTGTCTAGGTAAACCCTAGTTTACCAGTTAGGCTCAGATGGGGTCGTAACAACTCTTCCCCCCTTAGAATGTTTCGTCCTCGAAACATGAACCTACAAGAAAGATACATTCAAGGTTATTCTAAGCTTCTAAAGCCTTCCATGTCATCATATTCTTGTATTTCATACCTGAATGTAGTTTTCAACATTAGATCTTTTAATTCTTTACTAAATCACAACATATTTCAAATAGTTCTCAGTGATATCAAGCAAATTCTTTATGCCACAGACAAACATAGAATGCAAAGATAAACCACCACGCTTTCGCTGCGCAACTCTGATACAACTATCTCAACTTATGCTGCTCAGAGAGTTCTATTGTTCTGTATCACCTTTAAGTGACAAAAGCAAGTTCACCATGCTGTTTTAAACTTTAATAACATGCTACTCAAATAGTAAAACAGTCTTGAATTAAAAGACTAAATTCAACAATCAATTGCACAATACTACTCTTGGCATCCCCATTGGGTCATGGATACATGAGGTGAAGCATTACCACCTCATCCCATACTATCCTGTGATCTGTGGGTTATAGGCCCACGCACAATTCAAAGTGTAACCATCATATTATATCATTTTAGGGTTTCAACAATAGTAATAAGGTAATCCACGATTGTATCAGTCATTCAAGCATTAATCATACTCAATTACCATTACTCAGTTATATTAGAGCTAGGTATAACAAGCTACACCTCATTAGGGTTACTTGTCCAGACAATCTGATTATCATCCCTTTCTATTAATATGAGTGAATAGGTATAACTACCTTATTCAGGATATCCTTCCATGTGTTCTGACATCATCCAAACCGTATCACCATGTCACAAATACACAATAGTAAGATGCATATCAGGTATGAATTACTACAACTATCATACGCCTTTAGTTTAACATATAGCTTGCACACATACACTGAAATCATATGTAGAACCAGCTTTCATACCTTAATATGCCTTCAAAAAATCATACATGTAAAAACAAATTCACATATTAAACAAAGCTAGTGCTTTCCCATATCTTTCTGCTCATTCATTAATTCTTTACCTTTTGCTACCTATCCTTTCATATGATTATATACAATAAACATCATTCTTGCTATCACACAAGAATTTATTTCTTATCGCACTTCATCATATTTCAAACCCTTTCTTACGTTTCATAGTCCTCTTACTATATACTACTCTTTAACCCGTCATCTTTAATTCTAAAATTTTCTCTTATGACCATGTTGCTTATTCATATGTATGGTCATGTATACCATGTTGCACATATTTCCTCCTTTACCTTTATACTATTGTGAAGTTAACATTCTAAATTAATAGTCCTTCTATTAATTTTTTCCTCATGTTGAATACATTACATATTCTTCATTTTTAAATCAAGTGGATCATGTATGGGTCAAACATAGTTTCTCTTTCAATCAAGTTTTTCTCTTCTGAATACAGTCCACCTTTGTATGACTTATTCATTCGTTAAACTACACCTATGTTCTTTGCTTAGAAACTAGTTTGTTGTTCTAGTCTTATGAATTACATGTTCATACGATCCTCTTCACTTTTACTCTTTTGAAGACTCTTTACTTCTATGGACCTATTGAATGCTCAACCCTATTCTCTACTTAGCCTTTGCTTTAGGGTTCATAAAAGCATTATACTCTATTCTATGATTCATTCTTCCTGATTGATTCTTGCTATCTTGAACCATACCTACATTTCACATATCTTTTCTATATTTCATATGTATAGTTCATATAATATTAATCAATAAACTGATTATGAGCTTCATATCATGTTCTATTATTCCCAATTAAGGGTTTCACATTTGAGACCCCAAAGTTAAACCTCAGATATCAGTTTCAACTAATTCTTAGTTGTTCTGATCTTGCTCATATGTTTCAACACCTTACTGTATGTACATTCTTACTCTGATGTGGGTCTAAATATTCCAATTCTATTCTTATTATGCTATTAATAGGATTCATTAGATCCTAATAACACATCCTACCAACCGGACCAGGCCAAACCTGAAATCCTGAAGCCAAGAACTACAAAGGATTACATTCTTCCTGAACTGCCACTCACAGCTCAGAAACTCGGCCGATCACTCTGGAACTCGGCCGATCGCCTTCCAGATTCTGAAACTCGGCCGACCAACTTCGGCCGATCAGCAGGAAACTCGGTCGATCCTCTGGGGAACTCGGCCGATCGAAACACTACTTGTTTACCTACAAAGAAACTCGGCCGATTCAAGACCAAACTCGGCCGACCAAAACGCTGTTTGAAATCCTAAACAAGGAACTCGGCCGACCAAAACGCGAACTCGGCCGAACTGTGCACAGACTGAAAACCTAAACAGACCTGCTGATATCAATTTCACTCGAATCAGCGGGCAAAACCATAGAAACAAAAGCTCATTTCAAGATGATTTCTAATCTACATGTTACAAAGAATGAAATCAATAAATGCTACAATTGCATAGTGTACAACAGATATTAAAGACCCATATTCCAAGGTATTGAATATTTCAATTTCAACATATAAGAGCATTTCTGTACTTTTCCAACAGAAACAACATTATGAAATGTAAGTTCTATCTCCTTTTACATTTATGCTCTTAATTCTTGTTTCTTTTCTTGTTTTCTAACCCTAACATTTCTAGGGTTCCTCTCTAGCCCATTCTTCCACTGTATACCTGGCCAGGGTATACGTGAGAGAATAGACAGAGTAGCTTGTACTGGTTGATCCAAGTACTCAGATATCGGGCCAGGATATCCAAATACTCAAATCCCCAAAGCTAACATCAAACACCTCCTATCTGCCACACATAGAACTCTAACTTACTAACTTAATGGTCCTTGACAACTCACCCTAAGCTCTGATACCAAGTTGTTACACCCCGATCTCACAATCTCCTCAAATCATGAGATTAGGGCTTAAGATAGGATTTATAATTAACACAAAGAACACCATTAACTTTTTCTTTCCTTAAGAACTCCTGTTTCTTCACATTGAACCACATAAAACATCTTAACAAGGGAATCCGAATATTTCTTTTACTAATCAGACTTTAACAGAAAAGATACATATATAAACATTCATGATGTCTTTCACAACTTGTGCACATAAACCTTGTTAATTAGCATACATATCGAAGAGGAACAATATTACACATCGTAATTACAACTCTCTCTCTCTAAACTCTTACTGAGGACCTAGAGTGACAAGGACCGACTGACTCAACAAATCTCATACTTGACTCCTGTGGAAGATCTACTCTGACGCTCTGATAATCTTCAAGTCCACGCGGTTAACCCTAAAATGTTTGAGTAGAGGGGTGAGCCTACTCGCTCAGTGAATGAATACTTCATGGAAACAGACTAATGCACTAATGTGATCAAAGATATAATTTGATTAAACGATATGAAATTTAACAACAATAATTACTACACTGAGCAGTTCTAAAGCAATATAATTGAAATAGCAAAGAATATAAATATTGCATCCAAAGAATAACTACTAGAAAACTATGCTCTAGTCATTCTTAACTCTTTCATTTATAAGTAACTCTGTGAACCTATATGATCATATTTTAGATTATGCCCTAAATATATGCAGTGTACTCTGCATATAAAGGTCCGCAACAAGTTCATGCTACGGCCCCACCGTACAAGACTTAGCGACACACCCGGGAATGCTAAGTCTGACGCCAGCCCTGTTCTGCCCCAGGACCACAGGCTCTCCGGCCTACAGGCTCTCCGGCCTCAATGCACTACTCCGAGTGCTCTCTCGACTCCTCCTACTAACCTGAGCACACAGGCGGAGGGTCACAGGGTTACCTTCGCGACTCCGCACGAATGGTGTTAGATAACCGTGTTTTCTGGTGAAACCGCAGTGCCATTGTGACACAAGCACAATTGTTGTTAGACACTGCCCTTTTTCTCTTTCCTCGTTTGTCCGCGACACACGCACGGATGAAGTTGCAACACGAGTTTCACCCCAAAGCTGCAGATACCACTTAGGGGTTCTACGGTGTTAGGGCACTTAGGTCTATACTTGATTAACAATAAACAATTTAACAGAAATATAAGAAGTCCTGCAGTATGTAGATATCATTTCAGAGAGAACAAGCATATAAAGTTAAATGCACTAGAAACATACAATTCAACAGTTAAGCATCACCACATCTCATATCGAGACCTTTCATATTACCATAGCATGATTCATTGAACACCCTATCCTTAGGGTTTCATTTACCATATTCATTCATCACATGCCAACACCCTACTCTTAGGGCTGCATTTGCCTCATTCACCTTTTCATTTACCTCATTCACTTGTCACATGGCTCTCATAATGATTTCATAAGATATAAGCATTCACTAAATAAAGATTGTATTCAACAAATCGTATGCAATCAAATTAGACATGAAACCATGGAAATTTAACTAAATTTAGGTTTCCCATATCATCACTGCGATATCATGTATCCAGAATAAGATTCAATTAAGATAACCCACGAGGTACATCCTAACCACTTATAGGATTACTAGTCCTTTTCAAACAGGTTGAAACTCTAGCGATATTCCAATTAGGTCAAACCCTAATTACATCATTTGATATAAATCTAAAAGCATCCTCAATAGGAAGTGTTGCATACGTATCTGATATGAATCTACCGTTTAGGAGTCATTCAAACAGAGAAGGAATCCACATCATATCAATTTACAATAACTTAATTCAAATGGACATTTCAGGATTTAGAATTCACATGCTAAGCATTTAGGGATTTGGATGTTATAATCAAATTCGTGCATTAGAATGTTTGAAGGAAGAACCCACTCACCCTAAGGTGTGAAAACACCTTAAAACTGCAGCTCAACTCAGGGAAATCTCGAATTCCCCTCAAATCCCTAGCAAATCTCCCAATTCCTCTTCCATTCAACTCGTAAACCTTGAAAAAAGAGGGATTATGAAGAAAGGGTGAGAAAAGAGGGAATTTCGACATCCTCTTGGATCAATTCAGAGCATGGACGGAATCTTGACATAAGAGAGAAGATTCACCATAAAAGTCTATGCAAGGAATCCGAACTTACTTGATTTCATCCTTCCTGGAATCGCAAAACCCTAATTCAGCAATTCCCCCACTTTCTCCACTCAAGCCCTAATTCTCCCTCTCTCTCTAGGAGCTCGTTTCTCTGGAATGAATGACGAAGAATGAGAGCTGCTTGTGTGTGTGGTCGTTCATATAAGTCAATTGAGCTGCTTGGGTCAATTGCATATTGACCCAACACTTAACTTTAATTATATAGGCTGAATATTCAGTTATACAAAAGTTACTGTAATTCGTTTATTTCAGAGATCAAACATTCTCCAACAATTATGGGAATTTAGCACGTTGTTAATAATTGTTCTATAAGGCTTCAGTTAAAATTTGAGATCATTTGGAGTTACCAATAATAAATTAAAAATCGAACAGTGCACTGCTATATTGCAGTCTGCAGAATATATTCGGCCGAGTTTGTCCTGCACAAACTCGACCGACACCCTTACTGTAGGGATTCAAATGTCATCCAAAAATTATGCCAATTTAAAAGAGTGTCTAAAATTGTATTTATTAAATACTGATAAAATTTGAGATCAATTGGATATACCAATAAAAAGATAAAATTCAATTACCACACTGCTGTAAAATTCTGAAATTGTGATCGGTCGAGTTTGAAACTCGGCCGACAAACAGGTCAGAGCATTCTTCAAAAATTCTGATATTTTCCAATGTTGTTCAAATTTTATATATCTAAATCATATCCAAATTTGAAGTAAATCAGATTTACAAATAAAATACTAAAAATCATTTAGTGAGACATTCTACTTATCAAATTCTGTATTCATGCATCATCAAACCCTATTTTGGGCTGATTAGGGTTTATGTTTCTCAAACCCTAATTCTCAAGACAAAAGGATATATAGACTTCTTATCATAGTTAAAACATCCTAATTGTATTATCGTTATTAATTATATTTCAAGAATGATTATTCTAATTAATCTTTGTGATTGTCTAGGTAAACCCTAGTTTACCAGTTAGGCTCAGATGGGGTCGTAACAAGTAGGTATGGCGAGCTGGACCATGGCTTTGACAGTAGCTCGTCTAGAGTTTGGAGGAATATGTGCAAGCAGTGGGCGCTCATTCAGAACTATTATAATGTTGATGATCATGGTATTGCGTGCCTTGTCAACCCGAGGGTGATACCATGGATCAACAACTATACTTGTGATAATGTTAGCTGGCATTAGATAATCTGGAGCAGGAGGATGATACCCAAATGGAGCACCTTATCTTATAGAGCAATTCTCTCTAAATTGCCTACTATGGATAGATTGAAAAGGTGGGGAATGCAGGTGGACAGTATTTGTGTCCTTTGCAAGGCGGCTGATGAGAGCCATAGCCATTGATTTGGCAAGTGCAAGTTCTTTAGTAGGATCTGGGTGCTAGTCTGCCTCAAATATGAATGGGGTCAGCTTTCTAATGATAACATAACTAATACGATCACCAACCTCATGAGCGTCCTTTACAGCAGGAGAAAAATATATGTTGGCAGTCTTTGTCTAACAGGTGTGTGTTACTACGTCTGGGAAGAAAGAAATAATAGGAATCATAGTAGAAAATCTTGTGATGAAGATATGATAGTTGCTAAGTTGTCCCTAAACTTGGCACGCATTTTCAAATGTAAAATGTGCCTTTGCTCAGGCCTATCTAAGCAAGCCAAAAGATATTGGGGTTTTTGTAGATAACAACCTAGTATACGTCTTGTTTTTTGTAGTTGTTGTGGTTCACACAGCCTCCTTTGGAAATATATTTACCTATTTCCAAAAAAAAAACTCAGCATAAACATGCAATTTTTGTTAATATAAGAGTTGCATGTGATCATTATTTTTCTTCTATGTTTATTTGTTTTGGCCTTACTTTCAATGCATATGTATCATTGTCATTAGGATAGAGAGATATCTAATAGTGTTGCTATCTCTGGGCAATACTTTGAAGATCATAACATAACTAAATGAATTCATTGATAATCTTTTAGGCACCTCTTCCCACCTTGCTCGGTTAGATATGATTTTATTAACTACTTCATCAAATTCCTTGTTTATGGTAGTTCATATAGATCTTCTCACAAACAATATCAAATTGGTATATTTGGGCAATCTTTACTTTCAAAGAATCATGGCCTAACCCTCTCTACGTTATTTATAATCTATGTGGGTTGTCTAGGTGAAAATCACACATGTAGGCAGGGCACCAAGTAAGACATTAGATAAATGAACTCTCATCCATTGGACATACATTTTTCACACTTACAGATCTCTGCCCCACGTTCCTGAGTACAATAACTTTTTCCATAACTCTGGTGCTTACAATGTGGACTCAACATTGATGTAGCTAAGGTTTAGTGGAAGGAGTGGTTGACAAGAAGGCATATATGATGCACAACTATTCATACCTAATTCATAGTGGTTAATGTGTTTTATAAATGTTCAATGATTTATTACAACTTCTTTGCAAGTATATGAATTGGTATGTTAAGTACTTTGATTGATTCCTACGTTGAATTATGAATTCGTGTTTGAGAAGCTCCCTTGCTAAACTAACATGTCCCTTGTTTAGTGGATAATGATGTGGTTTTTGTAGTTGTTAGTCCGCCCTCTACTCACTTATAAGGCAATGTATCTCCTATTTGGTGTTTGAGCATGCTATCTGTGTTTTATTTGCATTATTTATTCACTATGCTATGGATCAATTTGGCATTATTTTTATCCAATAGTTGGTTTCACTTCATAGGAAGGTTGGAAGAAACTCTAGTGATTAGAACTTATATGATCAATAAACTTTTTTTCTTTTTATTTTCTTTGATATGGTTAATGAATCAACCTTCAGGGTGTGATAGAGATCAAGCATACCAGTTGCATTGATTTGTAAATATTTGCAACACTAGTGGCTACCTTGACCACCCCCTCACCAGTGCTCTCTAAGGCTCATGTAATGTTGATTAGTAATTAGTTGCACTAGACTAAAAAGGTTCTGAATGAAAGTTGTAGTTAACCTCCTATAAAGATGTGGTCGTGACATTATGCCAAAAAGCACAACAACTTGATGACCGTTGCTAGTCAAGGTCTTGGTTAGACCCAATGGACAATTGCTCATAATAGCTCTTGGCATGTCCTTGACTGTCTTATTGCTAAGGCTGCAAAGTCAAATATCTATTGTCCTGATTTATATGTTGTTGATTTGTTTTCATCTATATTTATATGTTGTTAGGGGATTGTGGCTTAAGCTTGTCCTAACGAACTTGATCATGTTTGCTTCCCACGGACTCAAATTGCATTGTTTGGAGCAGCAACTTGCTCTGTGAGAGCATTTGCTCAGAATTTTCTATCACTTCTCTATGGAGATGAGCTCACCATAACAAGCCTATAAGCACATTAGCAGCCTGTTTCGAGCCCTCTACTGATAAACCATTGTGTCATTTGATTTCCATGCAGTGTATATAGCTTGTGTTCTATTATATATAGGAAAATGAAAAATAAAAAATAAATAAAGACATCGGTAATGAAACATACTTTATTTGGTTGAAATATGTCCCACACATGATCTTGAAGATGGTGTCAATGATATTATATAACATTTAAGTCAGCACATGTAATACTTTTTTGTTTGTATAACAATTCAACTCAGCCCCGTATATGATTTAGCAAAGAAAAAATGTGAGTAGTCGAATAGGTTCTTTTTTTTTTTGGTCGGTCCAAAAAGCGTGTTACTATTAATACCAAAAACTTTGGGCACTAAGACCCCATTACATCAACTTGAGCTAAAAGCTCATTACAACCAGGATGCAAAGCACCCAAAGAACAAAGCGAAATAGAGCTCCTAATGAGCCAACAAACTGGACAAGGAAAGGGAGGGGACAAACCAGCCAACCATACGGCAGTCCAGAGAACACCTAACTAACCAATACATCAATAGCAATAACCACAACCTACTGAAGTTATGATGCATAGGGATGCAGGTAATCAAGAAACGACAGCATAGCAAGCAGGTCCATAGCCAACCACTATCCAGAACCCAGAACAAAAGCATCCGGTTAGAAAGATCTCAGGTCATCAAGATTTCAAACCCAGAAGACGTGGAACCAGAACCAAGACCTACAACTGACCATCCAAGCACTTGCAATAAACCACAATTTCTGAAAGTGTGCCGAACAACCAACTAAGGAAATCGTGCTGACCCATGAAGACAGGCGAAACCCCTGATGAGCTGACAGGTTGCACCCTGGAAGCTGGCCTCCATGTCACACGAGTAGCATGGCTGCTCGTCAAATCCCTCATACACCTGCAAGGAGCATGAGACACCCACACAAGGCTTGAAGCCCCCTGTTTGCACTGGGTCTTATCCACAAACACCTAGGAGGCGGCATAAGGAAGATACTCATCAACACCATAGAGGTGTTCCCCTCGTACCCACCAACAGCAGCAGCTGCAGAGGTCCCGATCAACGCCATCAGACCTGTTGTCCTTAATTGCACGGAGGCAACCCGGTGAACAAGTAGTTGTTAACACAGCAACCCCACCGGCTGGACCAGCGTCGAGCACCCTGAGGGCACCCCACGCGCAGCAACAGATAACCACAGGGAAGAACCCCACCGCCAAAGGAGCCACCCTCTGCCTCCGTGTCCAAGCATGAGATGCGCCAGCGAAGCAGGAGACCAGGAGCAGCTCTACCCTGTCAGCAGGACTACAGGGGAAGAACCCTGCCACTTCACATCGCCTGGAGGAGAAGGTGTCGTTGAAACACCATCCCAAACCTTACAGCGTCGTTCCTTCGCCAAGAAACCTTTTCGTGTGATTTGGCGGGGGAAAGCCACCAGCTAGAAGAAGATCGGCCAACTGGGAAAGGACCAGATACATCTTCCGGATCGACAGAATGACTTCCCGCGAGCACAAGATCTGTGGGAAAATGGATCTTTGCTCAACGAGGATGCCGTCTCGAACCTCTGCCTTCACCACTAGAAGGACCACGCCGCCGAGTGGGAGCAGCCAGAGGGATCGCTCAGAGAGAGGATGAGAGGGTGTCAGTGAAATAAGGGGAAACCCCTACTTCAGAGGCGTGATGGAGCAGCAATAGACCAGAAGGGGCGGAGTAGCTTCTCTTCGTCCGCCACACTTGAGCGGATAGGAGTCGCTTGAAATGAGGTAGCCGAGACCCGCCCCGAACCGAAACCGCTCGCGCAATCGCATCGCCCTTTCACCCCGATCAGTCGAGACGACCCCAACACGACGGCCTGCTCCTTCCTCTAGAGATTCGCTCCAACTCGCATCGAGAAGCCTTCAAGTGAGCCAGCTTCACGATCTCCAGGGAAGACCACCTCCAGGAACTGCCAGCCGTGGTTGAAGGCCAGGGGGAGGGAGGCTCCGGGGAAGCACACCCCTCCCCCCAGCGGCGACCGCCGGGGTAGAACTTAGAGAGAAGGCAGAGAGAACCCTAGAGAGAGAGCGGGGACACAAAACTCTTTTGCATACATGTATGTTGATCGCAATAGGTTCTTCCTTGTTTGTAAACGGATGCATCCACAATGATTCTGGTTGATGCCACATAATATGTTTACTTGTACAATTTCTTGTCTAGAATGCCACCCCTTGACACTATAACCAATTCCGTTCTGGAGAATTGATACCTTCATTATGTAACCATTTACATTACACTTCTATTAGTGTTTTGAGTTAAAATAGAGGATAGATAAAATATATCTTCAATTATAACTATTTCTTATTTTTGATAACTTCCCATTTTTTATTTGAAATTCAATCTCCCAACTCCATTATGAGCTTGGAGTTGTTTCCTTGAGAATATGGAGTTTTTCTCTTTCTTATCTGAGACTTGTGGCTATTTTGGTTCCTATGTAGCTATTTGCTTTCATCTTTCTTAGATATTAATCTGACAAGGATCCTAAGATCTCATTACAAGGAAACTCAGGCAGTTTTCAGATGATCAAAATGGGCTTCATCTATTTGAATGAATGAATGTTACCTAATTTGATATCAAGAAGTTGGATATTAATTATTGGGTTGATTTTTTTGGGTTTTCTATTAAGCTTGGGGAGGCTTCCTATTTGGGTTGATTTTGTTGTGCTGATTTTGCAGTTTCCCATGCCTAACATCCATGTACAGTAGAATAGGAAGCCTCCCCAAGCTTGTGGCCCTCCACAAGGTAAACCTCCAAGTATTGGTGGTGTTTCTCTAGGTACATTTTCATGAACCATGTCAAGGCTACTATTGTTGCGCCCTATAATACACGGTCCACTTATCAATGTCCCACTTGCTATTCCTTTGTTTACCCAACATTGGTTCATAAAATAGTATAATTGTTTGTTCAAACTTGTTAACATTTATGTCTTTATGTTCTCTAATAATTAGTGATCGAAACTTTGAATAAACATTTTTATTTGACTAGATCTCATGGTTGTAGGGATTGAAAAATAGAAGAAATGTGTGGCTCACATTATTGCTAAGAAATTTGGAGGTGTGTTGGTTCTCTACTGAAAGAGAAACATCTAAAGTAAAATCTAGAAATATGGATGTGTAAAATCATGTGATTGTTGCATATAGTTGATAACACTATGTATGAATCATGTTGTTGAGATATGTGTATTTTTTTAATATAAGGGGCAAGATAAAAATGTCCTCCCCATGTAATTTGTTGTCATGTAATTAAAATTATGTTGTTAATGAAATAAGATATTTTTTCTAATACCAAATGTGTGTCAATTTTGAAACTAAAATATATCCTCACAAAGATATTAAAAATTGACTATTTACCTGAATTGGAATAATGCTTTAGTTTGCCATTATAGCTATTTACGGCCATAGAAGACATCTCTATTATCTATTTTCATTGAATTGATAAAATTGTCACTATTAGTATTTGTGATAAAGTTGTGCGATCACTAATACTATTAATGACTGACAATTTATGTTGTCCTTGTTAGTATATGTGCCAGACTCATGTGGTCGCTAATCCTATCAATGACTAACAATTTTTTTTGTCATTATATCCAATAAATACAACATATTTAAGGTGTCATTGTTACTAATAACGATGAAATGAAATTAGTCATCGTAAATTTTATTTACGGCAAGACCAGTAATGACGACATGCGACGACTTATTTTTCTTGGCACTAGAAGTTATAACAACGGATTCTCCCATAATAAGGATAGACATTTTCTACCGCTATTGTGCTACTTTCTTGTAATGTTATATTACCTCGGGCCTACAAAATGAAAAAAAATATCATGTTGTGAATTTTAACCACAATTGTTTAGTAAATTACAATTGTACTACAATACAATAAATTGTAAAAGAAGAAATGAAATCACATTTATTATTTTTTTTATCATTGTCATCCCTACTTATTATTACATTACACAATACAAAAATAACAACATTTTGTAAGGATTTTGCATTCACAATTACAAAAACTCAAGTACATTGAATAAAAAAAACTTGAGTACCATAACTAGTACTAGAATTCTCAAAAAATTAATTCCTTTTAACTTATGATTTACGTCAAACATCAAACAAATGGAATCCCTTAATATACAATTTTGGTTCATAGGTTTGATCGAGTGAATGAAAAAGATAAATTATAGAAACTAAAATAGAAACTATATAATACATACCACATTTGAATTTCCTTATATCTAATTATTTTACACATATGTGCAATATACAATGTATTTTTTCGAAAAGGACATGCATGCCATGACGTTTATAGAGGAAAACATTGGCCAATATATACATTTTAGTAACGTCATTGCTAACCATGGTTAATAATAACCAAATATTACATTAAAAAGATGAAAAATAAAGTGATAAACCCATTTTTCGTTATTGTTCCTATCTACAAGTTTAAATAATGTTTCACACCTTAGCTACCCTTTCCCATTGTCATTTATAACTTACTTTTTTTTTTATAATCATTACCATTAGAAAATAAACCAAGTCACCAGCATCCATGATGACTTGATTAGTAAATAGTAGGAGGTACCAGGGGTAACCCCATGGAAAGCAAAAAACAAAATAGTATCAGGAGGCGAACCCATTAAAAAAGCTCCTAGAAGGAAAGAAGACTAAATAGAAGTAGAGAGAAGAAGAACCAATCTACATCACATGCCATCCTCAGAACCTTCCATGAGGGACTCAAAAGGGGCATCACCAAGGGAGGATCCCACATTGACAAGGTGGGTCATAGAAGGAGGGATAACACTAAAAGACTTGGACTCCAACAATTTATGGACCCAACATCAGGACTCAACTACTATTCATCATGCCACTGGTTGTTGATCATCGGGTGAAGAGGCTAGTCGCGATAGAGCCAAGTATCCCACTTCAAGCACCTCCTTTAGGGTTCGTACTGGTGTCAGTCTTGTTTTTTTATGTGAAATGTACCCATAACAGGTCTTATATAAATTATAGTTACATGAAACGTCAATTTTATGACAACTGCATCATCATTTCCTCACATGCCAAAAAATAAGAAACGCAAATTTGTAAACATTTTTATAAAAGGGAATCCATCACGTACAAATGGTAGTTAGTGAGGAGATGATAGCTCAAGTTGCTATATAGAATGAATGTGATGTGTCATGATATAGGAGATGACACATGTTCTGCCACAACTTCTATAATAAACCAATTAAACTAAAACCAAGGAAAAAATAGGACACTTGAACACTATATTGAAAATTTGAGGTTTGAAGCATAGGATGGCTTATAATGATAGCTTTAAGTTAAAATGAAAAATGATCTCAAACATACTTCGCATACATCTATAGGTAAAAAACAATTTTCTAAAATATATGTTGGAATTGTTTAGGATACAAACAATAAGTACATTAGGGACTATGTATATTGATAGTGATATTAAAAGATGTGATCAAGAAACTGATTATATTTGAAAAATAACACATGTGTTGAATTAGAAGATGTTGCAATTATTGAAGAATAAGAATTTTGTAGATCAGAAATAACGTCAACGATAGTATGACACTATGATTGAATCTCCTGCAATATAGGAGACACCATATTGTCCAAAATGTTTGCAAGTTTAAGAACGTGAGGTTGGAATATTTCAAATCCTTGAAATCTTAGACTTAGTGCTAATGGTAGTAAGTATAAAATGTTTTCATTTTTCTTATTATATTCAAGCAATAATATTAATCATAGATAAATATTGTATTGAACTTCTATATTGATTAAAGTCAAAGACATGGTGTGAAAATGAGTAAAAGATTATTCCATAATAACATATATTAATAATACATGACTTGCAAGAACCACTCAATCTACTAATAGTCATCAATTAAATCATGTCATTCTTTCCATCATTGTCAACTTTTCTTATAGTTTTTGGTATAGAGGTACTTACCTTTTGCAAATATGTAGTGTCTATTATACAATACGAAAGGGGTATTACTATAATTTTCATATTATGGAAAATACAAACAAAAATGTCACAATTACTAAACTTTTCAAGGAGTTTGATTTAGATTTGGTGGTATTTAAATTAAAACCTACAAGTAGTTATTTTAAAATCAATTTCCCATGTAATGCAACTAAGGGGTTTTATTTTTTATCATATTTTTTCTCTTTTCTAAATTTTTGTTAACAAATTCGTAATGTTCTTCCATATCATTACTATCAGATATGTTACATTTTTATACTAATAATGTTGATAAAATTTTCACAGACTAATACCAATTTCCACCATTGGAGCTTCTCAATTCCAGTATAGGGAAAACAAAATTGCTTCTATTAATTGAGAATGATTGTGACAAACAACAGAATGTATACCACCTAATTACCTTATTTCCTCTATGTGGGAGAAAAAAATGAAGGAACCCGCAAATATCGGAAAAACTACAATTATTGTTAACCAACGAAAATAGCTCGTAGTAAAGACAAGATACACTTTGACCATAAAAAATCCGTACTCGAGAAAATATTTTCTTCTGAGTACGGATTTTTGTCGGTGAAAAAATAGGAATCAAATAAAATGATTCAAGTGGAATTTTATGTAACGTATCAATAAGCTAGACCCATACTACGGGCGCCGTTTTGGGGACCGACCGACGCCTCACCAGCACAGGTACCTACGTAGTGGGGGGGTCGCACATTCATATACTTTAAAACTTAAACTAACTACACAAACAAATGTTCTAAAAATGTAAAACTAGAAGGTTTACATCTTGTACAATAATTTCGTTCGAAAGTAAGAAATATTTGGAGTTGTTAGAAATCAACACAACTTATAATACTATAAAATATGGAATACTTATCATTAAGAAAATGTAAAAAGTTGATTCTAAAATTGCCTTTGGCATACTAAAAATGTTATGTATGCAGTCCTTTAATGTATCTTAGAATCATATAAGCACATATATTTGTTTACTTCTATTTTTTTGGATTAGGTAAAATACTTCTCATCAAAAGGTATTATGAAAAGTATATGGATAGAAAACCCATATACTATACATGTGGGAACACACAAACACCCACATCCAGGATAAAGGCAAGAGGACCCAAAAGGGGGGCTAATCTACAAAATCCCACCATTTGAGCACATCTAAATCCACACTCAACACCAATCTAGGATTAGCCTCAACAACTCTTTTGATGCTATGTACAACGCAGTCAAAGAGAGAAAGATAGTCCTTGGAACTCCTATTGTGGATTCTCTCATTCTTCTCTTGCCAAAGGTGGAATCAAACTCAGGACAAGCATAAACCAGTAAACTGTTTCATCTTGTTTATCCTAGATTTTAGATGTATCCAATACATGGTAGCCCCGAGTTTGTGGGGTGGGATTGCCACCCCAACCCAACTTGAGAGAACTCCCGACCCATAGGTAGTAATAATACCTACATGAAAAGAAGAGGTGGTTGTGCAATTTAGCCTCCTCCTTGAAAAGCACACAGACCAAATCGATGCCCAGTTCGCACTTGATCATTCAGTCAAGGGTAGGAAGTCGCGCCATGATGGTTTGATATGAACAAAATCTCCATTTTGGAATGCAGCCAAGGTTACAAATAAAATGGTACCATGAAACCTATGGTTTGTAGAAGCAAACCATCCAAGGTTTGACCTGGTGGTTGTAATAGGACCAACCAATGTTGTTGATACAATATTGATCACTAACATTATTCCACATGGACACCATGTTCCTCCATGTCCTATAGCATAATTTATTAGGAACCTAAAATACAATATCATTTCCATACTATTTAGTCATCCACCTAGTCCAAGGGGCATCTTTGTTCCTTAAGAACTATTCTATTCTTTTCACAGTCGACATCCTCACCATATCAGTCGGATCCACCACGTTCAAATCAACCTCCTGGTGTGACTTGGCCATAGAGTTCCAAACCATAGTGTGTGACCTGCCAGCCCAAATGAAACCACCCATAATGGTCCAAAACTTTTTAGCGATGTATGGAGGAAGATTGATATGTCCACACTAGAAACAAATCTTGCTGGTGAGGAAAGATCTAATAAGAACAACCATGTTGTCCATGCAAAGCTTGATACGAGACCATCTGCTGACAACCTAATGTAGAGATTCCACGCAAGTTGTAAATTTTGTTGCTTTACTTCTGCCTCCAGAGAGAGGTATCCCTAGGTACTGGGTAGTATAGAACCCCTCTTTGATCCTAATGCATTCCCTCAGCCTACCTCTCCTCTGGTCCCAAGATCTTATGAAGTATACCTTATATTTGATATCACTCATAAACATGTTGGTGAGCAAAACAAACTAATGCATAAGCTTCCTGAAACCTTTCATGACTCTAGAGGATCCTTTGAGAATGAACAAAACATCATCCACAAAGTTCATATTGGTATACATCTTAGTGCCCCCAACCTTAAAACCAGAAATCAGGTTGGATTGTTCGGCTTGATTCATCATGATAATGATATTTCCCATGATGATCGCGATGAGTAGGGTGGAAAGAGGATCTCCCTACCTTAATCCATTTCTGGATTTAAAGAAACTGAAGGGGTTAATGTTCACAAGAATATAGAATGAGGATATCTCAACACACTATTTTATGGGGTCTATCCACTTCTGCGAGAATCCCATCATCTTCATAGCGGGTCATAGGGAGCTCCAGGCCACCTTATCATAATCCTTGGTTAGGTCAATTTTAACATATGCCCTTATGGGTTTCTTCTTGTCATTAAAATCAATCATGAACTTTGAGGTGAGGAGAGCAACCTTTGAGGAATGCAGATTGAGCCAGATAAATGATGTGTGGGAGAAATGTTTTTAGCCTATTAGCCATAAGTTTTGCAATAACCTTATAGAGAACTAAGAAACAAGCGATCGACCACAAATCATCCATACTTGACACAATCTTCCTCCTTGGAATCATCCTGATGAATGATTGACCAATGGATCTCACCATCCTTCCTCCAACCAGGAACCACCTAACCGCGTTCCGCATATCATCCCCCACAATATACCACTTGCTATAGAAGAATGTGGAATTGAAGCCAAATAGTCCATGATCCTTAGAGGCTCCAATGGATCAGACAACATCCTTGGTCTCTTCATCAGTTGTAGGACCACACAACATTTTGTTCGTTGTGTCAGTCACCTTGTGTTATGTAGATTGTTAAGATCCTCAAAGAAGCTCACACTTTACTAGCCACCTCCTTAGTGCTCCTTGCAGCAGACCCATGTGGTCTAAGATGGACATGAATATGATCTTTCATATTGTTCTTCCTTACTGCCACATGGTAGTCCCTAGTATTGTGGTCACTGCCGTGAATCCATCTGAGATGGCTTCTCTACCTATACATCTTCTCCTCCACCTTCTCCATCTTCACCAAGTGTTGCACCACCACAAATTCACACTCAATGCATGAGGGTGAAAGGTTCATCCTTAGATCAGTAGTCCTAAGGTTAAATACATTTTGGACCTTGGTAACCAAGTTGCTCAAATAAACATGCTCTTTGGAACAAGACTTCTAAAGTTCCTTGGTCTTCCTTAGTTTCTCGGTGATCACAAAGAGAGTATCACTATATGCCCTTTGTTCCTAGTAACTCCTCACCACCTCCTCGCAACTGGGCCAATCCAACCAATGGTTGAGGAACCTAAATTGTTGGCCTTTTCTATTCCCCTTTGTAAGCTCAACTTTGAGTCAGACGTGATTGTTGTTGGGAAGGTTTCCCAGGGAAACATGAGCATCATATAAAACTTCCAACCATGCCTCATTGACCCGACCTCTATGGAGGTTGCTCGCAATCCTCTAAGCTTGGTTGTTATTCCAAGTGACATCTCCACCCACCATATTGATTTCCATCAGGTTAGTGGTGTCAACAACTTCATTAAATCTTGCCAAGATAGAGCCTGACGCTGCCTTCCCACCCTTCTTTTTGTTGGATTTCTTGAGATGGTTGAAATCACTGATGACTAGCTGTGGTAGGTCAACTTGGTTAGAGTTAGCAAGCACCTCACATAGCCTCCATCTACAAGTCTGAGACCATAGACTTCCTATAAAACATAGTGGAAACCTCCCTGGTTTATACGGCTTGTCGTTGATCCATGATGTATATCACTATTGTATACCATATGTTAGAGTTCCACTTGTTCACGACCCTATCTCCTTCAACATTCTTCATTTTGGAATCAAACATCCATCTAGACATCCATCTAGCCAGGAACAACCCACTAACTCACTACACCACATCCCTATGAATCCTAGCCTCCATGCAGCTCCTAAGCCTCATCTGCTTACCCAACCTGGAGGCATCTCGTACAATCAATGTGAGCATACACATCCTAACATATGTTAAGACCACCCCAACCTGAAGTGGTGACACATCCCCTCTTCCTTAAGGTAGAAGAGCCTCTCGTGACTCTATGGTTGTCTAGGGGTCCTCCTCCATGTTCACTAAGTCTTATAGAATGTCGATAGAGTTTTAAAGGCTCAGTCTTCCAACATCGAGTTGATTGGATTGGGTCCTCAGCCCATTGAGTCTCAGCCATGGGTGTGGTGGATCAGGTTGCCTATGCACCCAGAATGCTCACGTCTTGCCCCCTAAGAGGTCACTTCTATTGAAGGAATTATCACCTCCATCGTGCACATAGCAAGGTCTAGGGGCTCACTTCAGGAGAAATCTAAGAACCCTTGATGTTTTTTGCAATAGTCATCCCCGTGGTGGTTGCTTGATTCTTCACCACTATACGAACCTTATATCTCCTCTTCCAGGGCCTAACTCTTCTAGATCTACCCTTTAACAGGGGGCTCCATTTATGGAGGAGGCTGATACCCAGACAAGCACCTCCGCAACATAGGCCACATCGATATGGGATAGCCTCATACTTTACTCAGATTTCAAGTTCACCGCAACTGGGTAGTTCAACCATAACCACTCGAGGTGGGCCTTTGCCGTATAGATCTTGAAACATATTATAACCAAATCTGACAAGTATCTAGTAACCCTATTATCCAATGCTTTTGGAGTACTGATGACATGACCATTGATGGATAAGGCATGGTATGACAAGTTCCTTCCAATGTCTAGGAGGGAGACCCACATCGGTGTCGAGCTATGCACAACTCTGTGGGCATCCACCTCCTTATTAAGAGGAGTTGGCTATAAAAAAACCAAGGACTGTTTTCCATCGATTTCATCATATATGTTCCATTGGAAAAATATGCCAAGTGCAGTCCATCACTCATAACTGATAGCGGTAGTTCACTCCTAGGATGCTAGTAGTAGAGCATCTAGCCATACAACTGTCACCTGGACTGTGACAACCCGATGCCACACAAATGAGATAAATCAAAACAAAGTGTTTTATTAACCACTAAACAACCACACTACTAGAAAAATAGGTAAATGAAAACCTATCTCATATAATCATTACTATGCAGAAACATATTACATGAAGGTCCACAACCTGTAACATACAACGTACCATACCAGGTAAATCAAAACAAAGTGTGTGATTAACCACTAAACAACCACACTACTAGAAAAATAGGTAAATGAAAACCGATCTCATATAATCATTACTATGCAGAAACATATTACATGAAGGTCCACAACCTGTAACATACAACATACCATACTAGGTATTTACATCTGTTCAGTCGCCATATGCCTCACAAATGTCACAATAGATTAGTTTTCATGTACAAGACACTTATACACAACAAAGTCATACTGTCAACAAAACACATCCCTGACCGGACCTGAGAGTATAGGGATGATACTAGGACTCTACAAAACATGAGCAACAATCCAACCTTCTACATCTACTGAACTCTGAGTTTCTCTTCCTCAACAACATGGTCATGCCCACACTGCTGACGACCACCTACAAAGATGTGGAAAACCACAAGGATGAGACCCATGTCCCAGCGAGAGACATAACTCTCCTCCAATGATTAATGAAATGTAGAAGGATATATCATTGTTAAATAGGATGGGTAGATTTAACTAAATGAGTAATTTAAACTGATTACATAGGATAAACATGTTAAGTTTCTTCAATAGATAAATATGGTGTTTTACATGTTTAGAAGGAACATGAAGAACATGTATAACAATTAACTCTTGATACTACATTATATAACAACTGAGCTGTACAAGAAACAAGGCAAGGGTAAACATTCAATGTGAATTTTGTTTAACCCTAAATAGATATACTACACAGTTGTATTAGGTCTTTTAAGCCGTAAGGAGATGAGGTATTCCACTCATACTGCAACTATCCACTTTGAAGTCCAACACATTGCCATACAAGATCTAGGAGTGCCAAACTCCTATGACCTCATCCATCCTCAGTCAGTATGAGTCCTCCACAGTGACATATAGAGTCGAACTGCAAAACAACCTAGTCTGCCTTGGTATATAAGTTACAACACTAGTGAACAAGGCATACAAACCCAATCATCTGAGGTACAACCACAATTGTCCTCTATCACATCATATACACTAAGACACAATCGCAACCATTCTCCCACCGATGCATGACTGCAACCATCCTCAAAACCTTGGGATCAATATGACAAGGACACTCAGTCGCTTGCACCCCACATAGTCAATAGTATGCACTTTGAGTTTCCCTTAGGAATATTCTTTTCACCATCAAGCAAGTCTTGACACTTGAATGGATCTATGTCCATGACAACTACATGATTAGGGTTCCACTTGATTAGCTAAAGCCAATTGGGTACTTCCTACATACGTCTTTCCCTAACAAGGGTTTCACCCCTGAAATCCTAACCAAACAAAGATAGGTACTTCCTACACATCTCTTCCTCTAACTCCCATGTGGCTTCCTCCATGCCATGGTGATACCACAAAACCTTAACTAAAACTATATCTTTCTTCTTTAAATTCTTCACTTTCCTATCCAAGATCAACACAGATTCCTCCACATATGACACATCCTCCTCCAAATCAACCTCCTCCAGCTACAACACATGCTCTGTATCGAGATGAAACTTCCTCAACATAGAAATATGGAACACAAGATGTAATCTATGAAACTCTAGCGGTAGGTCCAACCTATAACCACCTTCTCAACACGTGCTGGCATAGGGTATGGTCCCATAAACCTAGGATCCAGCTTACCCTTCTTACCAAACCTCAAAACACCTTTCCAAGGTGATACCTTAAGCTACACACAATTTCCCACTTGGAACTCCAAGGTCCAACAACAATAATTAGCATAAGACTTCTATCTGTCATGGGATGCTTTTAGCTGCTGCTTTATCACTTTGATCTTCTCTATAGTCTATTGCACCAGTTTAGGACCCAAAAGTTGATACTCACATATATCATACCAATAGAGTGGTGAGCCTCAATGCCTCCCATGCAAAGCTTCATATGGTGCCATATCTATGGTCCTCTAATAGTTGTTGTTGTAAGCAAACTCTATCAAACTCAGATGCACATCACAACTCCCAAGACCTGCAAGACACAAGCTCTCAACAAATCCTACAAGATTTGAATGGTCTTCTTATACTGACCATCCATTTGTGGATGAAATGTTGTATTGAACCTCAACTATGTATCCATGACATATGCAGACACTCCCAGAATTGAGTGGTATATTGAGGACTACTTTCAAATACTATAGTCACTGGGATACCATGTAAACATACTATCTCATCCACATATAAATGTGCTAACGTCTCCGCTGTATATTTCATCTTCACAGGAAGGAAGTGTGCTGACTTGGTCAACCTGTCCACTATCACCCAGATGGAATCATGATGTTTGTCAATCTGGGGAAGATCAACCACAAAGTCCATACTGATATGATCCCATTTTTGTTGTGGTATAGGTAACAATTGCAATGTCCTTGTAGGTTTCTGATGCTCAGTGTTGACCTGCAGACACACATGACATCTTGCCACGAACTCAGGCACGTCACCCTTCAAGCTAGACTACCAATACATATCTTTCAAGTTATGGTACATATTGGTACTACTTAAAGCCTCCTCAAAAATCATCTTCCTCAGACCATCAGGATTTGGAACCACTATCCTTTGTGGAAAAAAATTGTACCATCCTCTGTCTCATGGAAGTACTCATGTTTCTCACTACCAAACTCTGTAATGATCCATTGCATCATAGTATCGCCCAGTTTCACATATTTGATCTCCTTTATTAATGTAGCCTTCACCTACAACTATGCTAGCAAGCCTGCCAACAAGGAGACTTCTAGCTAGACATTCATATGGAGTAGCAATACCAACATGTCTCGCATGGCATACCAAGGAACACAACTGTTCCTTGTCAGTAGATGACAAAAAAGAAGACTTCCTCCTCAAGGCATCTTCTACCATGTTCGCCTTCCCTGGATGGTATTCTATCGTGCAATCATAGCCCTTGATCAACTCCATCCATCTCCTCTTTCGCATGTTCAACTCCTACTTTGAGAAGATATGCTAAAGGTTCTTGTGGTCGGTGAAGATCTAACACTTCTCTCCATAATGGTAGTGCATCCAAATATTCAAAGCATGAGCCACAGCTGCAAGATCCAGATCATGCGTTAGGTAGTTCTCCTCATGCTTCTTAAGTGGTTATGAAGTAAAAGAAATCACGTTCTTGTCCTACATCAACACACATCCCAAGACATTCTTAACTGTATCATAGAAGAGGATATAGCCTTTCCCATTCTTTGGAGGAACTAAGACCGATGCACTGGTCAACCTCTCCTTCAAAAGCTGGAAAGAACACTAACACTTGTCATCCCGGACAAAATGTACACTTTTCCTTATCAGCTTGGTTAGGGGTAATGCTACAACACTAAAGTTCTTAAAAAACATCATGTAGTAGCTTGCCAATCCTAGGAAACTGTGAGCCTTTACCGGTGTCTTAGGTTTTTCCCATTCCAGCATAGACTCCACCTTCTTCGGGTCTACCCAAATGCCTCTAGCAGATATCATGTGAGCTAGATAAGACACCTCCTCCATCCAGAACTCACACTTGCTGAACTTAGCATACAACTTGTGCTGACTCAACAACATCAACACTAGTCATAGTTGTTGCTCATGTTGTTGGTTGTATCTGGAGTATATCAAGATGTTGTTAATAAACAATACCATGAACTGGTCAAGATACAACATGAACATTGTGTTCATCAAATCCATGAACGCTACTGGTGCGTTGGTCAACCCAAACGACATAACCACAAACTCATAGTGACCATACCTAGTCCTAAAAGATGACTTGGATATGTCATCCATCTTGATCCGCAACCGATGGTATCATGACCTAAGATCTATCTTTGAGAATACTACAACGCCTCTCAGCTGATCAAACATATCATCTATCCTCAACAATGGGGTACTCATTCTTGATTGTGACCTTGTTCAATTATTGATAGTCGATGCACAACCTCATAGAATTGTCCTTCTTCTTCACAAACAACATCGGAGCACCCCAAGGGGAAGTGCCTAGGTCTAATAAAGCCCCTCTGTAACATCTCATGTAACTACTTCTTCAACTCTTGCATCTGTACCAGTGCCATCCTGTAGGGTGACTGTGCTATCAGTTGTGTACCAGGAACAAGATTGATCTCAAAATCAATCTCTCTAGGAGGGGGGACTCAAGGAAACATTTCAGCAAAGACATCCTCAAACTCGCACACCACCGAAACCTCCTAGATACTAGTAATTCTCACCTTGTCATCCACAACATGTTCCAAGAAATCCTCACACCCCTGCCTCATTACCCTCTCTATTGTCACAGCTAACACCAAGCATGTTGAAAGAATATCTCCTTAGAAGAACCATGAAACATCACCATAATGAAATGTTTCTATCATGGAACTACAGTACAAGACCACTTGGTACTTCTCTAAGGTATCCTTCCTAAGGATCACATTGAATCCATGCATGTCAAGTGGCATAAGGCCCACTTGAATGTTGTGTCCTGAGAAAGAAAGAACACAAGATGGACATACCTCTCACAACTTGGCAGAAGCAACAAGAGAGGTTTCTAACCGAAGACTATCAGATCTACTACAAATAGGAAAGGAAGAACTACATATCACCTCTCTAGTGATAGAAGAGTGCATCATCCAAAATGGATATAAAAGAAGATGTAGATAGATCAGAATGAAAAAGTTCCATCTAACCTGTCATGACCCATGGATTGACCACTCCCTCTGTCTGACTCATAGCATAGAATTGAGCTGTTGCATGTTCTCGTCAGTGTCCAATATACTAGCCTATTTAGAGGATCCTACCTATGATGCCTGATGACATCCTCTACCACCACCACTGTTGAACTGTTGTAGCTGGGAACCTTGTTGACTCTGCCTCGGTTGATGTGTAACTTCCTCATCCTTCATAGGGAGAAACCATACGATATGCCTCACTTATCCACACATGTGACACGTCCTTGAGTCATACTACAACCTAGATGGCTATCAAAAATACCGATGTTGTACTACATGCTCCTACTGGCAGAAAACTACAACCTCTACCTTTGCTCGGGGACCACTGGGATGGAACTACTGATCTAGGCTTAGAGAAAACCAACATCTACTCATACTATGGCTAAGAAACCTTGTCTTCTTGAAGCTACAACTTCCCTAAAACTAAGCTGGCCTCTTCTTAATGGCTTCACACTTCTCAACAATGGATTGCTTGATCCTTCTCACTGACTCCATGAAGGTAGATAACCTCTCCCTATTCTCAAAAGCAGACACCATCATCATCAACTATGTGCTCAACCCCTTCTCAAACTATCAGATTCTCTCCTTATCTGTCACTACAATGAGAGGGCAAAACCTCAATAGCTCCAGGAACTTGGCCTCATATTTTTTGATCGTCATTGATCCCTATCAGATCTTCTCGAATTGTGAGATCTTCTCATTGAGATACATCTCGGGGAAGTATCAGCTCATGAACTCCTTCCAAAAATCCTTCCCACTAATCCCCACACCAGGTCTCTTTTCCTCCTCCATGTCCCACTAGTGGCCAACACTGCCCATCAGTAGGTACATCGCATGCTTCACCTTGTCTTCTTCTGGGATATTGAGGATCTTAAATGTCTTCCCCAGCTCTGTCATCCACATAGTCGAGACTGCCATTCTCACATACTTGATGACCCCAACATGTCTCAGACGATCAAACATCTTCCCAGAACCCCATAATTCCGCACAAGGAACAACAACCCTTGCTTGATATTTGTGCTCGTAATCGTGACTATCAACTGTCCAAACATGGACTAGAAAGTTTGATTGGACATGGTTGTTGGGTCAAACTGAGGCACTTCAGGTACTCTATATCTCTGGCCTTCCTCCTAAAACCACCTCCTAGTGCAACAACATTACTCTTAATAGGTTCTTTGCGCTCTGCAGACATATTTACATAAGTAGAAACTACAATCAGATATGTTCAAGGATGCAAGAATAGACACAAACCTAGTCCTATATCTCTATAGACTCAGTGAACCTAAAGCTCTGTAACCAACCAAGCTATGACAACCTAATGTCAAACAAACAAGATAACCCAAAACAAAGAGTGTGATAACCACTAAACAACCACACTACTAGAAGAAATAGGTAAATTAAAACCAATATCATATAATCATTATTATGCAAAAACATATTACATGAAGATCCAAAACCTATAATATATCACTATCATATTAGGTAGTTACATATGTTCAATGGCCATCTACCACACATCAATTATAGAAGATATGATCACATGTACACACCACTTATATACAACAAAGGCATACTGCCAAAACAAGTGTCGAGGTACATATGATATATAAAACACATCCCTACCTAGACCTAAGAGTATAGGAATGACACTAGGACTGCACTACACAACACTAGGAACTATCCAACCTTCTGTGTCTACTGATCTCTGACCTACTCTTCCTCAATGACACGTTCTATCCCATGTTGTTGACGACCACCTAAAAAGATGTGACGAACCACGAGGGTGACACCCAGGTCTCAAAAAGAGATATAACTCTATGATTATTGATATGTAGCAGGATATATTAAGTAGGAAAAGTAAATTAACCTAAATGAGTAAATTAAACTGATTACATAGGATAAGTAGGTTAACTTGCTTCAATAGATAAATATGGAAATTTTCAAGTTTAGAAGGAATAAGAAGAAAATATATAACAATTAACTCCTGATACTACATTACATAACAACTGAGCAATTTAAGAAACAAGGCAAGGGTAAACATCCAATATGAATTGTGTTTAACACTAAGTAGATATACTACATGACTGTATTACATCTTTTAATCACTGATGCGATGAGGTATACCACTCATACTCCAACTGTCTATTGTAAAGTCAAAAACAGTGCCATACAAGATCTAGGAGAGCCAGACTCCTATGACCTCATCTGCCCTTGATCTGTACAAATCCGCCGCAGTGACATATAAAGTCAAACTGTAAAACATCCTAGACTTCATTGGTATATAGGTCACGACACTAGTGAATAGGGTATACAAACCCAATCATCAGAGGTACAACCGCAACCATCCTCTATCACATCATATACACTGAGACATAACCATAGCTATTCTCCAGTCGAGGCATGACCATAGACATCTTCAAAACCTTGGGATCATGATGACAAGGACACTTACTCACTTGCACCTCGCATACTCAATAGTATGTGCTTCGAATTTCCCTTATGAATACTCATTTAACCATCTAGCAAGTCCTAACGCTGGAGTGGATCTTTGGCTAGGGAAACTACATGATTAGGGTTCCACTTGATTAGTTAAAGCCAATTGGGTGTCTTTTAATTACATCAATCAAGTTGCACACAAACCCTAAGAAGATTCTACAGAAGTAAGGATAGATCACAACTTCAGAATATATAAAATTTATAAAGTATAAAATTATCACATCATCACATGTTACTGTTGACTATCATACTCATGAGTCCACACTCATGATTACATCATCATGGGATATTAATCCATCATCACTTTACTAGAGGACATCACTTCAATTAGGGAACAAATCCACTACCCAAGTCATAAGACCATTTGTACTATTCCCTACAAGAATATCGTTATCTCTCAATGTCTCAACAAGGCTCATCACCATCACCACACATGTGTTGCATAAGTTCGACATAACTATGCATTAAAGAACTATATGCTAATAAGATAACAATTTAGGGTTACAACAGTTGAGGATTGAGAAAAATACTCTACCATCATGCTAATTGCTCAAGCAAAACTAAGAAACATCATTATGTATTTGTAATTAGGGTTAATTTTCAATAAGTAATTGGATTAGGGTTTCCAAATCAGCAGCTAACACTAAACCCTAGTTACTAACATCTCCAACAATCTTGAAAGCACACATAAGATCAACAATCAAAATCATAGGGTCAACCAAAAATCACTGTCGGCCGCATAAAACCAATACTCATCATCAAGAACATAAAACTAGGTTACAACTTTCTTAGATTCCGAAGATACAAGGGGCACTACCCCTTCATCGACAACATAAGATTGAGACACTTTAGCGACCGAAGAAACTAGAGTTAACCCCCTTCATCGGCCACTAACAAGGACTATCTTCAGCGACTATATGAACTAGGTTTAGCCACCTGAATGACTACATAGAAATCAAAAGTTTAGCGACCGACAAGGGCCCATCTTTGGCGACCAAAGGCACATAAAAACATCATCAGACAAGGAGAAAATCACCATCTTAAGTGACCATCAACTAGCCATACTCAACAGCCTCAAGAAGGTGAAATATTCATTGACCACTATAGAGAACTTGGAAATCCTCAAGAGATAAAACCATCCACCACATGATCTTACAAGTTGGTCATCGCCATGAAGCTGAAACCAACAAGGAGTAAATCACATGAAGAAGAATCAACCTTAAAACCCTAAATTTGACCATCAACATGGGGAAAACTGAAACCATGGCTTAGGGATAGAAAACCAATAGTTAGCACATGAAGGAAAGAAACACCAAAACGCTAATTTTGATCATCATCACGTAAAGAAAAAACCATGTCATGAGAGAGAAACCATCATTTTTAGCACATACATGTATAGATAAACACTCTCATCATCGACAATATAAATGTGCACTAGAGTAGGGTTTCATCAAAGAAGGGTTTATCTATTCAAGAATCACCAAGAAAATTAAACCCTAGCTCAAGATATCATCATCATTCTACTTGAAACCATGTTTAGAGATAGGTTATATTTCATGCAAGATTAGGTGTAACAAGAATCAGGGAAAAATTTATATAATTTGCCTTGGATGTGAATAAACAACTCCAAAAGCAAGGATGCTCCAAGAAGAGAGGAAACCTAGCTTGATCACCTCCACGTCCAAGCTAGAACCACCTCAAAGAAAGGAAACAAGCCCTAGGTCAGACGAGCACAAGAGGGAGAGAAAAACCCAATGTGGGAAAGACAAGAAAGAGAGGAGATCTTCAACTCAACTTAAGCATTACCATGAATTCGGCCAAGAAGAGAGAAGTTCCTCTACAAGATCCACCATGGATTAGTCTAAGATAAAGAAGAGGGTAGGGTATCAATAAAATTAAGATCAAGAAGGTTAGATCACTTACCAAGACCAAGTAACACCAAATGATCAACAAAGAAGAGTTGCTCCATCCCTAGATCAACATGCCAAGGGTTCGTCCACTTCTCCAAGGATGAGCACCACATTCTCCACCAAGAACAAAAGGGACGAGTGCCAAGGAGAGGAGAGAAATAAAAGGTTGCAAAAAGGGATCACTTGCATGCAAAGAGAGGGGAATATATACTCAAGGGCTGAGAGAGGGAAGGAGGGTTGGGTGTCATGCAAACATGTGCCACTTGTCCATAATATCTCGGCGATGCAAGCACTAAGCTCATGCATGCAAAAAAGTTCACTAAAACCAAGGAAAACTAGAGACCAAACTGGCCCCGAAAATCTCATCAGTCAAAGAAAAACATAGGGACCAAAAGAGATCAAAACCCTAACGATCGCATAGAATTCAAACACTAAGTCTCTTAGTGACCAAAAAGGGGGATCAAAGGCTCATCGGTCAAAGAGAACATAAGGCACACACAAAACTCATCAACCATAGAAGACATGTTTGAGGAGACAACAAGGTGATCGCTAAAAACAAAGCCCATCGGTCCACACATAAGGCTAGGTCAACCGTCTACATAGGGCATCCAAGAAACCATAGAACATCTATACATGATGCCACCTAATCAATCCAAGGGGCACAAAGGCGCCCTAAAGAACCACTCTCTCCAACAAGATGCCAAAAAAATTGAGGCACAACAAGCATACGACTAATTGGAAGATAAACTCTAAACATGGGTAAATTGAATTAGTCCCACAACAAGTGCATATAATCATAGCTAGCTCAAACAACATTCAAGCTGGACCAAAATGAATACATAAGAATGTCACAAGTTATCAAAACACATCACATGATTAGATTAAGGTTTTAAGCATCTAATTATGCTAAAAAAGCAAGATCAACCATGAATCTAGGTCAAGGGTCTTTCATGGAAAATGATGGAGAACTAATGGAAGCTATCCATATCTAACATCACCAACATAGGGAACTTGGTCCAAAGACCAAGGTCATCTTCCTTGAACAAGGGAACTTTGGGGTCATCTATGATATCCACAAGCTTCTGAGTTCCTAGGAGACTAGGGTTACCTTCAAAGTGTCTACCTAAGCCCTACCCACGGTAACATCTATCTTATGATCAACCCATGGGAGAATGTCAACCAGGGGGAAGGAATTACGGTAGAGGAGGATAAAGGATGTGTGTAGGAGGAATGGTTTGGGGTGGGGAAGCAGCACTGGAGGAAGTGGTGATGGTGGTAGGGGCAGGCGAGGGGTATCTCCTCTCCCCGCTAGGCATGGCGGTGGTGACCTAGATATTCCAACTTAGAGATAGATTGGATCTCCTAGAGAGAGAGACGACTGAAACTTAAATAACTTGAGAGATAGAGTAAAAATGTATAAAGTGGAAAAACTTGTAAAGTTTGGTGTTCATGTAGAATAGAAGTCTTTATTTGTTTTAGGACTAATAAGTGTGAAATTAGTTGTACTAGCCTTCAAGGATGTTATTTGTAATCTTATTACTGTAAAGATAAAGGAGTTCACATTACGGTGAGGTTTTTTGTGGAAGAAAGTTAATAAAGACTATATTGTATGATTAAAGAACCCATGGAAGTATGACATATAAAAGTATTAGAGGATTTTTCTCAACTAGCTAATAATATTGACATGAACGACAATGGAATACAAGTATGTGATTAGAAGATGGAGCATATCATTATAAAATTTGAAATCTAGTGATAATAGTTTTTTCATATTATTTTATAATATATGTCTTAACAACATAATAAATTTTGTACAAAAGTATTTTGTTATGTACTGACTATTTTCATTTAATTGATTTTTATTTATATGTAAGTCTCACATGTAAAGCATGTGCATCTACTAGTATTTTCATAAATATGGGTTTTTATACAAGAATTTTTTTTATTTTGAAGTACATGAACAAAATACAATGACAAGAAAATATGTCTCGTGATGCGGTTATTAAAGACATTTCGAAACCAAAATATATTAAATTTAGTCTTCATATATATATATATGAATGAACTGGGTTTTATAATAATAAAACAATACAGGTAGACATGTTGAGGTTCCCAACAATGACTTTTTCATATCTTGGTGATAAAAACAAAGCATTTATCATGGTACGACAAGATCATCACGATTTCTACATCAATGCATCCACAAACAAATTGCAGCTTTTTCTCAATGGTAAATGACAACACAAAAAGTGGTTTGTTTTTCTCAGTGGTAAAAGACAATTTATTGCTAATCATATCAATCGAAAAGAATACAATGAAAATATTTAGGACTATCTTCATCTCTTTTTATTCTTACCAAGTGTTAGTTACAAGGAGAACAATTAAGTATATTGTACAAGAATTGACCATAGAAAGTAATATGGGTGCATGATTAGCAAAAAAAATGAAAGTTCATTCATGTGAGTGGAATACCAACTTTTTTTTAAAATCATGAGTGGATAATTTGGCATTTTGTTCCTTTTATAATATTTGTTTTATATTCTCTAGATAGCCAAGAATACAAATATTGTTGAATTTTTGAATTTATAATGTGCACAATGGGAGGAAGCTCACATGAAGAAATAACTTGTTGATCATGGCACTGGTAGTGAGAGTATTTCTAGGGACCCCAAAATAAGCTGTATATTTGAATAGACTCGCATGTTTGATATCCAAACGTGGTGGAAGATAAAAGAGAATGATAATAAGATTCAAATAGTTTTGCTAAAAGAATGTGACATGTTAAGGAAAATAACAATACATTTAAGGGCATTTGGGTACAACTGACCAGTTCTAGAGAACCAACAAACATCTCAATATAGCATCAGGTAGAAAAAAACCATATGAAATACATCTAGACTTACACAAATGTAAGTATACATAATACTTAGATTTAAAGAAACTATTTTCAGGTAGCCTAACATGCATGTCTACTTCCTATATCTACTATTCTATCATTCTAAGCATCACTACTCGTTTTCGTCCCCTCCCATATCTCTGTTAATGGCTGGACTCCTTCCCAACCTCATATCTCCATAAATCTTTGGACACATAGGAATATACAATAATCAGACTCTTCAAAACAACTCCCCTCTCCCGGCTCTATTCCCCTCTTCAACTGCATTAGGCAAAGAGCAGTTCCTATCTTGATTGCACGGAGCCGTCCGCCATCCGGTAGTGGACGTTTGTATCTTGGATGGAGTTGCCACTCTAGGAGGCTGTCACCTGCATTGCCTGCTTCACCCCATAGAGCCCCGACCTGGGACGAGACTGTCCACATCAAGTACGTCTTCAGCCGCCTCTCTACCAACGAGCAAATCTAGTACGGCGACCCTAGGGAGAACATGATCAACAGCGACGCGTAGGACTTCTTCGACACCGTCTATGGGGTCTTCAACTCCTACAACTATGTCAAAGGCCAACGATGACATCCTCCACGTCCCACATCTTGTTCCTTGCGGCTTCTCCCATAACCTGTACTGTTGGAATATGTGTTATTATCAGACATTGTGCAGTGTCTAGCGCATCGAAATTTGTCATGAACAACACTGTCTGGCCATGGATAACCAGGTGCTCAGCCATGCTGTTAGGTTGCTGTTAGGTTGCCCGTTCTCCTCTCTGGTTTCTTCTCTCGTCCTTTTTCTACTAGCGTGTTTTTGCTCTTCTCCTCTCATCTAATGTAATGTCCTCTCTCCTAAACTTCTTCTCCTTTATCCAATATCTTCTCTTGTCATTAAGTCCTCGTGTGATGTGAATTCCTCCAGTGTGCCGTTTGGCAACCCTACTAACATGAAAAGTGTCACCACATGAGAGGATAGACTGGAATAGATCAGAAACAAAAGCGTTCAATGAGGAAGAAGAGAAGCATAAAGCAGAGTTAATAGTCGATTGCCAATTACATATTCTGAGGTCAAATTGTCTTCTCAGCAAAACTGAGCCACACATATGAAGGCTGTGCACACACACGTCCTTTCCTCATTATTATAAATCCATTGACTTTTCCATATCATCATGGTCACGCGATATGGGCAAACCTGCATCTTCGCTGTCGAGACATGATCAACGTGTTGAATTTTGGTGAAGGCCAAGCACACTGCAAACAAGGTAATAGATTATGGTGGTTGTGAATGTTGCTGCAAATTCTAGCTTCACGGTCAATCCAGGTAATGTATTTGTACATAAGCTCAAAACTTTATCATCCACCCCCTACATAAAATATTCTTGACTCTGATTCATGGACAACATGTGACTGCAAGAGAAACTAATGTAATTGGCATAATTTCGTGTCAAATGACCACATGCGATGACACCTTTGGCTGTTGTACAACCTAGCTACATCTATCTATGATTTTGGCTTTTCAGGTATGCAAACTCTAATACTCATACAAATTAAGACAATAGATGTAGGACTACATGGGAACACACGTGTCATAGTGCAGAATACCTAGAACTTGGATACGTAAAGGAGGTCAATGTGTGATAATGTTAATTTGGCCTCTTATTGTCATGTAAGATTCGCGCTCTTCCAGAATTATAGATAAATGATTAGATAGATTACATATATTTTCTACCACATATGCATCAATCAGTAATTTGGTGGTCTAAAATGTTCATTTACTGAATATACTTTCACATATTTTCCTATGCGAGGTGCCATAAACCATTCATGACGATTACAATATGTGTTACATTTCAACTTTGCGTCTACCATTTGAAATATGCAAGACAAACATTATTATATCAAAACTGGTGTTTTGTTCTTAAAGGGACTATATTTGTTGAAACTTGTAATAGACATGCAATTGTTTCTATATATTTAAGCATTCAGCTTCTTCAAAAAAATGGTATGAGTTCCAGCTGCCTATATCAACCGCAATAAAATTGTAAAAAATCATAACCCGTTGAAAGTACTTTAACTTTCTAGATACTCATTATTATTATAGAACATAATAATATTAAGGGATATCTAAACAATCTAACACTATAAGGCCCTTTATTTGTCCAATGTACATTAAAACAATTTCTTGGATATAGTCTACAATGCAAGATGTCAACTTAATATGTGCACTCTCCTCATCCAATATTCTTTCTATGTATTGCTTGACCAAGTACCACATGTTTATACTGGTAAAATAATTTAATTTCCTAGATATCCTTCATGATTTTATTCAAGGTCATGTACAACATTTATGTCTATCCCTGAACATTGACTGCAATATTCACATACAACAACCTCCAGTTACCTTCCCCATTCACATTAATTGTTTGTTTGTTGTATAATTATGAAATATTTAACTACTATTCTTATTTGTTTGTTTTACATATCTATTTGTCTCCTTTTTTATCACCAATTATATATTTAAAATGGATACATTTTTGACATATGTACACATACACTATTGCTATCATATTCTTGAAAATTTTGTTATTCTCACAATGAAAACAAGGGCATAATTAGTTAAGATACTAAATACGACTGATAGGGTTTTAGAAATCATGTCACAATAGTCTTAGTTTTGCATCTACCTATAAATTTATATTTTAGATTTTTCACTCAAGTTAATTCCTTTTTCCATAATGTATTCTTCAACATATGAGCATACAAATTTTTTTGAACTAGCATTGGAAACTTCAAAATCAGAATTGTAATATACAAAAATTATTGGGGTGAGAGATCTAGAGTTGATATGGAGATCGAAGTTGAATTCAAATCCGATTCACATATTTACCTCATTACTAAAATTCTAATCATTCTCATTTTTGATGCAATATCTTTTTAAATTCACTTGAATTCTAAAGTTTTATTTGTCCTAGAAGGGGACAATCAATTTCTAAATCTCCATGTATGTGAATGATAGAATTTAGTTTCAAATCTTAATTTTGAAAATGTTGACAATGTTGTTAACCACTTTTCTCATAAATCAACCAAACTTCAATTTCTGTAATTTATTGTATAAAATAAGTATATGTCAAGTTCTATCTTACTAGAATCCATTTTTTATTATTCATGTATGTCATTCATTGAAATGTATACGACATAAAGCATGTCATTTGTGCCTATGTTTCTTACAATAAGTTCTTTATTGTACTAACTTTCATGATAAAGATTATAATTATTTTCTATGCATGAATTGATTGTCATTAATGATTAATGGTAAGATAATAGGAAATGGATGACTCAAGATGAAACATAGAAATATAAATGTAAGCAAAACCAACTTATGATACAAGACTAACTATCATTAAAATATTTGTTTGATTCAATTAAAATGTTTAGTAAATCATTGCCAAATGAGAATTTACTACAAGAGAAACTTGTTGGGTTCATTATGTTATTTTTAATTCATTGTAGTTTCTTTCAAACCCAATTCCATAAAATCATGTGTTTGAGAAATATGTTTATATTCATCTAGGTAAGACACACCATAACAAATTCTGATGTTATGTAATTGACCATCGGTAACAACAATCCAAATGGTCATAGTGGACCCAAAAGTAGATGGATTATAACTTACAAATTTCAGGCATTATCTTTAAACAATATGATATTATTATATACATTCTTATGAGTCAAAATGTCACAACTTAAATTATTCTACTCCAAGTCACATATTTAGAGTTCTATTCATTATAACTATTCATTAGATAATGTTTTAGGAAAATCACTCACTATCCACTCACTGTGTTTCTATTTCCATATATTGATCCCTTTGGAATTCTTGAAAATTTTACATGGATTGTAATTTAAGAATATATATATATATATATATATATATATATATATATATATATATATATATATATATATATATATATATATATATTTCTTGATTTGTGCATGTCATCCTTGCACAGGGGCCATGCTAATCTTATCTATACCGTTCCAACTTTATCGGATGTCTCCGAAGAGATGAAGAAATATATATATATATATATATATATATATATATATATATATATATATATATATATATATATATATCCTTGTTACTATCTTACATATGAGATGATGACATATCTTTAGTTTATATATGTGTTAGTTCTATATGTTGAATAGTATTAGTTATGGTAGAAAATATTGGGTGTTAAATTCATTATGCATTACATGAAAATTATTAAAATTGGTCCACTTATATTTGGAATTTTTATACTTTTATTGGCCTTTCGACAATGACCAAATGTAGTATCTATTCTTATCAGCTTAAAATTGAGGCCCGCATGAGATTATATTTGAATTAATGCAATATTTTCTCATTTATCAAACTTATCATTTTAGCTCACTATCCACCTTACGAGTTGTATATGAATTATGAGAAATATATGTTCCATGTAAGTAATCTTTATTGATGAACATTACAACAAATAATATAAATATATGAAAATCATTTGAACATTCTATATGATTAATAACATGAAATAGTTAAATAACATACACATTGATTGATTAAACCACATACATTTTCATAGTGATGCAAAAATGTTCATTTTAACAAAAATATTTAATTTATATTGAGAATCTTTTGTAAGAGGCATTGCGTTTTATAAGAAAATGTTCATGGAAAGTAATCTGCATAGATTTAAATTAATCTCTACCTTTTTGTCACTACAATTATATTAAAGATGACAACTACAATGATGATGAAAAACAAATGGCAACATTATACTAAAAATATAATATAGTGAACTAATGTCATTGGTAGTAGAATCCAGGAAAATGTGCTTGAATATTTTGTTATGGAGAAATTTAAAATACAACATGAAGAAGACTTGAATATCAATCAAGAATCAACAAGCATTGCGTGATTAGAAAAAATGTGATCCCAAAAAGAGTTGTTTGATTGTCAAGAAAATTAGAAAAAAACTGAATTCCTAATTAATGACATATTGTGGACATGGATACATATAAGTCATAGTAAAAGTAGATTATAAAGAAAAACAAAAATGAGATAAGAACTAAACCACATTATACTTTTACTTATCATTGATAATTTTTTAGTCTCAACATATATATGTGTATACTATGATGTCATTTTGTTATATTTTTCTTTTGATAATCAACTTGTTCGGAATGTATTTGTACAAATTTATTGGACTTATTATGCCTAGAAGTCACGTGCATTTTGCACGTGCATTTACTAGTTTATATTATGTCTCAATCCTTTAAAAGAATACATAACAAGTTTGTACTACAAAAAGTATAATGTTGCAAGTTTGGAAAATAAAACTCATGAGGGACTACATAACCAAGTCTAAATTGTCAAATAAAGATGAAAATTCCCATGAATTTTACAATTTCCCAGATGCCCAATTGTGAGAGATGTTCAAGGAATGACACCTTTAAGATATATTTGTGGTAATTATCTGAATATGTCTCAAGTTCTTCTTGCATATGATGAGATTATGTACAAAGTTACCTGTTTAAACCTTTGTGAAATTAATGAGGGTCGCACTAAAAGCATGTTAAAATATACATGACCATCTATTGGACTCAGTTCATTATGAAATACAAAATGAAAAATACATCAAGCAAGAATATAATAGGATAGACTATGTGGAGTCTTCCACTTTTGACAACATCCCTATTTCGTTACACTTTATCTAGTGGATTGACACACACAGCAATGTCGACATCCACTCAAATCCTAGTCCCATTTTCTTATTTGGTTAAAAGAAGATACATTACTTAGTATCATATTTAAGAGGGCTCGTGGCCCTATTATTATTTAGTGTATATGGAATTTTATCACCATGTAGTTGAATGGTTCTTCATCCCTAAGTACTATAGATATGAGTATCATAGTTTCTCTAGGACCAAAGAGCATCCTGGCCAAAATTGGGGCTTGGGGAAGACATCAACCTCAAAATTTATTTTTGATCCTTGCTGTAGAAAGAAAAGATGGATAAAATTATTAATGAAGAGAAATTAGCATATTTTTCCATAAATTATAGAGGAATCACATGAAAAAATTAGTATATCTAATTTATAGAATATTTAGGGAAGCATGGGCAAGGAGTGCATACATTCGATACATCACTCTCTTTGGATGAGTACTCCTCAACATGTATAACAGTGGAAGAGTGATGAAGTGTCTATTAACAAACCTGGTTCTAGTTTTGAATATTTTATTTTCAATGTATCATAGTTATTTCATATGAACTCTAGGAATGAATTGCAATGTTGATGGATTGGATATTTCGGTGGGAGATTATAATTGTTGATTTTTGTTTTAGGTCTAAAGTTACTATCCTATTTTAATAAAGATTTTGCTCTCAGAGTGGGTTTGGTTCTCTATTTAGTTCAGGCTTAAATGTATATATATACATATATATAAAATATATATGATTATATTTAAATATATATAGATAACCTATGTATACCTGCCATTAAAAAGGCATATGAAAATTTTGTTAAGTAAATCCAATTATATTGATGGAATAAAAATTATATAAATTAGATGTGTTTAAATAATTAAAACTATAACTTGTATATATCATGAGTTGCTATGTAGTATCTAATGACTTCTAAAAATTTTGCACCTTATATTGATTAGAATATATACATCTTCATTGGATGTTCTGTGGGTGTCATATTGAGGTGATTTTTGATGCACATGTTATCTAAGAGATATACATCACATCTACAAGGTTGAATTATTTTAGTTAAATTTTGCAATCATTACACAATAATGTGTGTACAAATAAGCTACATGTACTCAGGTACACAATTGTTTTAGCATGCCTTCAAACACATATAATAATAATAATAATAATAACAATAATAATAATAATAAATGTATATATAGAGAGAGATGTATATGTATATGTATATGTATATGTATATGTATATGTATATGTATATGCATATGCATATGTATATGTATATGTATATGTATATGTATATGTATATGTATATGTATATGAATATGTATATTTATATCTATATGTATATGTATATCTATATTTATATGAATATTTATATGTATATACATACAAATACAAATATATTTACACACACATATAATGTACCAGACGATACACACTTCCTAACCTCATATATATACCTATTTATACACACACATATATATATATATATATATATATATATATATATATATATATATATACAAGCATATATATATATATATATATATATATATATATATATATATATATATATATATATATATATATACAAGCATATATATACATATATCTACATATATGTTCATATTATATGTATACTTATACTGCATATATGTATATGTATATACATATATATAGACTCACACACACACACACAAACACACACACACACAATATATATATATATATATATATATATATATATATGTACATATATATAAGTGTATGTATATATATGTAAATATATACATATACATGTGTATACATATATATACATCCATTAGAACATGTTTGTCCTATATAGTCACTAAATATAAGATTGATTGCTTCAAAAAAGCAACAAAAAACATATGGTGTTGACTACATAAAAATAAGCATCATTGTATGCCAACATTATCCTTCGAGTAAAAAATTCAATTTCCACTTTGTATATAATGTTGAATATATACGAAGAAATCAAACGCCATAGATAGCCCAAGAAATTTTTTTCTACATTCTTTTTGACACAAAAAAATGAATTTTGTTCTTAGACGATGTTATATATTTCTTGCTAGGTTTCCCACAAAATAAAATCCCATCCACAAAATCTAATTCTTCCAGTTTAATGTGCAAAACCAATGCTATGGTGTTGGATAGAACTAATTTTTTAATTTAATATAGGGGAATTTTTTAAACTAAACTAATATTATAGGTTTCCCATGATGATACTCACAAAATAGCCCTCCAATGTGGCTTACTACATTAGTCATCTGGGAGAAACCGATGATATAGGCTTAGATACAACCAGGGTTATTACCATAATTGTAACGTCCTTAGATTTGGAGGTCTCGGATAAAATGATTATAAAAGAAATGATTTACTACCCATACCACCAAGACCACCTCTATTTTAGGGATTCCATCACTATGAAATTCAAAGTTTAGATTGCTCAGCCTAGAGTAGTACTAAGATGGGTGACCAATAGGGAAGTCGATCCCAACTTCTGTGTGAGTGAGTATAAAGTGTGTTGTTAAGGCTAGCGGTGGTCTGTGAGGATGGCCATAATACCTAAACCTCTACTACAACCTTGGGCAGTGGGCTCATGTGTTATAAATGGTATTAGCGCCAAAACCCCACTAGTAGGTGGGCCCACATGGGCATGCGACATGCCAATCATGAGGCATGCAGTCTAGACATGTTGAAAAGGGCTTCCCATGGTGATGTAGCCACCCTTGCACTTTCAATCTGTGGTTAGGAGTTGGGTGTCCATGGGACATTCTGAGTCTACTCTAAAATGTGAAAATATCATGAGGCCATATAATTGAGACTGGATGAGGATGTCAAGAGTCTAAGTGGGGGAGATTGTAACGTTCTAGTATTTGAGGTCTCGGATAAAATGATCTTTTAAATAATGATTGGACTACTCATATGATCAAGGTACACCTTCTTTTCAGTGATCCCATCACTAAGAACTTTAAAGTAAAGCATGCTTAGCTTGGATTAGTAATAGAATGGATGACCAATCTGGAAGATGATTTAACTGGCACATGAGTGAGAAAAAACATGTAGTTAAGACCGATGGTGGTATGCGGGGACGATCGTCATTCTTAAAACTCTAGTAGAGCATTGGGCAGTGGGCCAAGGTGTTACAACAACATTGTATCAACTTTTACAAGAAATAAACACAACTAGTTCTATTATAGTGTTAGTTCTTTTATCAAACTGACATAATGCAAAAAACATGGATGTTATTTCTCCATAGCCTCAATTTCCCTTTTATATCCTAGGCTACATCCTCACTTGTAGCCCCATGATATATATCTTTTCCATTCCTCTCTATGTCACAAAACCCCAGTTTCTTTGATGTTGTCTCTGCACTGTCTCTTGTCGCCCTTGAGCCTACTTCTTTGCTACATATGCCAATGATGCCACTACCACCAACATCTGATGTTATCATCACCAACATCTGCGTGTGCTACTTCTTCTCTCCTTACTACAACTAACTTCTATTACTTCTCTATTGTTTCCCACTCTCTACTGCTGCTTCTCTCCTCACCATCATTGGATACCATTGATTTTCTCCTCACTATTTCCAACTTCAACTACTTCTCTCCTCATTGTCTATAGCTACAATTGTTTCTCTCATTATCGCCACTGGATATTGTTGTTGTTGTTGGCTTTGTGGTCCACCTACTACTAATGTTGTTATCATGTGCTACTGCTTCTTCCTTAAGATGTTGCTTCTTCATGCCACACGCTACTGCACTCATGTGCCTGATGATTATTTCTCCTCCCTTGTCTTGCCAGTCTATCTAATAATGCTTGATGTTTGCAACTTTTTTGTTATGCTTTTGGTTGATAGTAATCTAAGTTTTAATTTTTTAAAAATGCATGAAATCTAGATAGGATTTCTATGATAATTTTGTGTATTAAACATATTTGGTTATTTATGAATGAATAAGTTGACCTAAATTAACTTAATTTAAACTTCAATTAGGGTTATTCAACCTAAATTATATACAAATGCATAATTATATAGGTTTTTTGTTGTCTTTAAATCCATTCATTTCACTCGCTAAAAATAAAGCTTGGATAGTCCCAAGTTTGAGTTTTTGTTTGAACACTTAATATCACATAGAATATTAATGTATAATATGTGTTGATTTTCAAGACATTTTGACAATTGTTTCCCCATTTATTCTTTGAGTACATATATAGGTGGGTATTTTCCCATCTACGTGGGTGCGCTTGGAAAACACAAGGAAATAATGTCAAATATTCTTAAAAATAACTAAGCATTTATTATATACTTACCAGTGTGACTAAGTAGTCATGAATGAGATAGGTGGTATGTATTCATCATAGGTACTTCACTTAAATTATATATGCATTTGATAATTATAAATGTATTATGTTGGCCTAGTAACTTGGCCAAAATATACTCATTTGGAGTAAATTTTGGATAATATCCAGTTTGCTACTATTTTAAACACTTAATATCACTTAGGACGTGAGTGTATAATGTGTGAATGGTTTTTAAGATGTTTCGACAATCCTTTCCCCACTTGTTCTCTAGTACATATGTGGGTGGGTATATTCTCATCTACATCAATGTACTCAGAGAATTTGGAGAAGTGTTACTAAATATCCTTAAAAATCAAACACGCAATATATAGTTGATGGTGAGATTAAGTGTTCAAGATTGGGATATGGGGTACACATTCATCAATATGGTTTCTAAATATTTTTTTCCCAATTCAAAGATATGTAATCTAAAATTGACCTAACTAACATCATATCAATGATCAATTGCCTACCCTATGATTATAGAATTGATCAATGTTGTATGTTCGTTCTCTCAATTTACTCTAGAGTTTACAAGATGTCTTGATAAGCATATAAGATTTATAGAGGAAAATAGGAGATGACATGGAGATAGGTTTTTTTTCCCATGTATGAATTGTGGTAAAATAGTGAAAGTCAACATTGTTGAGGAAATCAGAAGTCCTTTCGTATGAAACAAGATTATATAGGGTTGTAAATAATGGTATTGACATGAAGAGACTCCTATTTAGAGATAGAGAAAGGTCAATATTTATAAGTATGAAGAATGAGAAATGGGAAACAATGTATATGTGAAAGATGAACTAATGATATGGTTTCTACAATACTAGAAAACGATGGGGACAATCTTAATAATCCACCTTCTTTAGTTACAAATAGAAAACATGATAATGAGAAATCATTATATTTATATTTTAATAATATCATGTATTGAGTATTGTACTGAGATTATATACTCCAAAATCTAACAATAGGTGGATCAATAAAAGTTTCACATCCATACTAACTCTATTGAAAGAAAATTTTCCTGAAGGCAATGAGCTTTTAGTCTCAGCATAAGAAGCAATATAAATCAAGTACCCATTGGGAATGGAGGTCACATGATATATACATGCCTAAATTATTGTGTGATATTTCAAAAGGACTGTAACAAGTTGATATCATCCAATATGTGGGGCTTCAAGTTACAATATGATGAGTTTGAGTAAGGTCAAGAATGGTTCTCCTGCAAGATGATGTGTTATCTACATATAATACCACAATTTCAACACTTATTTTTTCATTTATAAGATATAAAAAAATCTATCTTAGCATGTAGGGGTCAAGGAAAATAATGATAGGGTTCTATAATATGTGTCTGATTCATTATAGTGAAATGAAATTGAATTATTGTACCCACACTTTGGTGAAGAAATGTGGAGCTTAAGACTTAAGTTTTGTATCGATGGACTAAATTCATATATTGCATTAGGCATTTAGCATAGTACTTTCATTATTATGAATGTTATATACAAGCTTCCTCTTTGGTTATGTGTGAAGAATAAGTATGTCATGTTGTCAATGTTTATTTTAAGGATGAACCAACAAAGCAATGACTTGATGTTTTTCTTTAACCTATGATTTATGACTTAATGTAATTGTAGGAAGAAGGCATCATGGCTTATTATGCTTTGTATGGAGAGAAATTTAATTTTTGATCTATGTTGTTTTGCATGAGTAATGACCTTCCAACTTACATGAATTTTTCTGGATGGAGTGTAAAGGGATCCAAAGCATGTCATGTATTTGAAAAAAACATTGATTCAGTCTGAATAAACATGGTGGAAAGACGATATATCTTGGTCATCGAAGATTTCTCCTGTGAGTACATTACTATCGTATGCACCACAAAGCATTTACTACATCAATTGAGGAGAAAATTTCCCCTAAACCTATATCAAAGAATGTTGTATATGAAAAGTGAAAAACACTATAAATATATTTGGTAAGAGATCATTTTGTAGTCTCATGTGTCATAAATATTTATATAAGAAGAGGTCAAAGTTTTGGGATCTTTTCTATTTGATAGTTTAGATTGTTAGACATTGTATTGATGTCATTCATATCGTGAAACAAATTAATAGTTGCATTGGTACGCTACTGAATGTATCAGGCAAGATTAGAGTTTGGATACAATAAAAAATTGATCTACAGGCAATGTGTATAAGAAATAATTATAAACAGAGATGATATCTTTGACACATATTAGCCTCCTACATGTTACACTTTTCCTAAACAAGAGATAAAAATATTTTGTGAGTGCTAGAATAATATTAAGGTATTGTAAGGATACTCCTCCATTATCTATAGATTGGTGTCAATGAAGGATCAAAAGTTGATAAGTTTTATTTTGTGAATATTTGATCTATACTATCAAAGCATGTAAAGTTTGCAATTAAAAGGTTTTGGTTCTTATTCAAAGAAATATGTAGCATGTGATAAATCTTGACAATCTGATGAATTTTAAAAGATGTGGTCCTTATCGTTTGTCAACTTGAGATGTATTTGCCTCCTTCAATATTCGATATAATGATTCATATTATTCTTTTTGACTACAGAGGTGAAGGTATTGGGTTTGGTTTTCCTACACTAGATGTATCCTTTTGAATGGTACATTAGAATTTTTTAGGGTGATGTTCAAAATCATTATCATTTTGAAGGGAGTATTGTCGAGGATAATGTGTCTAGGGAGGTAATCGACTTTCTCAATGATTTTTTGAACTATAGTAAAACTCGTGGTAGTTGGAAGTCCTGCCACACTGGATCTTATCATTGCAAAGGAAATCTAGGAGCAAGGGTGAAAGTAATTAGTCTTGAGTTGTGGGAGCAAGCACACTTTAACTTTGTATTTATATCACCAAACACATCAATCTTATCAAGAGAAAGTATCCTCAATATAGTTCAATATGGATTATAAGAGAGCATAATCATACATTCATTAGGTGGTTTAAAGATAAAGTCTTTAGTCAACCATCTCAAACACCAAACAATGTTTTTGAGAACAAAAAATGACTCACTATCAAACCAAAAATGGATGTCAAATCATATGAAGAGTATGGCATAAATGGATTTTTGTACTACATAAAGCATCAAGATGAAATCATGTGTCATTTAAGACATATGGGAGTTTGACTAGATAGATTATAGAGTTTATATCTTTTCATTTATTAGATTGATAACAAATAAGGATTTGTCACTACTACATAAGATGGATTTTACTATAGTTCATTTCCTATTTTACATAAGGGGTCAACTATTCTATTAGATTGTGTAGTATTATGACGGGGTTTTTTGATGAATGCATATTCATCAAAATATTCAGTCACCATCTCAGGCTCATTTTGACTCAATACATCCGATTTCATTCCTAAATCTCACAATATGAAAATTTCTTAATTGATTTAATTATCAAGATTATTAACTAAGTTTATGTTGATTTTATGCAGGTCATGATGAGGATCAACCATCAGATGGAAACCACCTCCATTTAATCCTAATCCATCTTCAACATAATCATCATCACCCCTTGCTTCTTTCCACCTTTATCATCATCATCCATCAATTTGAATCAAACCCTAATAAGTGGGGCCCACCTTTCTCAACCCTAGATCTACCTTCACTAAGATCCTATCATCCTAAGTCTTGACCAAACGGTCTTGGAAAATTGATCTTGATCCATTCAATTTCACCTCATTCGATCTTGGGCTATTCCCTCAGCACACGATCTCAAATTTACACCACTCATTCACCTCTCCTTTCGATCTCCCTCCTAACGATCTATCGAAAAGGTTTTTCCCTTTCATACGTTGTCAAGACCGTGTGAAGCCTCATAGTCTCAAGACCGTTTGGACGATCGCTTCTCACCAGCAAGACACCGAGACCGTGAAGAGATCAAAACCTTGAAGAGTAGCGTTGTCCAAAACCTTCTTGACTCGTCCTCCCTCTTCTTCTTCCCTCTACCTAGACCTGCAACCCTAACTCCTCTGGCGCCTACAGCACCACCTGCAACCACACCGACCGCAGCTGCACCCCCATCCAACGTCACCTTCCTCCTCATCCTCGATCATAGTGCAACCCTAAGCACCACCATCACCTGTCGTGAGATCCACCTACACCTCTGCCGTCACTCAACGTGCCACCACCGCTAGACCATGTCCCGAGAAAATGTCCTCCTGCGGTGCTCAGTCTCAATACCGTTCGGTAGGCAAGGGCATAAGACCACTCAAGCCTCATCGGTCCTCAAGACCGTTAGGCCAGCAATCACACGAGACTATATGGAGGAAAATAACGCCAGACCATTTGAAGCCACATACACCCAGACCGATCGGACGCCAAGATCGATCAGTGAAGCGAAGACCATTCGGTGCACATCCTAGAGACCATTAAGACCATTGGGCCAAGACCGATTGGACGATCAGAGCAAGACTGTTCGGAGTACAGTAACTGCGAGACTGCGACTGCGTTCCCAAACTGATTGGTTGTTGATCGTTTTCCACAAGATTGTTTGGAGTAGGGAGACCGCTTGGATGAGACTGTGTAGGCTGCGGGTACCAAGACCGTTAGGGCTCAAAGATCTCCAAGACCGTTTGGATGACAACACAAGACCGTGAAAAGCAAAGACCGTTTGGGTGCATGTTTGTAATGACCCCGCCTTCCAGTGATCTCCAATTAAGGGAGACCAGGAGGTCAGAGTCGTTATCCCAATTTTCTGGATCAATGGTCTGACAAATAATCAATAATAATTATCAAATTCTACTAGACTATACAGAAAGGTTGTGATAAAATAAAATTTTGCATACCTTTTGAAAACTTGGATTTCTAAACTTCTATCCACGTATGAATTCTATTCTAACTAATCCTCCTTGCACTTTAATTCATTCATTCACAATATGCCAATTTACTATTTGTCCTTCTGGGTTTGTACCTAAAATGTCGACAAAACAAAACGTCAGTTAGCATAAAGTTGGTATGTGAGGGAAACAATAACCGTGCAATTAATAACAACATATTACAGTCAATTACAGTTTAACAAACAACTTTACATTTTAAATATAACTGCTTGATTTGTACACACCCTATCCTCTGTGTTGTCCCTGTAGTGGACCCGGATGCTACCATCCTTATGGTAGATCCCCATTAAACCCCTCATGATCCTACCTACTAGGTGAATCTGTTTCGAGGGTTGAGTCACATGGCACTACCCGTAGGCAGCCCACTCCTTAACTCATGGTGTGCTAAAGAGTCTCATGGCACTACATGTGGGTAGCCCAATTTCTATCTCATGATAACCTAGACCTTGCTCTAAGTTACCCTTTTTAGTATTTGCAAAGCCACTGAGGAGGACCCGGATCTAAGCTAGTTATATATATACATATTTATAGTGATAATCATAGTCACTTTATAGTTGCATGATATAAAAGTCATCCAAGCAGTTATTTTCAAGCAATCGATAAAAACATTCGAAAATCGTCATGAAACTAAAGTGATTATTCATAAGCGTAACCACATACCTGTAACTGTAGTTTTGGAGACAGAATCAACTATGTAGAGAAAACCCAATCAGGCAAGCAAATATGCACAAAAATCATGAAATAAACATACAAATTTCCTTTTATCAAAATTTATCCAATTTTATCTTATTCCTTAAGATTTCTATTCCAATTTTAGGGTTTCCATTGAAATTAGGGTTTCGCCCTCAACTTTTAGTATTATGAACCCTAATTCAACAAAACTGCATAAAACCTTTAAAATTATCATTTTAATACTCCTAACACACTTAGGAGCATTATTTAGTAACTTATTTCCCTAATCCAAAGTAAACATGGTTTTTCTTCTTTTTCACCCTAAATTAGGGTTTCTATATGTATTATCCTTCATTTCTAGATCAAAACCCTAAATTAGTCAACTTTGCATGCAAAACGGATGAAAACTCTATTTTAATATACAACATGTTAATAGTCTTCAAGTTAACCAAATAAACCACAAGGATTCCTTCTTTTATATTCAATTAGGGTTTCTAATTACCTTCTAAAATCTTTTTCTATCAAATTAATAAAATTTTGCAAAATGAGACAGAACTAGGTTACCAAACCATTTTTATATTGTTTCTCGTATTTTTCTAAGCAACTTTCATATATAAAATTTTCTCTTTGGAGATTCCTAACTATTTCTATGAATTTCACAAGGAAAAAGCCTTTTCTGGATTATTCGAGCAAAGATAGCTGATTACTAAATTTTGATGGCGTTTGATTGATGCACCGCTGGTCTGCTGATCAGATATGATGCTTCACGTCGATCGATTCCACTGTGTGACTTACTTAAGCGTGTCGGCCCGGGATCGTTGGATCTCCTCACGAGTCCACGATAGTGCCTGATCGCACGGTAGTTGTTCGTCTTCCTCTTCTTTCCTTCCTGCTCGAACCACGGCGGTGTCGAGGTAGAGTCCTCGCCTGAGAGAGTGAAATCGAGAGTGAGAGAAGGTGCGAGAACTTTGGAAGTGGTCTTCGGGGTTCATGAAGGTGAGAGGAAGCGAGAGTGGACATATTTATAGGTTGTGGGGGCTTCCTTTGGGTTTCATGTAGACGCTTCCAAAGACCAACAAATCGGGCTCTAGCGGGTTTGGGATCCTCTCCCAGACTCAAAGCAGTTGTTTCCAAGCTCGCACATTCATTGTATTGCGAGAAAAATGAAGGGGAAAGTCCCCCCTGTAAATAGCCCGAGCCCGAGTTCCAATGGAACTCAACAATGTGCGGCACCCATTGGATCAAGATCCAATGGCCCACATCTCGCACGTTCAACCATAAAGGAAGGGATTTTCAAATTGTCAAAATAAATCCATATTTTGAGGATAAATTCAAACAACCATAACTCCCAAATCATAACTCCTTTTTTTCTCAAATTTTAAGGGAACCTTGTTTATGATTTAATCTCTCATCATAACAAAATTGGGATCATTATCTAAAGAAAATGGGTCCTTTTCTTTAGTTACAATTTTATACTTAATTATTATCCCGATGGCCTACAGTCCGGCGGCGATCCCAGGCTTATTCGTCAGTGAAAACCGAGTAGGGAAACATTGAGCGAGGGCACGAGAGAGAAAAAGGGCGTCAGAAAACGGTTTCCTGATTGCTGTTGAACGTTTTCGCAAGGCCAGATATATATGCGATAACCCAGAGAGGGTTGGAGTCACTGTCGAGATGGGAAACAGGGGAGGAACAGGGCTCCTCGTCGATCGGGAGACTAGGGCACAGAGTCCCATGGTGCTAGGGGTCTGGAAACTCGCCAGAATGCAAGGATGGTAAAAAGGCATCCAGATAGCGTTGGGGCTTAGTAGAGAGGGCGAGAGAACCGGGAAGAGAAACCCGCTCACAGCAGACTCCCGTTGTCTTAGGGAGTCACGCGGAAGAGAAGCGCCCCAGGTCCAGAGTCCAACTCGGACGCGGACTCTACCAGTGACCCGCTTGACACGCGATAAAAACATGAGCTGAAGTTTATTGCCTAATCATTCAATATTTGATTAAAAACCATAACAAATTATATATAAACTTTCCTAAATAAATTGGGGGAGCTAGGGTTCTGCAAATTTGATGCAAATGGAGACACTATCTAATTTTTCCACAAGGAATCCGAAATTATAGTTAGTTTCCTAATTTGACCCACCTAGATCATTATATTTCTCTTTTAAGGATAAACATTTAATTAATCATTAAGGATTATTAAAACAATGATTTGAGGGTACAAATAGGGTAAACCATTACATTATTAACGCTGACTTATGATAATATGATTAGGCCATAAAAAGAACGTCTATTGGGTAAATTTCATGTTAAACCCTAAATGTCACTTATTCATTAATTAGGGCTAAATTGATGATATTGAATTTCAGTTTAGCATAATATTATCGAATTTTCTTTATGTAACATATTTGGGAACCATCATCACATTATTATATGTTTTGATCATCAATTTTAAAATAAAACAAATTAGGGTTCCAAATTGGGTCATTTTATAAGGTTCAAAATTTTTGGATGCTACATTATCATAGTAGAAGCATGATGGTCATGTTAGATCACTTGGGATTAAGTTCATAGGTGATTGTCTGTAAGTGAAAGTGGGAGTATGTTGGTATGTATTCCCATAGAGCCAATCATATGATGATTGTAATGACATAACTTGTAAATGATTTGATTAATAATAAAGGCAATCTTCTAATTTATTATGTTTTATTCAGTTGTGAGATAATGAAACTACATAATAATTGTCTAAACAATGACATTACTCAACGACATGTCTCTTCAGGTTGAGGACCTGAACAATGATATCATATGGATGTCAAGATTAAATACATTATTGTTATGTCCCTAGTCGCTTGTTATTGTGGAAGGATAATAGAAAACAATAACACTTAAGACAAGAGTGTGTGTTGGTTGATGACAAAATCTCATTAGTCATGATATGTGATAATGAACCAAACACATAGATACTTGTTAGAGAATAGGGTATTGGACATACCCACCTTGAGAAGGATACGTGGAAACCATAGAATGGTAGTCAGAATTATCTCTCAGAGTGATGTTTGTGATTGTGGTTCTTAGAATTAAAATCACCACACTCATCACATGTTGTTTGATGTACTTTGTCATCATCTAACGTGACCCTGAATAAGGGTTACCATAAAGGTGATGTTCAAATGCATTATGACAAATGGGTAATGATTGTGAGTGATGTAGATGGGATTTATCCCTCCAACAGGAGTTTGATATTTTGTCCATTTGATAAGAGAGATTGGGAAAAGCATGTCTATGTGTCAATATATGATGTTGAGTTGACAAATAGAGGAGAGATTCACACAAAAATGCAATAAATGAAATTTCAAATCACACAATAAAAAAAATCTCAAGTCGAATAGAGGAGAGATTTATTTCTTCCTTCCATACCACCCTTTACTCCCTTTTCTACCTAAAGGCATAATGAATGCCTCCACTACCTTGAAAAACACCAGTGTCAGATCAGGCGCACACTTGTTGTTCTGTGGGTATCTCTGGACTCTTACAAAACTCTTAGAAATGCTTGTTGTTGGAAAAAGTGAGGAGGAAGTGATGTTGGAAAACAAACTCAGGAATGAGGATATGGTAAGATGTGTTCAGTGGTCCCAATAAGTTGAGATGCTTATTCATACTGAGCTGAAAGAAAACAATTGTGATGTGAAGAAGAGGCAATCACATGATAAAAAATTATTCATTTGGTGAGTGTTTCAGGTTTTGCATTACTCGAGGATGAGCAACGTTTAAGTTTGGGGTGTTCTGATGAATGCATATTCATCATAATATTCATTCGGCATTTCAGGCTCATTTTGACTCAATACATATGATTTAATCTCCTAAATCTCACAATATGCAAAATTGCTTAATTGATTCAATTATCAAGATTATTAACTGAGTTTATGATGATTTTATGCAGGCCATGATGAGGTTCAACCATCAGATGGCACCCACCTCTATTTAATCCTAATCCATCTTCAACATAATTATCATCACCCCTTACTTTTTTCCACCTTTATCTCCATCAGCCATCAATCCGAATCAAACCCTAATAAGTGGGCCCCACCTTTCTCAACCCTAGATCTACCTTAACTCAAGATCCTCTCATCCTCAGTCTTGACCAAATTTCACCTTATTTGATCTTGGGCTATTCCCTCACCACACGATCTCGGATCAACACCCCTCATTCACCTCTCCTTTCGGTCTCCCTCCTAACGATCTGCCCAAATAGTTTTCCCCTTTCATACGGTCTCAAGACTGTGTGAAGCCTCACGGTCTCAAGACCATTTGGACGATCGCTTCTCACCAGCAAGACACCGAGACCGTGACGAGATCAAAACCTTAAAGAGCAGTATCACCTAACACCTGCATGACTCGTCCTCCGTCTTCTTCTTCCCTCTGCCTAGACCTACAACCCTAACTCCTCTGACGCCTACAACACCAACTACAACCACGCCGACTGCAACCGCACCCCCATCTAGCATCGCCTTCCTCCTCATCCTCAATTGCAGTGCAACCCTAAGCACCACCATCACCTGTCGTAGGATCCACCTGCACCTCCACCGTCACTCAACACACCACCACCGCTAGACCATGTCCCGAGCAAACATCGGCCTGTGGCGCTCGGTCTCAAGACCGTTCGGCAGGTAAGGGCTCAAGACCGCTCAAGACTCATCGGTCCTCAAGACTGTTAGGCCAACAATCACACGAGATCGTATGGAGGAAAAGAATGCCAGACCTTTTGGAAGCCACAGACGCCTAGACCGATCGAACGCCAAGACCGATCAGTGAAACAAAGTTCGTTCAGTGGACATCCTCGAGACCGTTAAGACCGCTGAGCCAAAACCAGTTGGACGATAAGAGAAAGACCGTTCAGAGTACAGAAACCAAAAGATTGGACCTGTTTTCCCAAACCGATAGGCCTTTGATCGGTTTCCATAAGATCATTCAAAGTAGGAAGAACACTTGGATGAGATCATGCAGGCTGCAGGTACCAAGACCGTTAGGGCATAAAGATCTCCAAGACCGTTTGGATGACAACACAAGACCATGAAAAGCAAAGACCATTTGGGTGCATGTTCAAGACCGTATGACATTCACAAGAAAGACCATTTTTCCTATAGATATGCCTGAGACCATTTGGTCATTAAACAATCTCCAAGACTGTTTGGACATATCAACTCAAGACCATTAGAAGACTAAACAGTCTCGAAAACCATTAGAGAAAAATTATTTAAATTGCAATGGGGTCCAGATCGTGAAGACCCCAACTAGTGCCTATAAATAGGACCCGCAGGCTCCTCATTTGAGGTATCGGATCTGGGATGTCACCAGGCTTTCCAAACGCAAGGTTTGATCCAGATACATCCACGTCCACGCCATTGCTACTCCACTTGCTGCTCCTTTTGCTGCAAAGAAGACGGTTAAGATGAGAAAAGAAGAAGCAGAAGAAGGGTTTCCCAGTCTACCTTGGTGGTTCTTCCTTCTTTTCCAAAGCTACTCTGACACGACAAAGAAGACCGCATCATCTTCACCGAGCTGTGACTACCTTCTGCATCATGCTCATGGTATAATCTTCCCTCTCTCTTGGTTTTCTTATTTCTCACATCATGAGCGAGTAGTTCCTTTTCGCTGGGGTGTGGGGACTAGCCCCGCTGCTGATCGGCCTAAATCGCGGGTCCAAAAGGTGCGGATTTGAAGTAGTCGGACTTTTAAATAACCTGACTCTTAGTCCCCCGCAACGATGACGGGGTCTGAAGTAGCGATCGGGGTCGAACCACAGGGACAAGGGTGGTCGTGCTAAGAATGCAAAATCAACACTCGATACTCCGATAAAAGAAGGGTAAGAAAATGATCCCAAGGGAAAGACAGTTAAAGATCGATAAATCAAAAGAAAACTATCTCCAACTGGAGTTACAAGGAAGATTAAGGTTTTGGCATTTATTAGTTTTTAGAGGTTTTGCGCAACAGTACCAGAGGAGTTAACACTACTACCTCGATAAGGAATAAAGGAAGAAAGCTTAGGCTTAACAAGCGGTAGCATAAAACATCTAGTACCCGCTTCTCTTGAAGAGAGTACCTCCAACTAAGCACCAACACCCTCTCTCAAGAGTGGTGCACTTGGGTTGGAGCAGAAAGATAAACGAAGAAACTCCGACCCTGGGTACTCTCATACTCCCTGATCGGACTGAACTCTAGAGCTACAACACCTCTCTCGAGGGAGCTGTAATGGGAAACACGATTCAGTAGCTAGTCAAAACATGATCCAAATATACAAGCTAGAATTCGGATGCGAGAAAGAAATCGTCCAACAAAAGGAACCAAACTTTGAGCAACATGTATTAAAATTCCTCTAATTCCATTAGCATGAGCACTGTATAAAGGGTTTAGTTACATTACGTAAATAAAGAAAGTAAATTACAGAGAAAAAGGGAAGATAGGTATCGCCTCCTTGGTTTAGGAGGGCAACATACAACAACAGACTCCTAAGGTGCCTAAAGCTCGATATCGGGCGAGAGCTCTAGCCGAAATGCTCGCATCGGGCGGCCAGCCCTGTTGGGCGATATGTCGTGACGGGCCATCATATCGGTCAAGGCACCCTCCCCGATACGGTCGTGGTCAAGATACTACCCTCTCGGGCGACACACCATGATGGGTGTTCCGTATCGAGGCCCATATCCGGTCGGGCAAGAGACGACTTAGGGTATCAGGTTCCTTATATTGGGTGTAGAGGCGAGCCATCTTGGGCAGGGGTTCATCTAGGAACCCGGCACATCAGGTGGCCTCCTTAATTGATATCGGGCTGTGGCGGCTACCGGGACGGATTCTAAGTAAACCACTCCCGCCCCTCTCGGGTTGGGGAAGTTCTCACCTAGTATCGCCTGACACGCCTCTGGGACGCGACACACTAGCTCCAGATGCTTTCCAAAGTTAGCCTTCATGAGATTCTGACCTGTCCCATCGAGGTCTTGTAGCTTCTATTTATAGGCAGCGGTTGGAAGAATTTGTGAATCTCCGGGCGCCACGTACCCCTTATTGGCTCCGCACATGTGGCTTCGGAGATGATTGATGCGTGTGTGTCGTCTGGTGTAGCTTGGCTATTGCGTACCGGGTTACAGAGGTATCTGACGCGACGGGCGGATGCTTCCGGTGAGTGGCTCGTATCACGCGACATGCCATAATGGGCTGATTTAGTCGTGACGAGCAGAGCTCTCTGTCCGATGGAGTATCACCCGTTAGTGACCGTACCACGTGACACGCCCGTGTCAGGTTGAACCCTATCGCCCAACGTCCTTGATGGGTAGTGGATGTGTCATGTGGCTAGAAAAAGGCCGATTCTTTGTAAGTGGGCCGGGACGGGCCGTTCTGTTGATTTTGAGTGGAAAAGTGATAAAAACTCTGTAAAAGATGATAAAAATGAGTTAAGAGCATAGTGTGACTTGTTTATTCAAAAACATGACAAAATGGAGAGGAATATAGTTCAAAAGGGTAGTTTTGACAACGAAATATGGGTCATAAATACCACAAAAATGGGTGTTATCAACTCCCCCAAACTTAGCATTTTGATTGTCCTTAATCAATTTTAAAACTTTGTTTTGTGATACTTCTTCTTAACCCGGTATAGTTTTCAGACAAGGGGTTGAGCAAGTATTGTGATGTCTTAAAGAGAATACTGCCCGACCACGAACAACGGACTTCAGTTTTCCTGCCTTGTTTAAGCAAAATTTTTCTCTTCAGCTTCGGCGAGACTTGGGTGCATGATTTCAAAGTTAGCTTTCGCACCAAACAATTTTTGGGAACGGACAGTTGTGTTTTTGGGTAGGATTAAGGCGTTTTGAGTTTTTCTTGTTTCCTATCAGTCCATCCAGGTACGGGTCTGTTAACGGACAAGTGGTCCCTACAGTCCAAGCCAGTTGGCTTTAGAGCAGTGATTTCACATCGTACATACCACTGCCCCAAATCTACCATGCCTAAAGATGGGTACTTTTGGAAAGAGAAATGTATATATATATATATATAAATATATATATTCATTTGGAACAACTCTCATGCTTTTATTGACTTGCTCTCATAAGGCTTTTCTCTCGTTTTGGGATTTTGTTGGGTAAGGGTGAACAAGAGAATTTTTTGTTGTTTGGGCATCTTTTTCCTTCTGCATACACATCTCTTAGCTGTTGTGAGATTATTTTTCAAAATTTTGGCGTGGAAAGTCATAGTCTTTTGTCATTTTGAGGCTGTATTTTCAGAAAGAGCATAACAAAAACATGCACCACCTTAAACATAGATAAAACAAGATGGAAAGAAGTTGTATTAGGTTTTTACTATAGAGTGTCTTTGTACAATTGTATAGAGGCAAAATTTTGTATATGCGAATTTTTTTTTATCAAGCATGTGTATGTATATGTACACAGGTTATGTTAGAGGAAAAAGAACAAAAGGTGAAGTTTGGAGGGCTTTTAGTACCTCCCTTACTGGTACATAGTACCCCCCCAAACTTATTTCACACTCTATCCCAGAGTTGTGAAATAGATAAGGTGGGGTAATGTTAACTCAGTGAGGCTTAGCAGGTGAGTGTGCCTTTGCCAGATAGAAGCTCCCATACATATTCTCTATGTTTTTTGTGATAGTCGATGTGGTGGAGCTGGTCAGGCATTTCCTGGTTGGATATCCATTCCAGCATGAAGATGTCACAGTCGTTGGATAGTGGAATTTGTTGTGGACTGTGGTGGCAGAATTGAAGCTCCTGCCATTTGCTCGATGTGGTCTCCAAGAATGGTTGGATCAGCATCGCCGCCTCATCATAGTAATTTCATACTAAGCGCTCGAGGGGTGTCAACGTTGTCGATGTACACTGTACGGGATGATCTTTGTTGTTGATCGAACTGTTGTAGAAGATTTCTACTCGTGGGTGAGTATACATCATCAGTAGCGTACAGTGGTTGTAATGCAGGATAAGCAGGTAGATGACGCGTGGCATCTTGCTCTGTAACTCTGGAAGAAAGGATTGATTCACTCCTGACTCATTGGAAAGGCAAATGTCGTGGAACAACATTGGATGGGCTATGTATGTGTGTTCAAACTTTCTTTGCAGTATCTGGATGTAGGTGGCCGCCACTGATATCGCCAAACATCCTCCTTCTTTTACCATGTCCCTTAAGTCGTCAACTGAGACTATGACACTGCATGCCTCGTAGATGACGTCTGCGGGGGTAGAGTCAGCTAACTTCTAGAGAACTTCATTGACCTTCTCCTGTGTGAGTGTAGAACACGAGAAACGGTCGAAGTTGCTGATCATTTCCTATGAGGTTTCAGCAGATGCGGGGTCTTCATTTCCAAATATTTCCCGTAGGATTTCTAACCACTTGCCTGCCCCGTAAACGTCTGTGTCCATCTCGGCTTCTTTTTTCTAGATTGCTGCTGTGTTGCGAGGATTCGTCTTCTTGTTCACTATCTAGCAGCTTTTCTTGTATCCCCGCATCTTGGAAATAGCGCTTGTCTTTGATTAGAAACAAAGAGTAAGTGCTCCTAAGATGGAAGAAGTCTTGGCCCTGGAGATGTCGTATGTTTCCAAAGATGTTAAGAAACTCCAATGCGCGCAGGATGACAAGGGCGCTATTCCCACTTCCTAATTTTGCTTGGACGGGGAAGTCTCTGATAGAGAAGAAATTCCAAACACCGTTATGACGTTGGACTCCTTGCTTGATAACTCAGACGAGACGTAGCGGGAGAAGCCTGAGACGTTTGTCCTCCGGGTGAGTGAAAATATGTCCTGAGCGTGGGACCTCCTCGTTGCAGCAGTTGAAGAGCTGGACGTCGTGGTTCCGGAGATCTGCCATGCACATGAACTAGTTATTGCGGTGCTTGTACGGGGCCAACACGAGGTTCGTGTTGTATTCTTCAATCTGTCGTAGAATGTTGGCCACCGCAATGGAGTCAGATGTTCCCATCATCAACCTTCTTGCCAAGGTCGGGGTGGCGTAGTATATTGTTTGCTGACCTGTCCTGGTGCTGATATTCTCGATTATTGCGCCCTCCAGGACCCTGAATAGCTTTTTTCTGACGACGGCTAGCGAGCAGAACATGTTTCTCAGCGCTCCCTATCATACGGAGAAGTAGTTGTTGCTCCAGACGACGTCTTCTTCATCAACCTGTGACCTCAGGACCTTTTTCAGTAGTCTCTGGTCCCTGATCGTCATGTATCCGATGGCCCTTCTGTTGAAGTCAGCCATCTCAAAGGAAGATATCTCTGACGACATAGAAAATGCATCTATCGTCGAGCTTCTTCCACTAGGGGGGTGTCTTTTGTTAGCGGCATAGATGTCCCCCCCTCTCCCTCTAATTTGTCAGAAGAGTCCTCCCTGATGCTGATTGATTTGTCTTTGTCTTCAACTTCATCCAGGGGGATTGAGGGAGCATCTTCTTCCATGCTGTGGGAGCTCACTTGTCCTGCTGGAGCTTCGTCAGTTGACTTGTATGTCGTCCCTTCCTCGGGCGTTGTGGATGGCCCGCTGGAGGAGGAAGTGGACGACGTCCTGGGCGAGGATGCCAACGAGGAAGGTTGGGAGCCTAAGCTAGGAGGTGATGGAGACCTCCTTGGTTGTCTTGAACGCGGATGGCTATACCTCTTGTTCAGCCTTTCCTCGATCACGTCAAGGCGTTGGAGGGCCTGTTGTAGTGTCTTGTTGAGTGCCTCTAGTTGGCCGAGGAGGCCAACTAGAGTAAGTAGTTTCATCTCCTGGTTGTTTAGCCTTTGCTAGAAAACAGAAAACTTGTGGGTAAGCGAAGCAAAAGTAGCTAAGTGGCTACCTGTTACCTCCCACAAGTGGTCAAATTCTTGACCCAGCATCTGTCCTAGTAACAGAGGGGCTGCATCAGATCTCCCTCTCATCCTCACAGCACTCCTCACATGTGAAGTTCAATTCGACGAGTGTGAGGCCTCACTCGGGGTTGTATCCACTTGGATTGTTCGCGAGAGTGTCTCTTCGGGGCGAGGCATCAACACTTTCGCGGTTGTCTCTGCCTTGCCTATTTGTGGTGGTAGAGAACGACGTGGTGTGGGTGGATGTTGCTCCACCTCCCTGTTGTCGGCAACCTCCTCTGCAGCTACCAATGGAGACACCGGCGGTGGCGGCGGTGTGGGCTGCATAACCCTGAGCTCCATCTCGAGGATCTCCGTGAACGCTCCATTGCTAGCGTCCGGCTGCACCATTTCATCCGCCATTGAAGGCGCAACAGAAGTCTTTGGAACTGTGTCTGTCTCTTCCGTGGCAGCTTCCTTCGGGGCAATCATCTTTGTCCCAGCCCCGGTTGTCTCGGCGACCACCACGATCACCGTCACTTCTTCATCCGCTGCAAATGTTGTTGTTTTAGCCACGGCAGATATGGGAGGAGCGATGACAACTCTATCAATGGTTGTCGTCGGTTGCTCTGGAGCGGTGGGTGGCTCGGCAGGAACTGTGGACGATTTGTCATGCCGAGCGTCGAGAGGGACAGGTCTTCCTGTCGTGGCTGCCCTGTATTATATCTTCGTGGTGGTGGCATAGGCAGCTTCGACTGCCACAACTTCAATCTCTGTTGTGGTGAAGACCAACTTTTCCGTGTCATAGTTGGCGTAGCGTGGGAGCGGAAGGACGGTGTTTGTTCTTGCGAATTAGGAGAAGTAGCATCGCCCCTCCTTCTTGATGATGATGGCCCTCATTAGGAACTTGAGGTCGATCTTGTCGTCACCCGTTGTCCTTGAAAGGCTATGCGGTTCCCTTGGGTATCCTAACCCGACCGCAATAAGATTCACCAGTCCACCCATGTTGTAGTCTTTGGCGGCGTCCTTTATTGGATGAAGGAGGTTGAGGAGGAGGAGCCCCAGATTGATCGTGCGGCCTTGTATCATTGCAATATCTGGTTTAGCTCTTCAGTGTAGAGATTGCTTGATTTGTACTTGTTAAAGAGCAGGCACGCCACAATTTTGTGCACTATCCTCCAGAAATAGGAGTGCACTGCCGCCACCTTGCTTCCCGGCTTGAATGATGACTCATTGGTTAGCTATCTCCAGAGATCCACCGGGTTGAACCCGTCTCTTTCGGTGATTCTTACACCGTTGTTGAGCAGTTCTTTTTCTGCCTCGCTGGAAGAAATGATTTCATTGAGCAGCTTCTCTGATATGTCGTGCTCAGCATTGTATAACCATCCTTGTAGTTTGGCTGCTCTGCCAAATTCTTCGATTCCTCTGGTTTATTTTGTATCCGGCGGAGAGACGACATGAACTCCCTTGTGAGTTCTATGTAAGAGGCAGAGTGGCTGAAGCAGATCTTCCTCAGCCCGACTGCTGCTAGGACATTTTCCAGCCTGTTGAAAATACCTATTTGGTGGAAGGACGACTGATGCAGAACCTGCTTGGTCTGTAGACCTTGGCTGCCAATTCTATGTACTGCCGCCTGTGTTCCTTGTCTCTGGGCATGAACCTTCCTGGTGAGTGATCCAAAGGTTCAGGTTCTGCTGCCGTGGTTGAAGCAGTTGTTAGGGCCGTTGCTTCTTCCATCCTTGGTCTCTTTTCGGTCGTGGATGGCCCAACTGCTTCGGGATTTGGGCATTTTTGCCTGACTGTTGGAGCTTCTGCTGTGGCCTCAATGTTGATCCTCTGGCCTTGTTCGTCTACTTGGATGATGGTTTGTTTAGTGTCAGCCATTTCTATTATCATAAAACAAAAGTTTAGTAAGCATCAATTTTAGTGAATGATTCACCGTGCCCGATGTTGGGCGACAGGGTGCGTCGCCTGATATCATATAGGTGGTATATTTTGAAAACTAACAAAACCTGATAGTGTTAGGTCGACATTGGTAATAAAATCGAGATGGCCCGACACAGTCTCAAAAGGCTAAAATGCAAGGTTGTTTGCGCAATAAGTCAAAAGGCTGACCCGATATTAATGCTGCTCGATACAATCGTATCGGGCGATAAAACTGGATGATACGGTGTTTTGCCTGATATGCCTGTGTCGGGTGGCATGAAGTTCCGACCGATATTGCCACAAGGCTATCGGGCGACACTGGGTGTTACCATGAACAACAATATTGCCCGATAAGATATTTTTAGAAAAAGGGTGTCGCGCGGCACATGTAAGACGCGAGACGACACAAGATAATCTTAATAAAAACAAAATTGGGCGATACAGGTATCGCCCGATATAAGGTATCGGGAAAGCGCGCAATAGAAGCACATCGCGCGATGCGGTCAAAAGGTCGGTACCCGACACAAGCGCGTGTCGGGAAATACAAAAATAACTAACGTCTTGTTCCCGATACGAGATGTGCGACACGGGAGCGTGTCGGGTGAACCAATCAATACATGTATCGTGTTATACCTTTATCTTCAGAAAGTGGTTGCGCGATATGGGAGTAGAAGTGAAGTTGACCGACATGAGAGTAAAGCGAGAGTTAAGTGTGTGATACAGGAGTAGGTGAGAAAGTAAATGCCAGTGCCCGACACAGTTAAACCATAGTTACCATATATAGCAATCGAGGGCGGGGGTAAAATGGGTAAAACTGGGGCACATGTCGCCCGAGGAGGCAAATCATTCCCAAGACGAGCAGTAAAATCAATCCCATCCGTCTAATCAAGGGTAAATTACTTGTGTTGTCCGATACAGATGCGCACGGTTCAGTGTATCGCCCGACACGACTTACCGCTAAGGTTTGATGCCCAATATTAAAACCCGATCAGGGCATGTCGCGCGATGTGCCTGGGACCTGCCCGATATCGGGCGAGAGAGCTTAGTATCGATCAATGCATCTCGGCCCGTTACCAGGCTTCAAAGAAAAATAAAACAAGGTATCACATGAAAAACTAAAACTAAAGCAAAGAGAAAAATCAATTGATGTGTAATTGATGAGTAAACCATCATTGGCCTAAAAGTGAAACTCCCAGCCTGAGATAGTATTACTCAACAATGCTCATAAAACAAGGCGGTGGCCCATAAAACAGAGAGTCTGGGCATGTGGCGCATGCACTGACTCGGTCCTTATTACAATCATAATGTTCATAATGTTTTTCTTGTAGGAAAGGAAATAACATCCTATTCTAAGAAAAGTAAAGACTCAGGCTGCCTCCCGAGGAGCGTTGTAGTTAGCATCGTCAGCTCGACATCTTTAGATCCTTCACTTTGTGCCTTCAGTTGTTTCAGCATCCTGCAAACTTATCTCTGATCTTCTCACGAACGCTTCATCTTCATAGTACATTTTCACTCTATGCCCGTTCACTGGAAAAACCTTTGTTGGATTGTCTTTTTCATACAGCTCCATCATTCCTGATGGATATATCTTTGCCACGGTGAAGGGTCCAGACCATCTTGTTTGCAGCTTACCTAGAAAAAGACAGATAGAGGATTTAAATAACAAAACTTTATCACCTTCACTCACATACTTTTTCTTTAGGTGGGCATCATGCCACACCTTGGTCCTCTGCTTGTAAATCCTTGCATTTTCATATGCATGTATTCTCAGCTCTTCTAGCTCCTGTAGTTGTAGATATCTCTTTTCTCCTGCCTTCTACAAGTCTTTATTTAGGAACTTAATCGCCCAAAGAGCCTTGTGATTAAGCTCTAAGGGTAGATGATAGGATTTCCCATAAATCAATTTGTAAGGGGTAGTGCCAATGGGTGTCTTGTATGCAGTTTTATAGGCCCAAAGAGTAGCGTCGAGCTTCATCGACCAGTCTTTCTTTGTGCGGCTGACAGTCTTTTCCAAAATCTTCTTAATCTGTCTATTTGAAACCTCGACCTATCCGGAAGTTTAAGGGTGATAGGGTGTAGCAACTTTGTGCTTGACCCCATACTTCCTCAGAAGTGCTTTAAACTGTTTCTCCCCGAAATATGATCCGCCATCGCTTATCATAGTACAAGGTACTCCAAAGTGAGGAAAGATAGTTTTCTCAAACAACTAGATCACAGACTTGGAGTCGCAAGTTTGGGTGGTCACAACATCTACCCACTTAGACATGTAGTCCACCGCGACTAAAATGTATTGATATCCTTTTGATGGGGGAAATGGACCCATGTAGTCTATTCCCCAGACGTCAAAAATCTCGACTTCAACCCAGTTGGCCATAGGCATCTCGTTCCTTCTACCAATGTTTCTAGTTGACGGACATTCTTTACAAACTTTTACATACTCAACAACATCCTTGAACAACGATGGCCAGTAAAACCCTGATTGCAGTACCATAGCAGTGGTCCTTTCACCCCCCAGATGTCCTCCTTAGGGTGAGGCATGGCATTTCCTCAGAATGTTTGGCACTTCTTCCTCAGGAATACACCTTCTATACAGATTATCCGCGCATCTTTTAAAGAGAAGGGGATCATCCCAATAGTAATTCTTTATATCATAAAAAAAGTTTCTTATTTTGATTGTATGTTATTTCCGGAGGTAATTCCCCACAATCAAGGTAATTACAAATATCTGCAAACCAAGGCAAACTCTGATCTCTGGATTCTACCATTAGCAAGGCCTCATCTGCATAGTTATCATTGATAGGTGGCTCTTTCTTGTCTTCGATTGTAATCCTTGACAAGTGGTCGGCGACTACGTTTTCCGCACCTTTCTTATTAATGATCTCATGATCGAACTCATGGAGTAGTAAAGCCCACCTTAGTAGCCTGGGCTTAGTGTCCTTTTTCTACATAAGGTATTGTATCGCCCCATGGTCAGTGCAGACCTTTACCTTTGTTCCAATTAGATAGGATTTGAACTTGTCAAAGGCGAAAACAATTGTAAGCATTTCCTTCTCTATTGTCGTGTAATTTACCTACACTTCGTCAAGAGTACGACTGGCATAGCAAATGACATAGTGCCTCGTGTTCTTCTTCTATCCCAGGACTGGCCCTATGGCATAGTCACTGTTATCACACAATAGCTCGAAAGGTAGCTCCCAATCTGGAGCTTGAAGGATAGGTGGAGAAACAAGTGCATCTTTCAAAGCCTGAAAAGCATTTAGGGAATCATTAGTAAAATCGAATTCAACATCTTTAACCAGCAGATATGATAAAGGTTTTGAGTTCCTCGAGAAGTTTTTTATGAATCTTCGATAATAACCATCGTTCCTGAGAAAACTACAGACTCCAGTTACAGACTTAGGTGGAGGTAGTCTAGATATAGCTTCAACCTTGCTCACATCTACCTAGATACCTCTCCTTGAGACTTTATGACCTAGAACTATGCCCTCTTGTACCATGAAGTGGCACTTCTCCCAGTTGAGGACCAAATTCTTCTCTTCACAGTGTTGCATGACTAAAGATAGATTTTTCAGACAAGCATCAAAGTCCTTCCCATAGACAGAAAAATCATCCATGAAAACTTCTACGATATCTTCTAGAAAATCCAAAAACATCGAGATCATGCAACGTTGGAATGTCGTTGGAGCATTGCGCAACCCAAACGACATTCTTTGGAATGCATAAGTACCATATAGACAACTAAAGTGGTCTTTTCCTGGTCGTCTGGTAAAGTCGGGACTTGATAAAACCTGGAATAACCATCTAAAAAGCAAAAATAGTCATGATGCACTAATCTCTCTAGAACTTGGTTGATGAAGGGAAGCGGGTAATGATCTTTCTTCGTGGCTTGATTCAACTTCCAATAATCTATGCACATTCACCATCCGGTGACAATCCAGATCGCTAATTCATTGCCTTTGTCACCTTTCACAACTGTCATGCCTCCTTTCTTTGGTACCACATGGATGGGACTTACCCAGTTACTATCATTGATTGGGTAGATAATTTCTGCATCTCTCAGCTTGATCACTTCCTTCTTCATAACCTCTTTTAACATATGGTTTACTTTCTCTGGGGTTGGACCAGGGGTTTAGTGGATTTTTCCAGATTGTGGTGCATGCATAGAGCAGGGCTAAGTCCCATGATATCCTCTACCGAATAGCCTATAGCTGGCTTATGGATCCTTAGCTCCTTGAGCAGTCTTTCCAATTGTTCTTTCGTCATGCTGGCATTAACTATGACTGGATTTCTTCCTTCTTGATCTAGAAACTCATACTTTAAACCATCCGGCAGCTGTTTCAGCTCTGGCTTGGTCTTAGGTGCCTTTTCTTCTTCGGGCATCATTTCCAGAGAAGCAAACTTGACTGTCTCTATAACCTCCTCCTCGTCGCTTAGATCTTCATCATTTTGATATAGGTAACCGAGGATCTCGACAACCTCAGTATCTTCGGAATTAGAGTTATGATTGTTCAACGCCCTCATAAGAGGGTCTACCATTGCGATATCTTCTTCTACTTCTTCACAAAATTGGTTGTAGCTATCCACGAAGTAAGCAGATTCAAGTAGGGACGGTCCTTTCATAGCGTCTTTCACCTTGAAATCTATGTGATCATTTTCGACCCTCAGAGTGATGATTCCTTCAGCAACATCAATCAGCGCTCTTCCTGTAGCCATGAAAGGGAGCCCAAAGATGATAGGACATTTAGGGTCTTCAACAATGTCAATAACGACAATGTCATAAGGAATGAAGAATCTTCCTACTCGAATCGGAACATCTTCAACAACTCCCACAAGCCTTTTGAAGGTATGGTCTGCCAACTTGATCCTCATGTTGGTCCTGACCATATCAGTTAAACCCAATTGCTACGTGAGGCTTAAGGGCATAAGGCTTATACTAGCCCCTAAATCAGCAAGACCTTTTCGCTTGACGTTATCTCCAACAACAAAAGGAATAGTAAAGGCTCCTAGATCCTTCTTCTTGGTAGGTAAATCCACCTTCACAAAGGTAGATGACATACTTTCTAGGTGTACCGACTCAATCCTTCCTCCTCTTCTTTTATTGGTGATCAAATCCTTGAAGAACTTGGCATAGGTCGGCATTTCTTCCAAAGCATCCAGAAATGGCACTTCGAGGTGAAGCTTTTTCACTGACTCCATAAACCTTTCGTATCACCTTTTGAGATGTGCCTTTATGAGTTTGTATGGGAAAGGCAACTTTGGAGAGTAAGGACTTCTTTTACCGAACATGTCCTCCACAGGTTCTGATTCTGGCTCCCTGACATGAGCTTGTTGGTTCTCTCCTTCAACTGGGTTCTCTTCCGCAACCCCTGGTGCAGGTTCTTAAGGCCTGGCTGATGCAAGGCATTCTACTGTCTTTCCTAACTTGAGTACCGCCATTTTGGAAGACTCTGTGTTGGAAGGTATCTTACCTGAAGGATTCTTCATTAACTCAGCCATTTGAGCCAGCTGCTGGTCTATCTGACATTGATGCATTTGCATATCTGCCATTTGGACCTACATCATATTCAGAACGCCAGAGTTGGACAACGCGCTTTGTGCCAGCTGATTGTTTATAGTATCTTTTCTTTTGACAAATTCGAACAATTGGCCCACTAAGTCCGGTTGACCAAAGTTCTTTTCCTAACTCTGCTCCTTAGCTTGTCCCTAGCCTTGGCTAGGGTTAGTAGCTTGGCAGTTTTGGTACTTCCCTTGCCCTTGAAAGTTTGTCTTGGTTGGTTGAAAACTGGTTGTTCTAGTATACTGACCTTGTCCGCCTCTTTTCTCGAAGCTTTGTGGTTGCTTGGGTGGATTATTCAACTGATGTGAGTTTTTCGCAGCATCTTTGTTACCATAACTAAAACCAAGATGATCCGGTCTTTTGAAGTTGACAAAAGAAATGTTCTCAACTTCCTCTACTTTGGATTCTCTTTCACTTGACTCATCGGGTTGTGTGTAAATGTAGTTATCAGTACCGTGTCCTCCTTCTCTGCAAGTGACACACTTCATCACCTTATCAATCTGTTTCTTTCCTTTCCCTCCTGATTCTTTTAACTGTCTAACATCACTGGCTATCTTTTGGATTTGAGTGGTGATAGCTTCAAGAGCCTTGGATTCGACCGACGGTCCTTCATTAGCGACTTTCTTAGCATATCCTCTATTAGTCCTGTCGTAGTCAGTACCGGCTTGTAGTTCAGCCATGTTTTCTATGATCTATTTAGATCTACTGGGCTTCTTCCCAAGAAAGTCGCTTCCTGCAGCTGCATTTAGTGATGCTATTTCTTCAAGGGTCAGACCATTGTAGAATGTTGTTATCAGGAAACCTTTCTTGTAGTTGTGGTGAGGACAGTCTCTCTAATACTCTTGGTATCTTTCCCAGGCTTCATGCATGTTTTCTCCTGGCTTCTGGGTGAAAGATGTGATCTTCTACCTGTTCCTAACGGTATTCTATGTAGGGTAGAACTTGTTTACAAAGGCATCCTCTAAAGAATTCCATCCGTTCAGAGATTGATGTGGCTATCCAAGGTACCATGACAGTGCCTTCTCCTCCAAAGAGAAGATGAAACCTTTACAGTAGATCACTTCTTGTGGCACTCCCCTAGCATCAAGGTGATGGTAGGGGTTTTCATTCTTGGAACTTCCCCTAAAGCTTTTATTTTAAATCAAGGAGATCACGACTGGCTTCAACTCGAAGTTTACAACATCAAACCTTGGGATTACAACTGGGCATCTTGAGTTGTTGGCCTTTGTAGCAGCCAACTCCCGGAGGGTCTTTCCTTCTTTGTCGAAATCTTCAGTGTCGTGGTTCCTATGATTCTGCTCTTGATTATGTTGATTCCTTCTATGTCTGCGGTGATGACGATGTCTCTCGGGTGACGATGATCATCCCCAAGTTGTTTTGATTTAGGTTCTTCTAGCTCTTCATGTAAATGATTGTTAATGTAATGGTCATCGTTCCCACGCGGAGGTGAGTGTGGTCCAACTCTAGCGTTTTGCACATCCTCGGAAAGAGGTGGTTCCACGCTAGGTGGCACGATGAATGGTTCTCAACCGAGCAGAGTGCTTCTTCCCTATGTACCTGAATGGAACGTATAATCAAGTTAGAAAACTTGTGTTAAGGAAATGAACTATTCTATACATAATCCAGGTTAGAAGACTAAAAGAAAATTGTGTTGTCGAGCTTATTACTAAGCTTGAGGCATGGGAGTGTAGTTAGTGGATTTGAGTTCGTTAAATAGTACCATTTTTCCTTATCCCCGACAACGGTGCCAAAAAGTTGACAGGCCTAAATCGCACGTCCAAAAGGTGCGGATTTGAAGTAGTCGGACTTTTAAATAACCCGACTCTTAGGCCCACGCAACGATGATGGGGTCTGAAGTAGCGATCGAGGTCAAACCACAGGGACAAGGGTGGTCGTGCTAAGAACGCGGAATCAACACTCTATACTCTGGTAAAATAAGTGTTAGAAAATGTTCCCAAGGGAACGACATTTAAAGATCGATCAATCAAAAGAAAACTATCTCCAACTGGAGTTACAAGGAAGATTAAGGTTTTGGAATTTATCAGTTTTTAGGGGTTTTGCGCAACAGAACAAGAGGAGATAACACTACTGCCTCGATAAGGAACTAAGGAAGAAAGCTTAGGCATAACAAGCGGCAGAAGAAAACATCCAATACCCCCTTCTCTCGAAGAGAGTACCTCCAACTAAGCATCAACACCCTCTCTCAAGGGTGGTGGAATTGGGTTGGAGCGGAAAGATAACCGAAGAAACTCTGACCCTGGGTACTCTCGTACTCCCTAATCGGACCGAACTCTAGAGCTACAACACCTCTCTCAAGGGATATGTAATGAGAAACAGGATTCGGTAGCTAGTCAAAACATGATCGAAGCATACAATCTAGAGTTCGGATGCTAGAAAGCAATCGTCTAACAAAAGGAACCAAACTTAAAGCAACAAGTATTAAAATTCCTCTAATTCCATTAGCATGATCATTATATAAAGGGTTTAGTTACATTCCGTAAATAAAGAAAGTAAATGACAGAGAAAAAGGAAACATAGGTATCGCCTCCTTGGTTTAGGAGGGTGACATAGAACATCAGACTCCTAAGGTGCCTCTAGCCTGATATTGGGTGGGAGCTCTCGCCGACATGCTCACATCGGGCGGTATGCCGTGACAAGCCAGCATATCGGTCAAGGCACCCTCCCCAATACAGTTGTGGTCAGGATACCACCCTCTCAGGTGACACACCATGATGGGCGTTCCGTATTGAGGCTGATATCTGGTCGAGCAAGAGACGACTTAGGGTATCGGGTTCCTCGTATTGGGTGTAGAAGCGAGCTGTCTCTGGTAGGGGTTCATATAGGAACCCGGCACATCGGGTGGCCTCCTTGGTCGATATCAGGCTGTTGCGGCTACCAGGATGGATTCTAAGTGAACCACTCCCGCCCCTCTCAGGTTGGAGAAGTGCTCACCTAGTATCGCCTGGCATACCTCTGGGACACGAAACACTAGCTCTAGATGCTTTCCAAAGTTAGCCTTCATGAGATTCCGACCCGTCCCATCGAGGTCTTGTAGCTGCTATTTATAGGCAGTGGTTGGAAGAAGTCGTGAATCTCCGGCCGCCACGTACCCCTTATCGACTCCACACACGTGGCTTCGGAGATGATTGACGCGTGTGTGTCATCCGGTGTAGCTTGGCTATCACGTGTCGTGTTACAGAGGTATCAGGCGCGACGGCGGCTGCTTTCGATGAGTGGCTCGTATCGCGCGACATGCCATAACTGGCTGATTTAGTCATGGCGGGAAGAGCTCTCTGTTGGGTAAATGGCATATCACCCGTTAGTGATTGTACCCCGCGATATGCCCGTGTCGAGATGAGCCCTATCGACCAATGTCCTTGACGGGTAGTGGACATGTCGTGTGGCTAGAAAAAGGTCGATTCTTTGTATGTGGGTCGGGACGGGTCAGTCTGCTGATTTTGAGTGGAAAAGTAAGGAAAACTCTGTAAAAGATGATAAAAATGAGTTAAGAGCGTAGTGTGACTTGTTTATTCAAAAATGACAAAATGAAGAGGAAAACAGTTCAAAAGGGTAGTTTTTACAACGAAATATGGGCCATAAATACCACAAAAATGGGTGTTATCAGCTGCACATGCAAGCATGTTCTCTTATTAAACATTTCTTGGCAATGTATATAACTTTTTATTTCGTTGTTAATTGTTACTGTTTGTAGATTGATTACCTGCTTGCTTTTATCTTGTTCTTTCCTATGTTGCCAGAACTTCAATATGTAGGATTGAATGTTGATTAATGAGGTTGACTCCCAAACTAGAAATAGAATGGGATTCCTTGAGGTCATAAGTGTATGATCCGTGAGGGGATGAGCCATCTAGCATACAGTGACGCTTTTGTGGCCTAAACATCCCTCATGGAGGGCCACAACTTCAGTTGGATATATGTATCTTCGTTGTTAACTATCGATGTTTGCTTGTAGATTAATCTCCTGCTTGCTGGAAGATTAGCGCAGTTGACTCCCAAACTAGAAATAGAATGGTATTCCTTGAGGTCGTAAGTACATGATCTGTGACGGGATGCACCATCTAGCCCACAGTGACGCTTCTGTGTGCCTAATGCTTGTATAGGGGGCCCACAACTTCAGTTGGATTTATGTATCTTCATAGTCATAAGTGAGTGATCTGGATGGTGACGAGACATCTAATACCTAAGGTGATGCTAATGCAAGCTTAACACCCGTATGGGGAGTTTTGTAGCAGCTCCATTTAGATGGTTATATCTTGTCTGGATGTTTGATGTTTGGATGTGTTGACATGTGTAGTGGTGGTGAAACCTGAGACCATCCCAACGATTCCATATCAATCTAGATTAATTTTAATTCTGCTCTTTACTTTCCTACAATTAGTTTAATTAACCTCAAATAAACCAATCATTCTAAATATTAGTTTACCTGAATTAGACTCATCTAGCAACAATTTTCAAAAACATTGTCCCTTGGGTTTTGATCCTCAACTATACTGCGATAAGACTCCTCCGCTTGCGGGTGGTATTATTGCACAAAGTTTTGGTAAAAGCTCAGGGATTTCAACCCTGAGTGAATTTGTCAGTGCAATAATAACCCATGTCATCTTTATACAATAGGTGTTGTGCATGTTGTAATATATATATATATATATATATATATATATATATATATATATATATATATATATATATATATAATTTAATAGTTAATGCATATTATAATTCACCAAACACACCCATTGTAATAGGGTTGTTTTATACAACATGTTGAGAAAAGAAGGAAAATACATGTAGACATAAATTTCGAACTTGAGACCATATGAAAGTAAAGCACAAATCAAACCACTAAACCAATTTTATTTCATGCACCACATACATTCTTTGTGGTACATATACAACGAATCACATATACACCTATTGTGTGACTTTGCTCTATTACAATAGGTAACTATTACAACAAGTGAAAGCATGTTGTGTGATTATGGTATATTGCATTGGGTTAGAATATATTGTGTAATTAAGGTCTATTACAATGAGTTAGCATATGTGGCTATTACAACGAGATAGATCATGTTGTGTAATTATGGTCTTTTACATCAATTTTGAGTATGTTGTGATATTACAATCTACTACTATAGTTTAGCCCCTATTGTAGTATCAGTATACTGTAACGAATCTAGTCTATTGTATATAATGTGTGTTGTATAAAATATATAATAAACAACACAAAAATAGACTTGTTGTAATTCGTATGCTCACTAAAACACAACCAACAAAATTAATGTGTTTTTTGTTGTAAAAAGCATTTTCTATAGTAGTATGTAGTGTATGATTTAGGATTCACCTTAGTGGATTTTGGAAATATTGGCGATAAGGATTATGCATTCATCATGGGACCACATTTAGAGTAAGTATTCTATATTAATGACCATGACAATAGAAATGATTATGTCATTATTTATGGAAAAAGACACTTCATTTAAAACCATATAAATAAAGAGGAGTATTATGACAAGTGTATTGATCTAATTCATTTTTAGTTGGTTAACCAAGTGTATATGTCAAAGATGACACCAATGAGTATTGTAATTGTCAATAGCATCCTGAAGGAATATTAGTTGACTAGAAATCCAAAAAAAAGGATTTATCCCTCCATACAATATGAGACTACCCAAAACCAAACTCCGATCAAAAAGTAATTAATCATATTACCAAAAAACACAAAATTAAAATAGAATAAAAATATCCAAACATTCCATATGAATACTTGCAGAAAGGCTCAAACTTCACATATATTTATATAGGGTAATTTTACGTGAGGTTGTTGGCCTTAGACACAACATGAATAAAAATATATCTTACCAGATAATTATGACATTTACATCTTGCATGGCATACAATTAAAAACTTGATTAGATATGCATCATGTACAAATATCTTTACCCAAACTGAATAGTACATAGATGACTCTAGGACTCTAACAAGAACCACACCAATCTCTCACTTCTACTAATCGTTGTACTAAGGCCTTCATTACCCAAGGTCTGACTACACTGTTGGTCACCTTAAAGATGTGAAAAACCATAGGGTGAGACCTCAAATTCCAATAAATGATATAACACTTGAAAATATTATTTACTTACAAGGAGGTTATGTAACTAAATCAATTATAGCAAATATTGTAATTGGTTGGTGAAGTAATCAAAGTCTATACAATGAACATGTATATACAAATCTATGGATACAAATAACTAGACATGTACAAAAATGAATCACATATTAGTTGGGTATGTACATAAATGGATCCAATATAATACAAGAAGGAACAACAAAACAACAATTAACATACAATGTGATTCACAAAATAACCCTATAAGATATACTACTTGTTAAGTTACCTAATTTATTAAGCCCTAGGTATTTGAGGCTACCACTCAAACTACTAGTTAACCAATATGAAATCACAATCGGTCACGTATAAGATCTTAGGATGGCATGAACCCTAAAGATCTTTTTCCTACAGTCAATACGGTTGACAAACTATAATGGCACAATGATACAAACCTCAATAATGATACAAACCTCAATAGGGGCCACAACGGCCATCCCCACAAAACTTGGTTTGTCCTAGGTACACAAGCCATGGCACCAAAAACTAGGGTATATAACCCTCAATTTTGATTTAATTTTGATACTGAGATAGTTCTATGGTCACAGAGAACTAGAAGATTAGGGCTAGACTTGATTAATTATGTGATTTACATATTTTTTGGTTGGATCAATCAAGTTGCATATAAAGTACCTAGATGTATTTGTGAAACAAATAATATATTACAATTTTATAAGATATAAAAAGTATAAAATAGTTCTATGTTACTCAATATATACCTAACTATCTCGAGTCATAAAGAGGACTAAACCATTATTTAGGACACATGAAAGTTGAAAAAGTCATTAGTAACAATATAGTGATAACTCCTCCTAGGAATCCTATTATCATATATTCTTTTATAGATACCATGATAAGACATAAATAAGGCAACAACAAAAATTTCAGATAAAAAACTTTAAGGGATGTAAAAGATATGTTATTTTCAAGATTTGGGTATAGAATGACCAAAACCTAGCATGGATGAGCTACCTTAAATGATAGAATTTTGTTTAACCAAATATTAAGCATCATAACACCTACCCAATATCCTTAAACTCATTATAGAACATTCTTTAAATAGTAATAAAAGTATATATGTCTTTTTTTATCGGGAATAAAAATATCATAAAAATTGAATTTTTATGAACAATTACCCTTGAGAGATGCGACTAGGAGTTAGAATAATGGGATATCGAAATGGTAAAGAGAGTGACACTTAATTCAAAGGTTGTAAGTACTCTTTATTTTTCTTTACTTGTAGTGAATTTAATCACATATCCTCTTATGAGATTTGGCATAAATTGTCCTTAACTCATGAGGGTACTATACAAGAAAAGAATACAAAGATTAACACAATAAAACTCAAAGTTTAGTTATTCTGTATGCAACCTAATGAATCTGTTACAGAAATGTAAGCTATATTTCATAACATTATCAATAGTTTGAGTGCCTTGGTAAAGCACATAAGCAAAGAAGACTAAGTTTCCAAAATGGTTAGGTCATTGCCACCCATGTACAAATCAAAGGTCACCGCAATAGAGGAGGCAATTGATCTTAATAACAATGAACATGGAATGGTTCATAGGGAACTTTAAAATGCATGAAGTTACTCTTGATGAAGAAGAAAACGTGGAAGCCAAACAACAAAAGGGAAGAAGGAAGGAGCTTTCTCTCAAAGGTGCCTCCAAAACATCATCAAAGAACATCACTCAAGAAAGCAATGACACAAGCAGTGATGATGATGACAATGACTTGATTGTAAATGGTCAGAAATATAGTAGATATTGTTATAAAAAAATTCCTAGTGTTCCTCTTATTCTAGGTGCTTTGAATATGGAAAGAAAGGTCACTTGATTTTCAAATGCCCAAAGCCCAAGAAAGGTAAGAAGTCCTCTTTCAAGAAAAATGACAAAGGAGACAAAGTATAAAAAGTTGTCTGGGATCAATCAAGTGATGATAGTGAACGTGGCAAAGAAGAGGAGGTAGAATGTCTCATGTCAGATGTTGATGAAGAAGAAACCAATGAGGTAGACATTTTTGAATTATCTAAATTTAGTAGTCCTCAAGAATTTCACGTCGAGTATAATGATTATAGAAGACAAAAGAAGAAACTTGCCAAAACTATCGATGAACTTCATGTTAATGTAAATAATCTTAGTTCTAAAAATGATACTTTAAGATCTTCAAATAGTATATTAAAAGAATCCATAGAGAATTATAAGGCTAAAATACTTGTTCTTGAAAACAACAATAGTACTGTCTTTGAAGAAAAGGTTCATATGCTTGTTAAACTAAATGATTATCAAACTCAACCGATTTTTTGCACTCATTCAGATTATGATTTTTTTGTGAAATAGAGAGATACTTTACTTTCATATCTTTCTCAAGTAAACATAGATACAATGGACAAAACCCTCTCGACTTTGAAGGATTGAGTGGTTGGCAATGGATGCACCAAGCATATGACTTCAATACACTTGAAAAAGAAAGGGAGGATCAATAACATTGGATACAATGGAAAAGGCACCATCATAGGAATAGGTGATAATTAAGAAGAATGATTCATGTAAGTGCACATGATTAAAACAAAGTTCAAAGTAATGATAAAGTTGAAAAATATAAGAAGAAAAAAGAACAAATTATCTAGTATGCTTGATTCATTGAGTTCAGAACTAAATGGTCTTAATTGAACAAAATATTATGATAAAAAGGGATTGGATGATCCTATTTCTATAAATGCTTCTTTTCAAAATGAAGTCATTGTTTGAAAGGAAAGCTACTTTAGATTTGAACTTTACCTCCTTTTTGTGCTCATATTGAACATAACATTATTCTTCAAGAATTTTTTTATTTAAATGATAAATATTCTTTGAAGAATATCTTGCTAGCACTAGACAATTCTTGATTTTTCTACTAAACACAATCCATCTATTGCTAAAGAAAGTGAAAATTTGAAATTGTCTTTAGATAAAACTTCTAATAGTAAAAATGTGTTGAATAACATAATTTTGGAAGATTTAAATATCATGCATTCACAGATACCAAGGTGGTGGATGGCTTCGGTAGGGTTTGGCCGTGGTGGCGGCCGCGGCGGAGGCCGTGGTGGCAGGGGCCTTCCACACCACAATAGGCCACCAGAACCCAATGATCCTGCAAGCCATGAACACGCGGAAGTCCCGATTGATCCCATGCTGACGAGCGATAGTATAACTAAGGAGGCAGACTCATCCTATAAAGAAAAACTCTGTGGTTACTTGTCATATCTAAACCCTATCTCTCCAGACCTGCTGAAGGCGGACGACATCTCAGTAGACATGGCCGACCCACTTCCAGCAATCTCCGTCAAGCACGATGCCATCCAACCGCTCCTTGCTCCGTTCCAACACGCCGTCGTGGTTAAAGCGATAAGCAACAACTTAGGGTTTCAAGCCCTGGTTAACAAGATCAAAGCTTTGTGGTCTCCTAAGGAACACTTCCGCGTGATTGATCTGGAACAGGGTTATTACATCGTCCAATTCACAGATCAAGGATATTATCTCACGGCCATGACTGGCGGCCCTTGGACGGTCTTTGGAAATTACCTTTCGGTGCAATCTTGGTCCCCTTCCTTCCGACCTTCAGATCCCATCCCACGCAAACTCGTGGTTTGGTTGTGTATCGCACATCTCCCAGTCTTTCTCTATCAGAACTAGTTGCTCTCCATGATCGAAGATCTGGTGGGGAAGACGATCAGGGTGGACTCAAACACAGAGTTAGGTAACCGAGGGAAATTCGCTCGGGTTGCGGTGGAAGTCGAGTCAAAGAAACCTCTTCTTCCAGCCGTCGTCATCAACAACGAGCACTTCCGCCTCCAATACGAAAACCTACCCCTGGTTTGCATGAAGTGTGGACGTCTTGGTCACGCAGACGCGGACTGCATCCACGTGGTAACCCCCGTGTCGGACATAGCTACCTCCTCTACCCCGACTCCCATCCCCAGTGTCAAGTACACCCTAGACATCCACGCCCAGAAGCCAACTAGGTGCAAACCGGTCGAGAAGGAAAAAGGAAAATCTACAGACACCACCAAGAGCAACTCACAGGCCAAGGCAAAGGATTCCGAGTCGGATGCCACACTTGTCTCTAAAGATGAGGGGAATTGGGAGACAGTTGTGAACAAGAAGAAACACCGGCAGTTAAACAAGGCAAAGGTCAAAGCGCCAGCCAACCAGCAGCCACCTGTTTCTACCACCGCCCCCAAGCAAGGTGCGACATCAGACACTATTGTTATCCTCCATGACGATGAAACATGTGTAGGCAGAGAGCAGGTCGTTACCTCGGGCCTCAGCTTTCATTTTGGTGCCAATCTACCACCGAGCAAGGACCCCCAATGCATCCCACCCCTCCGCAGTGGCCCGGGTGGTGTGATGTTGCAGAATCACAGGATTATCTATCAGACTGTCGGAAGTCCCGACAGAGTCAGGAAAAAAGGACGTCCGGATCCTACCACTGAAGCTGATGCTCCAGGAACCTCTACTACCACTGTGAGATCACTCGTTTTCAAAGAACCGGACCCCCCGGATGAGGCTGATGCAACGATGCATATCACTACGGAAGGCAACGAGCATTCGGCTGGAGTGTTGGTTGCCATCAATTCACCTACCTCCAGTCACCCACCCTCTGGATGTTTTTTAATGAAGCTCTACTGTTGGAATGTCCAAGGTGCGAGTTCTAAAGGCAAATTGCCCATTATTAAAGACCTTAAGTGATCTCACAAACTCCAGATCCTAGCTATTTTGGAACCCAGATGCAGTGGTCCAATAGCTGATAACATCATTAAACGTATTGGCTTCCCCTCTTCTCACCGGGTCGAAGCACTTGGCTTCTCTGGTGGCATCTGGTTACTGTGGGACAATACCAAATGCCCCATTGAGATTCTGATAAACCATCGCCAGTTTATTCATTGCCAGGTGAATGATACCTGGTTCCTCACTGTTTGTCTACGCCAGCCCAAACCCAATCAAGCGTCGTCTTCTTTGGAGCAGAGTGGAAGAACTCTCATCCTCTATTTCCTCGGCCTGGACTGTCATGGGGGATTTCAACACCATGTTGGACGTCTCCGAGAAGTCCAGGGGAAGATTCTTTGATAAGAATGCTAGCACTCGCTTTAATGATTGCCTCTTCAATTGTAGCCTTCTTGAGATTAAGGCCAGCGACCACCCTTTCACTTTCCGGAAAGGCGATCTTCAGGAGAAACTGGATAGGGTCATAGGAAATGAGCACTGGTTTGACCTCATCTCGGACGCCTCAGTCGTCACTCTTCCTAGAGTTGAATCTGAACACCACCCTATCCTCACAAACCTGGCGAGCAAGTCATCTTCTCCGACCAAGGTCTTCAAAACGAAAGCCAGCTGGCTCTTGATTCCCAGCTTTCGATCTTGCCTTCTTCCTCAATGGGACCAGTCTGCCAATTTCCAAGACGCCCTCACCTCCTTCAGCAAGGTTGCCTTACGATGGGAGGATAAACGATTGAAGCAACACTACAAGGAGAAGTGGACCCTACTGAATCGCATTGAGCGATGTCAGGTACAATCCCTCTACCAACCCAATATCTTCTCTGATAACACTATTGCCCTCCAGGAACAATACACCACGCTCCTTATTCGTGAGGAGGCCGATTGGAAACAAAAGGCGCACATCGATTGGCTTCGATACGGGGATAACAACACCCATTTCTTCTAGTCCTTTGTGAAGGCTCGACGCCATGCCAATCAAATTACCCAACTGAAAGACGCTGCCGGTACCTGATTCTCATCGCCAGCCGAGATCCAAAGTATGGTCTTCCAATACTTAAAATCCCTCCTGACAGCCACAACTACCCCATCAACGGCGGACATCTCTGCTTACCCGGGTGTCTTTCCCGCAATTCCTGCTTCCAATTACATCCAGCTGGAGGCCTTGCCGGAGCTAGAGGAGATACAAACCACCCTGTTCAAGATGTCACCTTCCAAGGCACCGGGTCCTGACGGCGTACATAATGAATTTCTGCAGTCCAATTGGGACACTATCAAATTATCAATAGCAAGTACTATCAGAATTATCTTCATTGCCAAGAAAATGGATTCTTCTCTAGCAAATGCCAACATGGTCCTCATCCAGAAGATCAAGGTCCCGCAATGCTGGGGCGATCTGAGGCCCATCTCTCTGACAAATGGGTGTTTCAAGCTAGTCTCTAAAATGTTAGTCGAACGCATCAAGCCCCTTCTGGACTCATGGATTATGCCAACACAGTCCAGCTTCATTCGTGGTCGCCATATCAGTGACAATATTCTTGTTGTTCAAGAAGTAATCCATTCCATGCGAGTGAAATCTACCAAGAAGCAGATGATCTGTGTGAAGCTAGATCTATCCAAGGCTTTTGATCGAATGCATTGGGACTTCATTAGTGACACACTCAACTGCACAGGCTTGCCTCCTAACATCTGCAATATCATCATGCAGATCATCACTCAAGGCTCAACCTCTATTTTGTGGTAAGGTGTTCCCCTCGCACCCTTCAAACCTTCCCAAGGGGTCAGACAGGGTGATCCCATAAGACCTTATGTCTTTGTCCTCTGTATGGGGCGTCTTAGTCAAGCAATTTCCCTTGCGGTTGAGGAAGGAGCCTGGAAGCCTCTAGCTCTCACATGGGGTGGCACTCCTCTCAGTCATGTTTTCTTTGCAGATGATATCCTCCTTATGGGCGAAGATTCATCAGCACAGGCTAGGACCATAAGTCAGATACTCTGGCGCTTCACGGCAGCTTCAGGCCAGACGATCTCACTGGAAAAATCTCGTTGCTTCTTCAGTGCTAACACCCCTATTGCCAAGAAGAGATCTATCAGCAGACAACTCAACTTTCAGTGGACCGATGACTTGGGTAGGTATCTTGGTGTCCCAATCCTTCATCATCGGATTAACAAAGACACCCATGCATCTCTATTAAGCTCAATCAGGGATCGTATGAATAGCTGGACTATGCGGCACTTATACTATGCAGACAGTCAAGCTCTCACCAGCTCTTTGCGATGAGATCAATCGCCACATCAGGCGTTTTCTATGGAGTGGCAACTGGGACCATCAAAAGGCTTCTTTGGTGTCCTGGAAGAAAGTCACCTCAAGCAGAAAGAAAGGGGGACTGGGCATCAAGGATGCTCGAGACCAGAACCTAGCCTTAATGCTCAAGAATGTCTGGACCTTCATGAACCACCCTTCCAAACTTTGGGTGTGCATCATGACTGAGAAATATATGCGGTCAGGCACCTTTAAGAACAAACCCAGCTCCTCATCCTAGGGTTTCATTAGGAAACACCTTCCTTCAGTCCGGTTACTGAGTCACTGTGTTGTTAATAACGGTAACACAACCAACGTTTGGATAGATAAATGGCTCATGGGGCAATCGATCTATGATCTCGTCCTTGATTTTCAACCTCCAGCTAATCTGATCAAGTTGACTGTTGCTTCCATGTCTCCCTCACCGGACATCTGGGACTGGGATTTCATTCATCACTACATTCCAAACATAGCCTGGCCTATCATCAAAGCCACCCCTCCCCCGACAACGGTAATGGGGAGGACCGTTGGAGTTGGTCGCTCGACGACTCTGGCAGGCTTACATTAAAGTCGGCTTATGCCTGGGTCCGACAGGGTAAAGAGGTGGAGACACCTGGACATTGGTCTTTGGTCTGGGATGGATCCTTGCCTGCACGAGTTAGCACTTTTCTTTGGCTTCTCCTTCACCGCGCGCTGCTCACGAATGAAGAGAAGCACCGTCGTCACCTTGATGTAGACCCTCAGTGTGCGATCTGTAACAATGGCACTGACACACTCCTGCATGCTTTAAGGGATTGCTGTGATAGCAAAGCCTCCTGGAAGGCCCTTGGCATTGATCATAATCACTTACTCCTTCATGAACAAGATTGGATCTCCTTCGTCCTTCAAGACCCTTCCAGTGGCCCGCATACCCGCATTACCACAGCGATCACATGCTGGCACATCTGGTCCTGCCGCATGGAGCGTCTTCACCAAGGTGCCCCGAAAGATCCCAGAACAATTGCTAGTTTCATCAGAGAGTGAGCGAACATTGTCACTAACCTCCCTAGGGACATCGTTACTGGCAGGGTTACCCAAGATGGCACTCAACCCTCTACTCCAAATCACTGTGATCGCTTCATATTCACAGATGCCTCTTACATCAACCCCTCCACACCTTCTGGTGTAGGCATCCATGTCGTTGACCCCAAAGGGGTGTGTTGCAGTGGCTCAGGAGAACAATCTGAACAATCTGTAGCATCTAGCGCGCTTGAAGCTGAGTTGCAGGCTATCTTCATTGCAGTGACCTTAATCAGACGAGAGAGCTGGAGCAGCTTCCACCTTCTCTCAGATTCCCAACAAGCTATACAGTTGATGGAGTCTGATATAACTCCACCTCTCAAACTGAAACCCCACATTGCCAGGCTGAAATGGCTCCTGAGTAATGGACCTAGGCTGGATGTGAGCTTCATCCCTAGGAAGTTAAATATTGTTGCTAATGCCCTAGCTAAGCATGCAGTGCATTTTAATTCGTCCTTTTCCTTTTCTAGAAATAAGCTTGTTTGGCTCAATTTTGATATTGATGTATCCATGAACCCAATCTTAACCTGCATCAGAGAGCGGGATAAATAAGAGCCTCTCTGTTTTCTCCAAAAAACAAATATCATGAATTCTCATGTCCTTTCAAGAAGAAGAAGGATAGCACCATGGTTTGGGTACCCAAAACCTTTCTCTAGATAATAAGTAGAAAAAGATCATGAGCCATATTTACAAATACTTTTGATCTTAATGTGGAGATAAATAATATGTGTTATCACTTGCATGCTTATTTAAATTAGTTTTCTACTACAATCAGTGAGCTTCTTCGTGGATGAACTCTTAGACCAAGCAACAATTCAGTCAAACACATGATCGACCGAGATCCTATCAGTGACCGATTCTATATGGATCTTTTTAAACTTGATTTACAGATTCAAACTTTTACTAGATTTCTTGGTTGTTACATCTGACATGAATGCTTTTTCATGGAATTTGGGTTCTTAAATATCATTTTTTTTAGTTGAGAACTTTTGACATGGTATGAAATTAAGGGGAACTTAGAATCTTTTAATGTAACCTTCTTATCTTTTCTGCTCTTAATTGATTCTCTGTATCAATAAAGGCTTAGCATCCTTTTGTTGGAAAATGTGACATCAGATATGGAAATGAAAACAAAAAATTTACTTAGCATATTCTCATTGAAAATTAGATCGCATCAACTAGTATGAGATGGGAAAGAGGGTTGCAAGGTTATACCTGGTCTTGGAGCAAGTCCATCAAAAATTCCCTTGTAGTAGTGTGTGCCTTTCTTCAAGTCACACCTAGACGACTGTCATTAGCGACCTCCTAGTGGGACACCACAAATAGTGGTTGACAGAGTCTTCCTAGCGGGGCAAGTGTCTCTTACCTCTAGATTAGTCCATGCATACCATTGAGAACTCATGTCATTCTAGATGAACGGGCATCATGGAGTTGTCCCTTCTAGTTGATGTGATAATGTCAAGTTTCTATTCCACAATTGTCTCTACCTTAAAATTACTCCCTTTGAGAGGAAGGATTTTCTTAGGCTATCTTAGTTACCACAACCAGAGAAGACAACAACTTTAGATCTTATTGTTTTTTCTAGTAAGCCCACAATCCCCCTCAATTTATAGGAGGGTTAGGGTCAGGGTTTCCATTCGGTCAGGAAGTCGAAGAGATAGAATTTCATGAATTTTTTGGAACCTACAAACATAAAATGGTATGTTCACATATGAGATTATTGGTTCAACACTTGAACTGGTCTTTTTACTATGTTTCCTATCGGCAATTGTTTTGGCAATTAATATTTGATTAATGCACAACATGTTGTCACCATCAAACCTTGATCCAATCTCAATGATCTACTAAATGACTGGTTCACAACCTGAGCTAATCTGTTCATGCAGCTGAGTTGATCTGTTCACTTTCTGAATTGGTCATTTCAGAGTGTAGAATGTTGATGTTGTCTAAATTTGATACTGAACACTTTTGTAATCAATGTTAAACACCATTCACGAATAAACTCCTATTCCAAACGCACTCCTATGTGTATATCCCTATAGGTCCCAAGTTACGTTGGTAGTGAATGTCCATAACCAATAAATGACATCACTAGCAAAGATTGGTATCTAGTAAGACATCATTGATACCCAAGTAACCTGGAAAGTTGGAGAAGAACTTCAATCTACAATCCATGATTGGTGTTATAATGATTGTATAGTTCATTTGTCTCTGATATCTAGATTGAACTCAATATATGGAATCGTCATCCTCTTCAACGTTCAATTCATGTTCCTTGAACTTGAGCAGATTGTCTGAGATATGTGTAAACTCAATATCACATATTAACTCACACCAGCAAGGCCATGCATTTCTTAGTCTCACTTATCAAGTGGCTAGGATATCAAACTCCTATAGGATGAAAAAATCCCATCAATATCACTCACATTCATTACCCATGTGACATAATACATTTGATCATCATCTTTATGGTACACCTTATTCAAGATCACATTTGATGATGACAAAGTATATAAAACAATTGTGATGAGTGTAGTTATTTCAGGTGTAAGAAGCATAATCACCACCATCATTATGAAAGATGATTTTGACTTCCATTCAATGGTTTCCATGTATCACTCTCAAGGTGGGTATGCCTGATACACTATTCTCTAAGATTTATATATGTGTTTGGTTTGATATTAGATACCATGACTAATGAGACCTTTTCATCAGCCAACACGCATTCTAGTCTTAAGTGTGTATTTTTTCTAATAGCCTTCCAAAATAACAATCGACCATGGACATAACAAGAATGTATATACTCTTAACAACTTTTTATGATCTCATTGTTCAGGTCCTCAACCTGAAGACATAACTCATTGAGTAATATCATTCTTTAGATGTTTATTATTAACATCATTATCTCATAATTGAATAAAATAGAATAAATTGGAATATTTCCTTTGATGTTAATCAAATAACTTACAAGTTATGATATTAGAATCATCATATGATTGGCTCTCTAGGCATACATATCAGTAGACTCCCAGTTGCATTTAGAGCCAATCACCCATTAACTTAATACCAAGTGATCTAACATGACCGTCATGCTTCTACTGTTATAGTGCTTTTATTAGGAGGTCACAAATATTGCTTTTGGTTGGGAATCTTAAAATCCTCACATCTCCTCACTATACGATCTCTCATATGAGATGGAATTTTCATTGTATGTGCTTGGAACTCTGATGTGATCTGGGTTACGTAGTGTGTGCAATAGCTCCATTGTTGTCACAATATAGCTCAATTGCATTGATGATTCTTGGAACCACCCCAAGTTCAAATATGAACTTCTTGATAGATAGAACTTCCTTTTCTACATTTAATGTAGCAATATACTTGACCTCTATTTAGAATATGAAATTGTCTCTTGCTTGGAACTCTTCCTGCTTACAACACCATTGTTGAGGCAAAATACAAATCTTGATTGTGATCGATAATAATCTTTGTTAGTTTGAAAGCTCGCATTGGTGCAACCTTTTACCACTAACTCTTCCTCACCACCATACACAAGTAACTGATTTGTAGTTATTCTTAAGTACTTAAGTATTTTTTTCATAGCAGTCTAGTGGGCATCACTGGTACCTGAATGATATATATTCGTCATGCTCAAGGCATATGAGACATCGAAATGAGTACATAGCATTGTGTACATGATAGATCCAATTGTGGATACATATGGAGTCTAATTCATGCGTTCCCTTTCTTTACAAGATTTGGGACGTTGAGTTCTTGAGATAGTAATGCCATGAGACATGGGTAGGTTGTCCCTATTTGAGTTCTCCATGTTGAATCTCTTCAACACTTTGTTAATGTATGTAATGTGACTTAGTCCATGAAGCCTTCTAGATCTATCTCTATAGGTATTGATTCCTAAGATATAGGATGCTTTGCCTAAGTCCTTCATAGAGAATGTATTTTCTAGCCAGGTCTTTACCATTTGTAAAGTAGTGATGTCATTCCCCATCAATAGTATGTCATCAACTTTTAACATGAGGAACACAATCATGCTCCCACTAAACTTCTTGTAAAATGACAGTCATCTTCATCTTGATTAATGTCAAACTCTTTGATTGTTTCGTCAAAATAGAGATTCCAACTCCAAGATGATTTCTTCAATATGTAGATTGACCTTTGTAGTTTACACACTATATTTTCATCCTTTGGATTTATAAAACCCTTTGCTTGTGTCATATACACATCCTCAAGAAGATTCTCATTAAGGAATACAGTTTTAACATCCACCTGCGAGATCTCATAGTCATGATATCTGCAATGGCAAGCATGATCCTGATGGAATTAACCATGGCAACTGGAGAAAAGGTTTCATCATAGTCAACACCATGAACTTGTTTGAAACCCTTTGCAACCAATTGACCTTTGTAAGTTTGTACATTACCGTCCATGTCAATCTTCTTCTTGAAGACCCACATGCACCCTATAGTTTCCCCTTCAGTAGGATCCACCAAGGTTCATACCTTGTTGTTATAAATGGATTCCATCTTAGATCTCATGACTTCTAGCCATTTCTAATTTTTTGGTCCCTTAAAATCTTCTAGGTAGGTAATTGGCTCATCATCAATGGCCAATCCTACTAGATCTACGAGGTTCCTATCTTACATGAAATTTGAGATTCCACAATGGTTTATCACTATCTATGTTCCTCTTGTACCTCTACAGGTTCAATGCTTTCTTGTTGGTCTCGAACCTCTTTGAATTCCACTATCCTTCCACTAATTATGTTGGAAATGAATTCCTTTTCAGGAATGCAACATCTCTAGCAACAAACACTTTGTTGTCAGTTGGGTTATACAAGTAGTATATGTTGGTTAATTTGGGATAACCAACAAAGTAACATTTATCTCATTTAGGGCCAAGCTTTTTCCGGAAAAAAATTCTTGACATAAGTTTCGCAACCCCAAATCCTCATAAAAGACATTTTGTAATGTTTCCCAATCCATATCTCATACGGTGTCTTTTGAATCGATTTAGATGGTAGATTGTTAAGTGTAAATGATGCTATTTCTAGAGCATTACCCCAGAAGGATGTAGGAAGTTCAACCAAAGTCATCATTGATCGTACCATATCTAGCAATGTGTGATATACCATTATGTTGTGGTGTTCTGGGTGGAGTCCATTGTGATCCGATACCATGATCATGTAGAAGGTCCTTAAAATCTTGGATTTTCTCAACCTCAACTAGAATGAAGTGCTTGAATACTTTTACCAAATTGGTTTTGTACTTCATTCATGAAATCCTTGAACTTTTTCAAGAGATTATGACTTATGTTTCATCAAGTAAACATAATCATACCTACTGAAATCATCAGTGAAGGTAATGAAGTACTAATACCCACCTCTAGCATTTGTTTTAAAAGGGCCTCATACCATGGTATGTATGAGTCCTAATAGATCACTAGCTCTCTCATTGTTACCGATGAAGGAATTTTTGGTCATCTTGCCCAATAAACAAGATTCACATGTTTCCATTTATTTGAAATCAAAAGAGTCTAGATAACAATCTTTATGGTGTCTAGAAATGTGATTCTCGATAATGTTCCCATGAAGACAATGCCAAAGATATGTGTTGTTTGAGTTATCGAGTTTTAATCTTTTGGTATTTATGTTATAGACATTTGTCTTAAGATTGATTAAATAATACCATAGGACATTGGGGGCACTGTAATAAAATATTTCATCTTTTAAAATAGAACATTGACCATTCTTTGTATGAAATTAATATTCTTACTTGTCCATACAAGATATAGATAAAATGTTTCTGTTTATGGAATGTATAAAATAATAGTACTTTAACTATATTACAAGCCCAATGGGCAGAAATAAACAATAGATTACAACTGCAGTGGCAGAAAAATAGTAGTTCTTTAACTCTATTACAAGCCTTGTGGGCAGAGATAAACTATAGGTTCCAATTGCAGTGACAACAACTCTTGCTCCATTTTCAACGTGCAACCTCACCCTTTTGTAAACACCTACTTCTTTTCAGATCATGCATATTCGAGCATATGTGAGATCCACATCCGTATCTAGTTACCATGATGAAGAAGTATATAAATTTATCTAAATAGCATTAAATACCTAAAGTGGAGATCTCTATACCCTCCTTCTTCCTCAGTTCCTCTAAAAAGAGAGGGAAATTTCTCTTCTAATATGCACGCTGGTGATAATGGTGACAATTGCCTCCCTTGTTTGCCTCTCCCTTTGCTTTTAGTGCAGAAGACATAGACTTCTTGCCAGATTTAGAACTCTTCTTAGCTTTGCCTTTGCTATTGTTATGGTTTTCTTGTCAAGATAGCTAAAATGAAACTCTTAACTCGGACTCGTTAGGATTGCTTTGCATGAGTTCTATTCTAGAGGGTAGATGCACCTCACTCTTGTGTCCGGACATGACCCTTTCTCACTTCCTGAAGCTATGAGGAAAGTGTTTGACTTACCGCTTATTTGACATTATGTATTAACGAGCAGGAATCCTCAAGATATTTGTGAAAATAGGGATAATCCATCTTCCATGTATCAGTCTCCATCATTTTGAAAAATATGTCCCAGCGTAACATATCTACCTTAAGGGGACTCCCGACCCTTTAAGTCATAGGGTGGACGGTGCTTTTCAAGCTATGCGTCACCCTATTAAAACTTCTGAACTACATATGGCACTCAAGGCTAAGTAGAGATTCCAGACAATTCTCTTATTACTTGACTTTCATATCACACAATCTTGGACTTCCCTTTACCTTTTCTAATCATCATCATAGATTTGGGTTTTTCCTTCTTCACTTGTGCTTCATCAATCCTCAACATGCCAAGCAATTCTGACAACAACTTGTCAAAATTGTTCATGTTGTAGTTCATGAAAAATTGGCTATATGACTTTGGCAGTGATTGTAGAATCACATTTGTGGCCAACTCTTAACCCAAGGGAAATCCCAATCTAGCAAATTTCTTCACATACCCAGTAAGCTGAGTACATGAGGACCTACTAGATCTCCTTCTTCCATGTTGCACTTAAAAAGTGCCTTTGAGACAACATATCTCCCTTGTCTTGCATGATCTTGGTACATGTTCTTAAGATAAGTTACCATATCAGTCACATTCATATTCTCATTTTGTCTCTACAGCTCCTAGTTCATGTAGCACATCATTAGGCATTTGACATCTATGACATCCTCAGAGTGCTTCTTGTAAGCATCTTTGTCAGCCTTAGGCACGCTGGGAGTAGGTTCATCTGGCCTTGTTGTTTCTAAGACACAGAATGTGTGCTCTTGTATGAGAGCAATTCTCAACGTCCTGAACTAGTCATGAAAATTATTCCCATATAACTTGTCCTTCTAAAAAATTGACCATAAGGAAAACATTTTGTTTTTCATCATTTGATTCTACAAAAAAAATTATAGTTTGTCAATATATTTTTTATTTGATTTGATTAAAATAAAATTTAATAATGTTTTATTAGACCTTTACTTAACTTTCACTCCTACTATTTTGTTCAAATTGATAACCCTCACTTATCAATTCATAAGATTACATTGTACAATCTTCTAGTGATTCAAGATCCATATTTCATCAAATCAAGAGTCATCTTTGGTTGATCGCCCATAACTTGACTATTTAGGTAAGCAACTTTTGCCAATTGCATCTATATGCAACTCTTGGATAGATCGTGCACACAACTATATGTCACAATCCATCTTTATGCTTCTATGTGCTTAATCTCATTAATATCACCTAGTTAAGCTTGACCCAAAAGCCAACACGATAGAACATGTACCTTGCTTTGGCATATCTACATATCTACCATCACACTTTCACATAATGGACAACTCACCACACTTTAGCGTAACCTACACTTAGTCAATAAAGTTTTTCATGTGTGTTGCTTATGGAAATCTTCTAAGACTTAGTATTATATTGATGGATTATATGCATATACATACATATCCAATCACCACATACTTATAGTATGTATCACATACATGCTATAACCACAATGAAAACATGCAATAATAAACATAAGCAATGGTTATGGGTATCCTATTGTAATTCCTTAGAGTCACAAGGAATTACTACCACCTATGGTCCACATCATATGTAGGAAATTTTTTTGATGACGATCTGTGTTGGATCCTATCTGGGCCAATCGGTTCAACTTTTGAAGTGGTCATCTAGCCTCCTGCTCAGTCGGTCGGTCCTTGTGACATCTTGTTGATGACGATCATGTATGGGCCAATTGATTCAACCTTTGAAGCGGTCATCTAGCCTCTTTCTCGGTCAGTCAGTCCTTGTGACATGGATTGATCGTTTTTCCTCTGGGCCTAGTGACATCTGGACTCCTCCAACCAGTTGGTTGGACCTCCAGTCGATCGATTTGATCCTCCTATCATCATCCACCTTGGTCCTCTAGCTGATCAGTTTGAAATATGAACCGATCGGTTTTTCTAGTGTTAAATGTCCTCTTTTGCATAATAGGAAATAAAAACTATCCTAATCCTATTTAACATATTACATTGTAATTGGGAAACATCAAGTTACATCGATGGGAGAATAGGAAGGAAATAATTAATACTTTTACATATGGAAAAGAAGAGAGAGGCAAGGAATGCAAATTGAGATATAAATAGGAACGAGCTACCATCCAACCAAGAAAAAAAGGTCTATGGGTATAGGCCATAACCATGCTTCCAATCACCATCAAAATGATTTTAATGTGACACATATTGCATATATACATTATATATATATATATATATATATAATGTATATATATATATATAATGTATATATATATATATAATGTATATATATAGGGCCCATCTTTATTTTCCGGGTGGGTAGCTACCCGCCCACCCTTTCGTCCACTTTTTTTGAAGAAGAAAAAATTCACAATTGCTGAGGAGCATTTTATCTAGCTCCCCAAAAAAACTCATCCAAAAATAATATCATTTGCCCCACCAAAATAAAAAAAACCCGTACTTATATATATATCTGTTGTATATTTTGTACAGAGTTACTCTTTTAGTCGTGTAGTTACTTTCTTATCACCATAGTTACATTTTTGACAGTAGAGTTGGTTTTGTGGCCAGAAGAGTTACTTTTTTGGCTGTCGGGTAGCGAAATTCCAGACCCGCGCGGGCAATGATTGAATGCCCATATATATATATTTGTATTTATATTTATATTTATATATATATATATTTATATTTATATTTATATTTATATTTATATTTATATATATATATATATATTTATATATATATGTATATGATCAATTCAATCATAGAGGAATGATGACGGTTTAACCGTCTGCATAGTATAGACAGGAATGGACTGGAGGCAAGATTGGGAGAGTTTAATACACCAGAATATCCTGGCAAAATAGAGGACACCTACCCATTACACACACACAAAGATATATATATATATATATATATATATATATATATATATATATATAGGGATAGTATGTTGTATTTAATCATATGCACACATTATTTTTTTAAATATTCACATTACATGTAATAAATAAATGATAAACCAAAATCCGATCATTTGGATTAAATCCAAAGCATATTAAATTGAAATGGCTATGATATACTATTGGGAAATATGACATTAGATATGTCAATGGAAACAAAAATTTTACTTACCATTTTGCCATTGAATAATAGATTGTGTCAAGAACTATGAGATGGGAAAGAAGGTTGCAAGGTTATACCTTGTGGCAACACATCCCACTATCACATAGACAGCGAGGAGTTACACAAAAATGTGCAGAAATCACCATAACCACAGATTACCAAAACACGGGTTAATTACAACTGATTGCGGAAAGCTGATAAACTGAGAGACTATTACATTTAAGTCCTCATCCTACAGGGAAACAGATTATACAAACATTTGCAAGCCTTGATATGTGTCCACATCTTAGAGCAACAACTGTCTTGTCATCACATGGGTTCATCACCTGTTTATATGTACATAAAGGGCCACATCAGGCCAGCAACAGGATATACAAAGAATCAACAGCTATACATCGTGAAACAACGTCAAAATGCTCCCAAGGACCCGAGAGTACAGGGATGACTCTACTTGCTGCTCGGCCGCAACTCCGCGACCACCACCACCCCTAGCTCGACCACCTAAAAAGGTTATAAACCAGTAGGGTGAGACACACAGTCCCAACAAGAAACATAACTCCCCGCCAAAACTACAAAACCTCAGAAGGAATAAGCAGATAACTGATAAGAGTTATAACAAGAGCAGTTGTAAAGAGAAGTTGTTCATACTTAGCAAGCTTACCAGATGTACGAAAGGCATATACCCAAGCATTTCTTTATGGAACATGATTAACAAGATAAGATTTATAAGGTCTTACTTCATATCATGAAGAACATATAAGCAACAACAAGATATAACATGATTAACTACACAAGCAAGGCCTCAACCAATGTTTTGTGTTTGTCTTAAGCAGTAAATACTATTCCGTTGGATTACTTATTATTATGCCCTGAGGTAGTGAGTTGTACCGCTCAAATCCATCCTTCGGTTGCGAAACCCAAGCCCGTGCCATACAAGGTCAATGGAAGAGTCGGACTCCATGACTTCCCACCTCGTGGTCAGTGCACGAGAACCAAAGCAAGACCGCAGTCTCATGCTTAAGTGGCCTCAGCCACAGGGTCAGCTCCATAGGCCACCCTCTTCCTAGCCCGCCTTGGTACAGGTCACGACGCTAGTATATCTGAGCCACGGGCCTGTTCACCGTGCTCTTGAGCCATGAACGCATTCATGCTCTATCACTCTGAGCCATGGGCCTGTTCACCATGCTCTCTCTCTCTCTCTCTCTCTCTCTCTCTCTCTCTCTCTATATATATATATATATATATATATATATATATATATATATATATATATATATATATATATATATATATATATATATATATATATATATATATATATATATATATGAGTCTGCAACCGTAGTTGCACTCGATTCCCTCTCTATTTAAGGTTAGGAGAAACCACACATATTCAAAAATATGCGCTTCCAGGTTAACCCGTAGGAGAACCTGTTTCACCATCACCAGCTACTGACAATGATGGATATATGGCTAGGGAAAACTACATGATATGTTCCATTGTGATTAGTTAGTATATTTTAAGTGGATTGCAAGATTCAACCAAGTTGTATAAACATGCAAACTATAACAAGAATAAACAACATGAAACTCAACATCATCCTGATCCATCACAAGGATCCAACATTACATGTTACCACTTGGCCTCTTGCCAATCATCTAGATCCATTCTCAAGGATCATCACATTGCCATGTGATCTCAATCCCTCATCACATACTTCCACTCCCTCTCAAGGCTTACATCATCATCATGGGATAGCAATCCCAAGTACTAGTAAAGCTCAGGTCCTCAGACCATCACATCATCAAGAGTAACCATAAGGCAAGGTTATTCAAACATATATATACCTCATATCCCTTTACCTGGCTATGAATCACCTGCATGGTTAGTATGCACAATCATCAAGGATTAACAACAAGATCATAATAGTGATATAGGAAAAATTTGATGATTAGGTGATGCGAACATAGATGTAGTTCATGCAAAGCAATCTTATATGCTTACCATTTCTTAGCATTATACATAATATCAAGATGATCACATACATATGAGATGTTGCATTAAGATGCATAGATGTGGTCTACTATATCGTGCACATCTAGGGTTACCATCAAACCAATTGTGATGCAAGAACAACATATCAGTTTTCAATAAGGGACGGGACCCTAAAAAAAGTGCCCACTACCCTCACCAAAGGTGTGATGGGTAGGGTACCCTCACTACAGGTGGTATCAGGTATGGTATTCCCCATATCATCCAACCACTTCAGCTTCAACTCGGTCAAACTACCAACAAGGCTGTCAAGCAACCTTATATCATGCAACGTTGTGTCGTGCACCTCGATGTTGGGCAACGCAACATCGTACAACACGGGGTATCAGACATACATGTAGCTCGGTCTTTAACATGCAACGGTGCGTCCTGCAAAGCTGTGTTGTGGATCAGGGTCAATGACCATAAAGCCTATCGGGCAACAAGGGTAACGGGCAACCAAGCGTGCAACTCGCCAAAGAAGCGTGTCAAGCGACGGGGTGTCATGCCTCATGACATATCAGTCAGCATATGTATCAGGCACTAAGGTGTCGTGCAACGCCCGTTAGGTGTGGTGTTGTCGGCCGACACAGACAGGGCTAAGGCTAAAGGGTGACGCCCACCTCGGACTAGCTAGCAACGCTCCACCACAACAAGGCATAACGATACTAAACCATCACCTAGGTTAAGGGTATCGGGAAGGTTACTCACACACCAAGCAGGGACCAAGGGTGACGCCTGACACAAGGTCAGGGACCAGGGTATATCGTCCATCACAACCACCACAACATATCTTTCACAGCTCTAGGTCAAGAGGGGTATCGGGCAGCACCTCCCCCAAGCTCATAACGATCAAGATGCAACTCCACAAGGCCATCACCAACCTCAAGCACAAGGGCACCAAACCCTAATGGGTCAAGAAGATGGCTCACCTCTCAACTATCAAGAGAGAGGGGTCTTGCACATCTCTTGTCACCAATTGAGAAACATAAGGAACAACCCTAACAAGGTTCCACAACTACTACAAAGCTCACCCTTCCAAGTCCATGGTGAGAGGAGGGTGTTACTCAAGCAACTAGAGCACAAGCTCACCTCTCAACTTAAACGAGAGAGGGGTATTTCCCATGCTACTAGAACTCAAGCTCACTCCTCTAGACCAAGGAGAGAAAGGAGTATTGCTCACCAAGAAACCCTAGAACATAGGTTCGGCCAACAAGGTGCAACTAAGCAAGAAACTAAACTAACAACATGTGTAGCCAATCATAAGCAACATATAAACAAGAACTTAGAAGATGGTAAGGTAGTTAGTGTTAGGAGTTATGTAACCCGCCTTAAGCAAGCTCCAAGCACCACCACAAGAAGGAGAGCAAGGCACTCTAGGGTTCGGCCACCACTAGAGGAAGAAGAAGATGTTGGTATGTATGCCCTGAGAGCCAATCATGGGATGATTGGTGGGATACATTAAGATTGATTTGATAAACATCAAAGAAAAGCTTCCAATTCTTTCTGGTTCAGTCATATGAGATAATGATAGAATAGATTGAATGTCTAGAGAATGACAGTACTCAATGATGTATGCCTTCAGGTTCATGACCTGAACGATAAGATCATACAGATGCTAAGAGTTTGTACATTCTTGTTATGTCCCTAGTCGGATGTCATTATGGAAGGTAGATAGACAACAATGACACACAAGACTAGATTGTGGTGTTGGTTGATGACAGAATCTCATTAGTCATGATATATAGATATCAAACCAAACACATAGGTACTTGTTAGAGAACAAGTGTACCGGACAGACCCACCATGAGTTTGACACATGGAACCATGACATGGTAGTCACAGTCAGTACTCACAGTGATGGTGGTGAGTGTGATTCTTTGACCTGAAATCACTACACTCAACACATGTCGTTGGGCACACTTTGACATCATCAAACGCAGTCGTGAAACATGGGTTGTTATAAAGGTGATGATTGGGTGGATTTGACACATGGGGATTTTGAGGGGTGAGTGATAGATATGGTATTTGTCCCTCCTAAGGGAGTTTGATATCCAAGGCCACTTGATGAGTAGGATTGAGATAGGCGTGCGCACGCATGTGTGAATTAGTATGTGATATTGATGTCATACATATCTCGTTCAATCTACTCTGAGATCAAGAAAGTGAATGAATGTTGACAGGATGACTGTTCCATGCCTTGAGTTCATTCGGGATATCAGTGACAAAGGAATAATACATTAGATGTAACACCATTCATGGATTGTAGGATTGAAAGTTTTTCTCCAACTTTCTACTTTCACTTGGGTAGTAATGATGTGTGACTAGGGACCGCACTTTGCTTGTGAAGTCATAAGTGTTATGGACTTTCACTGCCAATGTGAAATGGACCTACAGGGTCACACACATAGGATTTAACCTGGAAGAGGAGTTTTGTCCACAAGTAATGTTTAGATTGATTACTAAAGGAGTTTAGTAGTTCAATTAAACACTCAATCAATTGATAGCTCAATGTCATACTGTTCAAGGTGTTGAATACATTGATTGGAGTATCGGATTGATTGAAATCACAATTGACTGGTTCTGTACAATCTGCACTCCCAACCGATCGTCTCATGTGATGAACCGATCGACTGAGCTTGCTGAACCGTTTGGCTCAAGTGTTGAGCCGATCGGCTCAAGTCCAGGGTGAACCAATTGTTTCAAGTGCTGAAACGATCGATTCAACTGGTGCAACCGAGCAAGTTGGGAAAGTAGGATTGGTGAGAATTTTCCTTTCGTTTCAATTGCCCAATTTGATTGGGAAATAGGATTGGTATTCGATACCAATTAGAAACAAAAGAAGGAAAGTCAATCGGGAACCGACCAGGACCACCAACCGACGGGTTCACTTGTGAACCGACCTGTTGAGGTGTCCCAACTTACCAGTTCATTTGTGAACTGATCGATTCAGGTCCCCAACCGACCGTTTCAGTTGTGAAACGATCGGTTCAGGTTGCGAGTTGGTTGCTTTTGTGGAAAATCTCGAACCCTTCTACTCCTGCTTTTAGTCCTGCATTGCCCGGGATGGAGAACCCTGTCCCATGACCCTCCTATATATAGGGGTATTGGGGCTTCGCCAAGTACAGCTCAGTGCAACCAGTTGCTCTGCAAAGTTGTCGTTCTCTGGTTTTGGTAACCGAGAGAGCCCGAGCAAGTGCTACCCATAAAGGGAGGCGCAACAAGGGGAAGACAACTATAGTTGCAACTGGAGGCAGGAGAGTGTGTTGGCGACTAGTACGTCAGTAGAGGGTGCGACTCCTTCCACTTCCTTGTGGGACAAGGAGTTTGGAGTTCCAGGTGGTCTGTGTGGACTACTTCAGAGGAGGGAGGTTTCTTCCACTCAGGAGGACAACTGTCAGCCCGACAGTCCGGTGAGACCAGGAGTCATCAGTCCCGGTGCGACCAGGAGCTGCACAGACACCGTCGAAGACTGACGTTGAAGACCGCGCAAAGCGTGAGGTATTGTCGTTGAGCAAGCCTCGGGACAAGGTATGATTCCACAAACCATCCTTTCCTATTATATATACGTTGACGCGTTTCCTTGTTCCGGGTTTGGGGAAGAAAATTTTTTGTTTCCGCTGCCTTCTCTGTCTCCCCTAAAACCCAATAGTGGTATCAGAGCCACGTCAACTGCTCTATATTTTAGGAATATCGATATGATCGATTTTTGGTTTGTCGCCTTTATCTATTGCATACGATGTGAATAATATTGGCTTTATGCATGTCCAATCCTAAATCCACAAATCCCAATTACATATATGATATGTATTATTAATGCACTCGATACGCGTCACCCTTAAACGAGTTGTGGAGGATGTGTAGCATGATTATGGCCAATAAACCCTATCTGTGTATGGTTGTTTGTGGTTGCTTGCATCTTGGTCTGCGCACCGATCTTCCCCTCTCCTATTCCTGATGTAACTCGAAATAATTCGAGATTCATTCCTACCTTTGCTCCCCCCGAATGTAACTCGGGGTTTTCCTTTTAAGCAATGTAATAATTAGGATAGATTTTATTTCCTTTTATGTCAAAGACCGGTGGACATCTGACGACAGCTGAAACGGTCGGTTCAACAAGTGAACCGATCGGTTGATGTTCCATATGGTCAGTTCAAGGAGTGAATTGATCGGTTGATGACTGGTTCGAGGAGCGAGATGAGCGGGTGGCGGCTAGAAGGAGATGCACGACGACCAGGCAAACCGATCGGTTGGAGGAGCCAACCGATCGGCTGGTGGCACACAGACAACCAAGCCGGACCTTGGAAGTCGTTCATGTGATGAATTGATATACTCAAAAGGCAAAGCAAAAAGTTCATCTTGTACAGGTTGGATGTGATGTAGACCTAGATGACCGTGATTCCTCTTGGCTTGAGGAATCACATTAGGATGGCCATAATCATCACTTTTTATAGTTTTGCATGTTTTCTGTGGGATATAGCATGTATATGATACGTACTATGTATTATGGTGATTGGATATGTATATGTATATAAAACCAAATCCCACATTAAATATTAAGTTTTAGATGCCTTCCAAATGTGACACACGTGAAAAGCTTGATCGACCAAGTGTGGGCACGCCCTAGCGTGGTGCGCTGTCTATCTCGTGGAAGCGTGAAGGATAAATGTGTGGGTCTGCCCTAGCAGGGTGCATGTTCATCATGTTTGCTTTGGGTCGAACTTAATAAGGTTACCAAGATAGGATCTAGCGCCTTGAGGCATGGAGATGATCATGGCAAGGAGTTGCATATGACATATTATTAAGAGTTTCATATGATGGAATTGGCAAGAGTTGCCTACCTGAGAGATCTATGTTGTGGGTGACATCCCTAGTTGGTCCATGGCTTAGAGGATTTCAGGATCTTGCCCACTAGAAGGTTGTACGCTGCAATCTTCCGAATTGATGGTGAGGGCTATCGATTTGAAGTAAAATAGTGGGAGCGATAATTAATTAAAGACCTAATTTTATCGTCAACTTTTCAAATCAATCAAACAAGTCAAAAATAGTTTTGGACTAAAATTGCATATATTTCCTTTTGTTAAAATAAATGGTTAATCAACAAATCACTTTATTTGCTATCGGTCTTTAAGACCAACAAATTAAATGGGAATAATTCCACGACTGGTTAGGATGATGAGAAGTGTTCTCAAAGAGAGAAAGCTCGAAGTCCTAGTTATACCAAGACCAGATGAACTCAATCCCACCACATCAATGGCTGAAAGTATGCTTATGGAAGCACACCGAGGAAGACATTGATGGGGAGTGCTTGATGTTGTGTTCTCTGAACTATGAGTTGCAGAGATAACATGAGACATATGATGTCTCCAAGACACTATCCTAGCATGTCATGACAGAAGGAGATCTAGTAAGGTATTCACACACTCAATGTGATTGGGTATGTGGAAAACTTGACTAAGAAGGATTCCCTCTGAGCCAAGGGTTGGCTATTGGTATGATACTGCAAATGTTGCGAGAATCATACAATTCATGAACAATTTGACAAGCGTTGACTGAGTTATTGGACATGTTGAGAATAGTAGAGGAAAAGATGAAGAAAGACAAACCATAATCTTTGATGTGATCAAAGAGAAAGGTAATTCTTAAGGGCAAGGATAAGGGCAAAGCAAAGAAGTGTTCTAATGCTAGCCAGCAATCCAAGCCGTCTTCAGCCTTAAGGCACATGGGGAAAGGGTGTATGATGGATTGTCCTCTATATCTGGAAGAACAAAAGAAGATGAAGGAGGGGATGGAGATCTCCACCTAAGGTATCAGGAAATGAACCACTTCTTTATCTGAGGTATATGATACCAAGATATGGATATGTCATATATGATATGCAATATTCACAAAGAAGTGATGGCCTTGTGAAAGGACCAAGAAAGGAGTACCCATCATTGGAGCAAGTGTTTCTGCCATAGATAGGAGTACCTCTCAGTTTATTTCAGCCTAAAGGGCATGAAATAGAGTTGAGAACTGCTATTTCATAATTGCCATTGGATAGAAACACTTTATTTTTGCATATTGTATGACAATGATGGCAATTAATAAAGTTGATATTTCAATCTTAAAGATATGATCTTTTTGGAAATGCCTTGTTTATATTGTGATATTTGATATGCATAAGATAAAATGATACCTAATAGTTATAGATAACTCAAACAATCAAATTAGCATCAATCATGAGAAATTCATTTCTAGTTTCCATGTGATGGATAAATCTAGACTCTTTTTGGTTAGAGAACCAGTAAGAGACATGAATATCTTGGACATGGTTAATCAATCTTCACTAAAGGTAGTGGGAGAATGATTATCCTATTAGGTATAATGCATGTGATGTATTTACATACCTATTGGAACAAATGTTAATACTTCAAATGGTGTTTAGAGAAATACCAATATGAATATCTTGAAGTGTTCAAGATTATCATAGATGAAGTACAAATTTGGTAAAGTGTTAATTCTTGATGAGATCAATGAATGAATACTTGGACCAAATGTTTGAGATCCTTATGAGTGATTATGATAGTGTATCATAGTGAACTCATGATTAAGGCAGGGTGATGTCTAAATCAAGAAGGAATCATACTCTAAGGAGTTAGAGAATGATTATCAAACAACTGAATTCTTCTAAATAAATAATACCCCACACTAATAAAGGACATTAGGAATCACAAGGAGTTGTGAGTTCTTATATCCTTAATAGATACACCTCAATTATCTATGTGATGAGTTGTTCATGTGATGAGTCAACTATCTAGATGAATATGAGCAACCAAATTTTGAGTTATGGTTTATGACCATTACATCCTAAATGACATCCATGTGAACCATAAGGTATGACCTTGATGGTAGCACCCATTGGATGAAATCCATAAGTGCAAATGATTCTTAAGCTTTAAGACACATGGATAACATTTTGAGAAGGATGATGCTTGTTTGCAACTTAATGACTAAAACATTTGGCATATGGATACTAAAACTGCATTCCTATGAGGAATAAAACAAGGATGTGTATGTGACACAACTTATAAGGTTTATGAATCCACTAATGCAAATGAAGTCTATATGTTACAATGGACTAATCAATGTTATTGATAGAGTACAAGCAACTCAAAATTGGATATTTACTTTGATAATATAGTCAAAGGGTTTGACTAATATGTCAAAGATAAAGAAGGGATCTTTGATTTAGTGGGAGCGTGTTCACATTCCACATGTTGATGTGAAATGGAAATGTTCTATAATGGAAATCCAAAAGTGGAAATTATCTTTAAGGAAGATAGAGATGTTTCCTATGTGATAGGAATAGAGATCTATAGAGATAGTTCTCAAAAACCTCTTGACCTGAAAAGAGAGAGCATACATTGGCAATCTGTACTGAAGTGTTCACTATGCATAGATTCAGTGGGAGAAAACTTGTCCATGTCACATGGAGTTAGTATCCCAAGGCCAAGTTTCCAATTCTTATAAAGAATGGGAACACTAAGAATAGATATGGATCTATCATGTATGTAATCATCCCATTATCTTGCATGGAAAGAACAAAATGCATACATCATCTTGTATGTAGGACATGGCAATATGATGTGCTCATCCTGATAACTCGTATGTGGGACATGATGAGTGGATGTCTGTCTATTTCCAGTAAGGGTTACTGGAATACCATGAGAACTTGATAAGTACTTGGGAAGTACTAGTTTTATGGAGATAAGGAAGAGTTCAATGTAAGGAGTTACATTAATGCGAACTTCCGAAAGGACAGAAAATTAATCGCAAAATATATATAGGATATATAAAAGTGAAAGTTTGTTGATAATTGGAAGTGTTCCAATAAAACCATTCAAAAGGAAATGCCGAGTATCTACGTGTTAGAGAACAGCAATGGATACTATATGGATCTGGAAGTTCATGAGATGAACTTAAAGATATTCAGCTCATTGATGACAAGTTTGGAATCCTTGATCATGCAATGTGGCAAAAGGTTAGCAAAGGAATTCTAGATCGCATATTACGGCTACTCCATCTCATACGTGTGATGTACAGTGAAGAGATGAGAGACATGCAATTTATACAGACTTTGGCAAGGTGTTGCCATTACTCACTATATTGGCACTAGAGCACTGTAACATGTGGGACATATTTGAAGATCACTATGAATATGATTTAAGGGTGATTGGCTCACAGTGCATGTGGGAGTCTGTTGGTATGTATGCCCTGAGAGCCAGTCATGGGATGATTGGTGGGATACATTAAGATTGATTTGATAAACATCAAAGGCAAGCTTCCAATTCTTTCTGGTTCAGTCATATGAGATAATGATAGAACAAATTGAATGTCTAGAGAATGACAGTACTGAATGACGTATGCCTTCAGGTTCATGACCTGAACGATGAGATGATACGGATGGTAAGAGTTTGTACATTCTTGTTATGTCCCTAGTCGGATGTCATTGTGGAAGGTAGATAGACAACAATGACACACAAGACTAGATTGTGGTGTTGTTTGATGACAGAATCACATTAGTCATGATATAGAGATATCAAACCAAACACATAGGTACTTGTTAGAGAACAAGTGTACCAGACAGACCCACCGTGAGTTTGACACATGGAACCATGACATGGTAGTCATAGTCAGTACTCACAGTGATGGTGGTGAGTGTGATTCTTTGACCTGAAATCACTACACTCAACACATGTCGTTGGGCACACTTTGACATCATCAAACGTAGTCCTGAAACATGGGTTGTTATAAAGGTGATGATTGGGTGGCTTTGACACATGGGGCTTTTGAGGGGTGAGTGATAGATATGGGATTTGTCCCTCCTAAGGGAGTTTGATATCCAAGGCCACTTGATGAGTAGGATTGAGATAGGCGTGTGCACACATGTGTGAATCAGTATGTGATATTGATGTCATACATATCTCGTTCAATCTACTATGAGATCAAGAAAGTGAATAAATGTTGACAAGATGATTGTTCCATGCCTTGAGTTCATTCGGTATATCAGTGACAAAAGAATTATACATTCGCTGTAACACCATTCACAGATTGTAGGATTGAAAGTTGTTCTCCAAATTTCTACTTTCACTTGGGTAGCAATGATGTGTGACTAGACACCGCTCTTTTCTTGTGAAGTCATAAGTGTTATGGACTTTCACTGCCAATGTGAAATGGACCTGCAGGGTCACACACATAGGATTTAAACTGGAAGAGGAGTTTTGTCCACAAGTAATGTTTAGATTGATTACTAAAGGAGTTTAGTAGTTCAATTAAACACTCAATCAATTGATAGTTCAATGTCATAGTGTTCAATATTTTGAATACATTGATTGGAGTATCAGATTTATTGAAATCACAATTGACTGATTCTGCACAATCTTTACTCCCAACCGATCGGCTGATGTGATGAACTGATCGGTGGAGCTTGCTGAACCGGTCGGCTCAAGTGTTGAGCCGATCGGCTCAAGTCCAGGGTGAACTGATTGTTTCAATTGTTGAAACGATCGATTCAACTAGTGCAACCGAGCAAGTTGGGAAAGTAGGATTGGTGAGAATTTTCCTTTCATTTCAATTGCCCAATTTGATTGCAAAATAGTATTGGTATTCGATACCAATTAGAAACAAAAGAAGGAAAGTCAATCGGGAACCGACCAGGACTACCAACCGACTAGTTAACTTGTGAACCGACTGGTTGAGGTGTCCCAACCGACTGGTTCACTTGTGAACTGATCGGTTCAGGTCCCCAACCAACCGTTTCAGTTTTGAAATGATCGGTTCAGGTTGCGAGTTGGTTGCTTTTGTGGAAAATCTCGAACCCTTCTACTCCTGCTTTTAGTCCCGCATTGCCCAGGATGGAGAACCCTGTCCCATGACCCTCCTATATATAGGGGTATTGTGGGCTTCTCCAAGTAAAGCTCAGTGCAACCAGTTGCTCTGCAAAGTTGTCGTTCTCTGGTTTTTGTAACCGACAGAGCGCGAGCAACTGCTACCCGCAAAGGGAGGCGCATCAAGGGAAAGAGAACTGCAATTCCAACTGGAGGCAGGAGAGTGTGCTGGCGACTAGTACGTCAATAGGAGGGTGTGACTTCTTCCACTTCCTTGTGGGACAAGGAGTGTGAAGTTCCAGGTGGTCCGTGTGGATTACTTCAGAGGCGGGAGGCTTCTTCCGCTCAGGAGGACAACTATCAGCCCGACAGTCCGGTGAGACCGGGAGTCGTCAGTCCCAGTGCGACCAGGAGCTGCACAGACAGCGTCGAAGACCGGCATTGAAGACCATGCAAAGCGCGAGGTATTTTTGCCGAGAAAGGCTCGGGACAAGGTATGATTCCACAAACCATCCTTTCCTATTATATAGACGTTGATGCGTTTCCTTGTTCCGGTTTTGGGGGAGAAAGTTTTTTGTTTCCACTGCCTTCTTTGTCTCCCCTAAAACCCAACAGAAGACTCCAAGAAGGATCGGCCACCAAGCTTGCAAAAGAAGAGAGTGTATCGTGCACCAAGGAGAGGAAGGCTAAGGAACTAAAGGGATCCTTAGCAAGGGAAAGGAAACTCATATCTAGAAGGGGATGGAGGAGAAAACAAGGTAGAACAAAGCAAGGTGTCGCCCACCTAGGGACACTTGTCCATGGGCAATGCCACCACTCTAACATACCCTAAACACATGTCCACGGCCATTGCCACCTGCAAGCATCAAGCACCAAGTGTCCACTAGTGGTGACACAAACAAGGTCAAAAAAGGTCAAAGGATCCATGGGCGACACACCCACACAACATGGCTGACACACCCCCACCATAGCCGACACAACCCTGGGCGACACACACCCTGGGCGACACACCAGGCTGACACAAGCATGCACTTGCCTGACACAAGGTCCAAAAAAGCAAAGGCAAGGCACCACAATGTTGGGTTTTGGAGGAGGCAGAGAAGCAGCGGAAACAAAAAAATTTATCCCCAAAACCAAAACAAAAGGAATCGCTTCAACGTCTATATAATAGGAAAGATGGTTTGTGAATCATACCTTGTCCCGAGGCTTGCTCGGCGACAGAACCTCGAGCCTTGCGCATTCTTCACCTCCGGTCTTGGACGGTGTCTGTGCAGCTCCTGGTCGCACCGGGACTGACGACTCCTCCTCCTACCGGACTGTCGGATGACAGTTGTCCTCCTGAGCGGCAGTGACCTCCCGCCTCTGAAGTAGTCCACACGGACCACCTGGAACTCCACTCTCCTTGTACCACAAGGAAGTGGAAGGATTCGCACCCTCCTGTTGACGTACTAGTCGCCAACACACTCTCATGCTGTCAATTGCAACTACAATTTTCCTTCCCTTGTTGCACCTCCCTTTGCGGGAAGCACTTGCTTGGGCTCTCTCTCGGTTACCAAAACCAGAGAGAACGACAACTTTGCAGAGCAACCAACTTGCACTGAGTTGTACTCTGAGAAGCCCCCAATACCCCTATATATAGGCGGGTCATGGGACAGGGTTCTCTGTACCCGGCAATATGGGACTAAAAAGAAGGAGTAGAAGGGTTTGAGATTTTCCACAAAAGCAATCAACTCGCAACCTGAACCGATCGGCTCACTACTGAACCGATCGTTTGGGACCCTTGAACCGATTGGTTCACTCATGAACCGGTCGGTTGGGGTTCCAGGTTGGTTCCCGATTGACTTTCCTTCTTCTGTTTCCAATCGGTATCAAATACCAATCCTATTTCCAATCAAATTGGATAATTGAAACGAAAGGAAAATTCTCACCAATCCTACTTTCCCAAGTTGCTCGATTGCACCAGTTGAACCGATCGGTTCAACACTTGAACCGCTCATTTCACTCTATGCATGAGCTGATCGGTTCAACAATTGAGTCGATCGGTTCAACAACCTCAGCCGACCGGTTCATCACATGAACCGATCGGTTGGGAGTGCAGGTGGTGCAGAATCAGTCAAATGCGATTTCAACCAATCTGATACTCCAATCAATGCATCCAACACCTTGAACATTATGATATTGAGATATCGATTAATTGAGTGTTTAATTGAACTAATAAACTCCTTTAGTAATCAATCTAAACATTGCTTGTGGACAAAACTCCTCTTCCAGGTTAAATCCTATGTGTGTGACCCTACAGGTCCATTTCACGTTGGCAGTGAGAGTCCATAACATTTATGACTTCACAAGCAAAGAGAGGTGTCTAGTCACACATCATTTCTACCCAAGTGAAAGTAGAAAGTTGGAGAACAACTTTCATCCTACAATTTATGAATGGTGTTACAGTGAATGTATAATTCCTTTGTCACTGATATCCAGAATGAACTCGAGGCATGGAACAGTCATCTTGTCAATGTTCATTCATTTCCTTGATCTCAGAGTAGACCGAGTGAGATGTGTATGACATCAATATCACATATTGATTCACATGTGCATGCGCATGTCTTTCTCAATCCTACTCATCAAGTGTCCAAGGATATCATACTCCCTTAGGAGGGACAAATCCCATATCTATCACTCACCCCTCAAAAGCCCCATGTGTCAAAGCCACTCAATCATCACCTTTATAACAACCCATGTTTCAGGACTGCGTTTGATGATGTCAAAGTGTACCCAACGACATGTGTTGAGTGTAGTCATTTCAGGTCTAAGAATCACACTCACCACCATCACTGTGAGAGTTGACTGTGACTACCAAGTCATGGTTCCATGTGTCACTCTCACGGTGGGTCTGTCCAGTACCTTGTTCTCTAACAAGTACCTATGTGCTTGGTTTGATATCACCATATCATGACTAATGAGATTCTGTCATCAACCAACACACAATCTAGTCTTTAGTGTTATTGATGTCTATGGTTATATCCACAATAACAACCAACTAGGGACTACACAAGAATGTATACTCTTAACATCCGTATGATCTCATCGTTTAGGTCCTTAACCTAAAAGCATACGTAATTGAGTCAAAACATTATTTAGACATCTATCATGCTACACCATCATCTCAGAAACAGTTTAAACATATAGATTGGAAATTGCCTTTATTATTATTCAAATCATTTACAAAGTATCCCATTACAATCATCACATGACTTGCTCTATGGGCATACATACCAACAGACTCCCACTTGCACTTAGAGCCAGTCACCAAGGAATCGCAGTCCTTGTGACCTAGCATGACCATCATGCTTCTACTGAGAAAGGGCCTTAGTCAGTGGATCAGCTATGTTGTCTTCAGTTGGTACTTTGCAAATCTTCACATCTCCTCGTTGTACGATCTCTCGTATGAGATGGAAGCGCCGCAGTATGTGCTTGGACCGCTGATTTGATCTGGGCTCCTTAGCTTGTGCAATAGCTCCATTATTGTCACAATAAAGCTCAATTGCATCACAGCTACTGGGAACTACACCAAGTTCAGAAATGAACTTCCTAATCCACACAGCCTCCTTTGCTGCATGCGAAGCAGAAATGTACTCGGCCTATTTCGTAGAATCGACAACTGTTTCTTGCTTGGAACTCTTCCAGCTCACAGCTCCATTATTAAGGCAAAACACAAATCCTGATTACGATCTGTAATCATCTTTATCGGTTTGGAAGCTTGCATCGGTGTAACCCTTTACAACCAGCTCTTCCTCGCCGTCATACACAAGAAACTAATCCTTAGTCCTTCACAAGTACTTGAGGATGTTCTTCACGGCTGTCCAGTGAGCATCCCCGGGATCTGACCGGTACCTGCTCGTCATGCTGAGAGCATACGAGACATCTGGGCATGTGCACAACATAGCGTACATGATGGATCCGATGGCTGATGCATATGGGATCCCATTCATTCGCTCCCTCTCTTTATAAGATTGGGGACATTGAGCTCTAGAGACGGTGACTCCATGTAACATGGGGATGTTGCCTCTCTTTGAGTTCTCCATGCTGAACCGCTTCAGCACCTTGTCAATGTACGTGCTCTAACTTAGTCTGAGAAGCCTTCTAGATCTATCTCTATAGATCTTAATTCCTAGAATATAGGATGCTTCTCCTAAGTCCTTCATTGAGAAAGTTTTCCCAAGCCAAGTCTTTACCTTCTCTAAGGCTAAGACATCATTCCCCATCAAAAGTATGTCATCCATATACAATATGAGGAATGTGGTCGAGCTCCCACTAACCTTCTTGTACACACAAGGTTCATCTTCATTTTGAATATAGCCAAACACTTTGACTTCTTCATCAAATCGAAGATTCCAACTCTGAGATGCTTGCTTCAATCCATAGATTGACCTTTGCAGTTTACAGACTTTATTGGCATTCTTTGGATCTACAAAACCTTCAGGCTGTGTCATGTACACATCCTCATGTATATTCCCATTCAGGAATGCGGTTTTAACATCCATCTGCCAAATCTCATAGTCATAATAATCTGCAATAGCAAGCATGATCCTGATGGACTTAATCATGGCAACTAGAGAAAAGGTTTCGTCATAGTCAACACCTTGAATTTGTCAAAAACCCTTCGCAATAAATCTTCCTTTATAAGTTTGCACATTGCCATCCATGTCGGTCTTTTTCTTGAAGACCCACTTGCACCCTTTGGGTTTTACCCCTTCGGGTGGTTCCACCAAAGTCCATACTTTGTTGGAGTACATGGATTTCATCTCGGATCTCATGGCTTCAAGTGATTTCTCAGAATCTGGTCCCTCCATAGCCTCTACGTAGGTAGTTGGATCATCATCTATGATCAACTCTCCACCTTCCTGAGTTACAAGGTATCCAAACCTCTCAGGTTCAAGGCGAGTCCTACTAGATCTACGAGGTCCTTGTGTTACCTGAGGAGACTGAGATTCCACAACACCTTGTGAATTTGCAATTTCCTCTGGTACATCTACCAGTTCAATGTTTTCTTGTTGGGCTTGAACCTCTTCAAGCTCTATATTCCTCCCACTGTTTCCTTTCGAAATAAATTCCTTCTCTAGGAACACAGCTGTCCTAGCAAAAAATACTTTGTTGTCAGTAGGGTGGTATAAATAGTATCCCCTCGTTTCCTTGGGGTATCCAACAAAATAACATTTATTGGATTTGGGTCCAAGCTTATCAGGAAACGTTTTATTGACGTAAGCCTCACAACCCCAAATCTTCAGAAAAGACAAATCGGGACGCTTCCCAGTCCATATCTCATATGGTGTCTTTTGAACCGATTTAGATGGCACACGGTTAAGTGTAAACGCGGCGGTTTCAAGAGCATGACCCCAGAAGGAAATCGGAAGATCAGCAAAACTCATCATTGATCACACCACATCCAACAATGTGTGATTCCTTCTTTCAGACACACCATTATGTTGTGGTGTTCCAGGCGGAGTCCATTGTGATACAATACCACGGGCTCGCAGAACGTTCTCAAACTCTTGGCTCAAGTATTCTCCACCTCGATCGGAACGAAGTGCCTTAATACTTTTACCAAGCTGGTTCTGTACTTCATTCATGAAATCCTTGAACCTTTCAAGGGTTTCTGACTTATGTTTCATCAGGTACACTTAGCCATACTTACTGAAGTCATCAATGAAGGTAATGAAGTACTAATACCCATTTCTGGCATTAGTTCTAAAAGGCCCACATACATCAGTATGTATGAGTCCTAATAGATCACTAGCTCTCTCACCTTTACCTGAAAAGGGAGTCTTGGTCATCATGCCCAACAAACAAGATTCACATGTCTCTATTGATTCATAATCAAAAGAGTCTAGATAACCATCCTTATGGAGTCTAGAAATGCTCTTCTCATTTATGTGCCCTAGATGACAATGCCAGAGATATGTTTTCTTTGATTCGTTGAGTTTTTTCTTTTTGGTGTTTATGTTGTATACACTTGTCTCCAAGTCTATCAAGTATAGACCATAAGACATAGGAGCACTGTCATAAAAGATCCCATCTTTAGAAATGGAACACTTTCCATTCTTAATAAGAAATTCAAATCCATCTTTGTCCAAACAAGAGACGGAAATGATATTCCTATTTATGGCAGGTACGTAATAGTAGTTCTTCAACTCTATTATTAGCCCACTACGTAGAGTTAACTCATAGGTTCCTACGACACTGGCAGCAACTCTTGCCCCATTGGCAACTCGTAGTTCAACCTCGCCTTTCCCTAAAGGTTTACTTCTCTTAAGATCCTTCATATTTGAACAAATGTGAGATCCGCATCCGGTATCAAGTACCCATGACGAAGAAGTAGTAAAGTTAATCTCTATCACGTATACACCAGAAGTAGAGATCTCTATCTTCGACTTCTTCTTCCATTGTTCCTTCCCTCCTCTCCATGTAGAAGAAATTGGTTTGGCGAGAGAACACTTCTCTCCCTTACCTACTTTCTTCTTCACCAACGCATTAAGCGTACATAGAGTGGATTCTAAGGCTCCTGGTATATCTGGATTGTACATAACACTTCTCACAGTCCTCTACCAGTCATGGAATTTATTCTCAATTAATTTGCCCATTTTAAAAGATGATTCTTTTGCCATTCTACAAGAGAAAATTTGCATTTGTCAAAACCTTTTTTGATTTGATTTGAATAAATTTTGACGATAGTTAATTAGGCCTTTAATTAATTACCGCTCCCACTATTTTGACTCAAATTGATAGCCCTCGCCATCAATTCGGAAGATTGCAGCGTACAATCTTATAGTGGGTCAAGATCCTGAAATCCTCTGAGCCATGGACCAGCTTGGGCTGTCACCCACAACTCAGATCTTCCAGGTAGGCAACTCTTGCCAATTGCATCATATGCAACTCTTGAAAGATGTCACATGCAACTCTTTGCAGTGATCATCTCCATGCATCAAGGTGCTAGATCCTATCTAGGTCACCTTGTTAAGTCCAACCCAAAGCCAACACGATGAACATGCACCCTGCTTGGGCAGACCCACACATTCATCCTTCACGCTTCCACGAGATAGACGGTGCACCACGCTTGGGCGTGCCCACACTTGGTCGATCAAGATTTTCACGTGTGTCACATTTGGAAGGCATCTAAAACTTAATATTTAATGAGGGATTTGGTTTTTATATACATATACATATCCAATCACCACAATATATAGTATGTATCATATACATGCTATATCCCACAGAAAACATGCAAAACGATAAAAAGCAACGATTATGGCCATCCTATTTGTGGTTCCTCAAGCCAAGAGGAATCACGGTCATCTAGGTCTACATCACATGCAACCTGTACAAGATGAAATATGTGCCTGCCTTTCTGGGTTTGATCAGCTCATCTCCATGACTGATCGGCTCGCCATCAGGTAGGTTGTTTGGGTGCCACCAGTCGATCGACTGGTGCCTCCATCCGATCGGTTCACCGGGCATCATGCATCTCCTCAGGTCGCCACCCGCTCGTCTCGTTCCTCGAATCGGCCATCTAGATCACCAACCGATCGGTTCACTCCTTGAACTGATCGTCTTCAGTTTGTCCGCCGTTCTTTGACATAACAGGAAATAAAATCTATCCTATTTACAATTGAATTGTGAAACCCCGAGTTACATTCGGGGGGAGAAAAGGTAGGAAAAGAAGTCTCAAATTATTTCGAGTTACATCAGGAATAAGAGAAGGGAATCGGTGCACAGACCAAGATGCAAGCAACCACACAAACAACCATACACATATATAGGGGTTTATAGGCCATAATCATGCAACACATCCACCACAAAACTCATTTAAGGGCGACGCGTATCGAGTGCATTAATATTACACATCATATATGTATATTAGGGATTTGTGGATTGGACATGTATAAAGCCGATATTATTTGCATCGCATGCAATAAATAAAGGCAACAAACCAAAATCGATCATATCGATAATCCTAAAATATAGAGCGGTTGACGTGGCTCTGATACCACTGTTGGGTTTTGGAGGAGGAAGAGAAGCAGCGGAAACAAAAAATTTTCTCCCCAAACCCAAAACAAAAGGAATCGCGTCAACGTCTATATAATAGGAAAGATGGTTTGTGAATCATACTTTGTCCCGAGGCTTGCTCGGTGACAGAACCTCGTGCCTTGCGCGGTCTTCACCTCTAGTCTTGGATGGTGTCTGTGCAGCTCCTGGTCACACTGGGACTGACGACTCCTCCTCCTACCGGACTGTCGGATGATAGTTGTCCTCCTAAGCGGCAGTGACCTCCCGCCTCTGAAGTAGTCCACACGGACCACCTGGAACTCCACTCTCCTTGTCCCACAAGGAAGTGGAAGGAGTCGCACCCTCCTGTTGACGTACTAGTCACCAACACACTCTCCTGCTATCAATTGCAACTATAGTTGTCCTTCCCTTACTGCACCTCCCTTTGCGGGAAGCACTTGCTTGGGCTCTCTCTCGGTTACCAAAACCAGAGAGAACGAAAACTTTGCAGAGCAACCAACTTGCACTGAGTTGTACTCTGAGAAGCCCCCAATACCCCTATATATATAGGCGGGTCATGGGACAGGGTTCTCTGTGCCCGGCAATATGGGACTAAAAAGCAGGAGTAGAAGGGTTCGAGATTTTCCACAAAATCAATCAACTCGCAACCTGAACCGATCGGTTCACAAGTGAACTGGTCGGTTGGGGACCTGAACCGATCGGCTAACCACTGAACTGATCGTTTGGGACCCTTGAACCGGTCGGTTGGGGTTCCAGGTTGGTTCCCGATTGACTTTCCTTCTTCTGTTTCCAATCGGTATCGAATACCAATCCTATTTCCAATCAAATTGGATAATTGAAACAAAAGGAAAATTCTCACCAATCCTACTTTCCCAAGTTGCTCGATTGCACCAGTTGAACCGATCAGTTCAACACTTGAACCGCTCATTTCACTTTGTGCATGAGCCGATCAGTTCAATAATTGAGCCGACCGGTTCAGCAACCTCAGCTGACCGGTTCATCACATGAACCGATCGGTTGGGAGTGGAGGTGGTGCAGAATCAGTCAAATGCGATTTCAATCAAAAATCTGATACTCCAATCAATGCGTCCAACACCTTGAACATTATGATATTGAGCTATCGATTAATTGAGTGTTTAATTGAACTACTAAACTCCTTTAGTAATCAATCTAAACATTGCTTGTGGACAAAACTCCTCTTCCCAATTAAATCCTATGTGTGTGACCCTGTAGGTCCATTTCACGTTGGTAGTGAGAGTCCATAACATTTATGACTTCACAAGCAAAGAGCGGTGTCCAGTCACACATCATTGCTACCCAAGTGAATGTAGAAAGTTGGAGAAAAACTTTCATCCTACAATCCGTGAATGGTGTTATGGTGAATGTATAATTCCTTTATCACTGATATCCAGAATGAACTCGAGGCATGGAACAATCATCCTGTCAATGTTCATTCATTTTCTTGATCTCAGAGTAGACCAGGTGAGATGTGTATGACATCAATATCACATATTGATTCACACGTGCATGCGCATGCCTTTCTCAATCCTACTCATCAAGTGGCCAAGGATATCATACTCCCTTAGGAGGGACAAATCCCATATCTATCACTCACCCCTCAAAAGCCCCATGTGTCAAAGCCACCCAATCATCACCTTTATAACAACCCATGTTTCAGGACTGCGTTTGATGATGTCAAAGTGTGCCCAATGACATGTGTTGAGTGTAGTGATTTCAGGTCTAAGAATCACACTCACCACCGTCACTGTGAGAGCTAACTGTGACTACCAAGTCATGGTTCCATGTGTCACTCTCACGGTGGGTCTTTCCGGTACCTTGTTCTCTAACAAGTACCTATGTGCTTGGTTTGATATCACCATATCATGACTAATGAGATTCAGTCATCAACCAACACACAATCTAGTCTTTAGTGTTATTGATGTCTATGGTTATTTCCACAATAACAACCAACTAGGGACTACACAAGAATGTATACTCTTAACATCTGTATGATCTCATCGTTTAGGTCCTTAACCTAAAAGAATACGTCATTGAGTCAAAACATTCTTTAGACATCTATCATGTTACACCATCATCTCAGAAACAGTTTAAACATATAGATTGGAAATTGCCTTTATTATTATTCAAATCATTTACAAAGTATCCCATTACAATCATCACATGACTTTCTCTATGGGCATACATACCAACACACAAGGTCCAACAAGCTCAACCAAGCCCAAAGGAACTCAAGCAATGAGCCTAAACCTTCCTCTCAACACTAGAGGAAGATAGGAGAGGGAGGATCCCCACACAAGGTTACAAACTTGCCCACAAACCCTAGACTTGGGTTATTTGCAAGTAGCACCTCCAACTCTCAACAAAGCACCAACAAACCCTAATCACCACTAAAGGTGATTAGCAAGCAACAAAGCATCAGGATTAAGCAAAGCAAATAGGGTAAACCTTAAACGGAGGTCAGGGTCCTTACAAGCTAACCCCCTAAAAAGGGATTGTGTCTCGGAAATCCGAAGAGAAAAGCAAGGGATACTTCCTCCTCATCTCTTCCTCAAGCTCCCACGTGGCTTCCTCAACGCCACGATGATGCCAAAGAACCTTCACAAGAACCAGATCCTTCCTCTTCAGCTTCTTAACTCTTCTGTCAAGGATCATCACAAGACCTTCCTCGTAGGTCACATCTTCATCAAGCTCAACTTCGTCTCGCTGTATCCCTGTTCCTGTATCCGGATGACTTTTCTTCAGCATACTGTCATGGAACACTGGATGTAACATGTGCAATTCTGGCGGTAGCTCTAATCCGTAGCTACTTTTCCCATATGTGTTATGACTGGGTATGGCCCCATATACCTGGGTGCTAGCTTACCCTTCCGGCCAAACCTCAGCACACCTTTCCACGATGAGACTTTAAGATACACTTTGCCTCCTACCTGGAACTCCAAAGGTCATCGGCCTGTCCTGTGCCGCTTTCAACTGTTGATGTACCACCTGGATCTTTTCTTTCGTCTGTTGTACTAACTCAGGACCCAAAAGCTGATATTCACTAGACTCATACCAACAGAAAGGAGATCTGCACTTCCTACCATATAAGGCCTCATAAGGAGCCATGTCAATGCTCTGCTGATAACAGTTGTTGTAGGCAAACTCTATCAAACTGAGATGTACGTCCCAACTGCCTAGGAACTGTAAAGCACAAGCTCGAAGGAGATCCTCTAGAATCTGAATAGTCCTCTCAGACTGTCCATCTGTCTGCGGGTGGAAGGCGGTACTGAACCTCAATTGTGTTCCCAACGCTCTGTGCAACTGTTCTCAGAAATGAATCATGATCGGAGGACCTCTGTCAGAAACTATGGTTGCTGGAACACCATGCAAACACACTATCTCATCCACATATACTCGAGCGAGCTTCTCAGTTGTATATGTCATCTTCACAAGTATGAAATGGGCAGACTTCGTCAATCTATCCACTATAACCCAAATGGAATCATGATTCCTAGTTGTCCTGGGTAGACCAACTATGAAATCCATGGTTATATGATCCCATTTCCATTGCGGTATCGACAGGGGTTGCAACGTACCTGCCGGCTTCTGGTGCTCAGCCTTGACTTGCTGACAAACCGCACACCTAGCCACAAACTCAGCTACATCTTTCTTCAAGTCGGGCCACCAATATAAGTCCTTCAGACTATGATACATCTTGGTGACTCCTGGATGCATAGCATACATCGACATGTGTGCTTCCTCGAGAACTAATTCCCTCATATCATCAGCATCGGGAACTACCATCCTATCACGATAGCAAACTAGCCCATCTTCAGACTCATGGAACCCATCAAGCTTTTCACAGCTGAACTCTGATCTGATCAACTGTACAATATCATCTGTCTGTTGTGCATCCTTGATCTATTGTCTCAGCGTAGGCTTGACTTGCATCTATGCTAAAAGTCCAGCTAACAAAGAAACTTCCATCTGCACATTCATCTGCCGCAAGGATACAAGCATATCCCGTTTGTGACATACTAGGGAACTCAATTGTGCCTTTTTTGAAGAAGAAGAAGACTTTCAGCTAAGCGCATCAGCTACCACATTCGCCTTACCCGGATGATAATCGATGGTGCAGTCGTAATCATTGATTAGCTCCATCCATCGACGCGGTCGCATGTTCAACTCATGCTGCGAGAAGATGTACTTCAGATTCTTATGATCCGTAAAGATCTGGCACACTTCCCCGTAAAGATAGTGTCTCCAAATCCTTAACGCATGAACTACTACTGCTACCTCCAAATCATGAGTTGGATAGTTCTCCTCGTGTTTCTTAAGCTGTCGCAAAGCAAAAGAAACCACATGATCTTCCTGCATCAGCACACAACCTAAACCTTTCTTGGAAGCATCACAGAAGACAACATAGCCCTTTCCAGGCTCTGGTAGGATTAATACTGGAGCACTGGTCAGCTTCTCCTTCAAACTCTGGAAAGCTTGCTGGCAACGATTATCCCAGACAAAAGGTACATCTTTTCTAGTCAGCTTCGTCATCAACAACGCAATCGCACTGAAATCCTTGATAAACCTCCGGTAGTAACCTGCTAAACCCAGAAAACTGTGAACTTCTGTCGGTGTCTTCGGTTGTTCCCATTCTACAACGGACTCCACCTTCTCTGGGTCTACTTTGACTCCTTATGTAGATATCACATGACCCAAGAAAGTTACTTCTTCCAACCAGAACTCACACTTACTGAACTTGGCATACAGCTGATGTTGGAGAACAAGAGTCAACGCTTGTCGAAGATGTTTCTCATGCTCTTTCCCGTCCTGACTGTAGATCAAAATGTCATCTATAAAGAATACAACAAACTGATCTAGGAATAGACAAAACACTCTGTTCATCAAATCCATGAAAGCAGCAGGTGAATTGGTTAGCCCAAACGGAATATCCACAAACTCGAAGTGAACATACCTCATCCTCAAAGTTGACTTTGGTATGTCATCCTCCTTAATCCTCAACTGATGATATCCATACCGTAGGTCTATCTTCGAAAACACGGTGGCACCACGCAACTGATCAAACATATCATCTATCCTGGACAACGGGTACTTGTTCTTGATCGTAACCTTATTCAACTGTCGGTAATCTATACACAACCGCATCGATCCATCATTTTTCTTGACGAACAACACTGGAGCGCCCCAAGGCGACATACTCGGTCGGATGAAACCTTTCTCCAACAACTCTTACAACTACTTCTTAAGCTATGCCATCTCTACTGGAGCCATCCTATACGGTGTTTGTGCAATTGGTTGCGTACCTGGGACCAGATTGATCTCAAAATCAATCTCTCGGGGTGGAGGAACACCAGGGAACTCTTTGGGAAACACATCCACAAACTCTAGGACAACTGTCACGTCTTCAAGGCTAGGACCTTTCGCCTTGGTATCCACAATAGTATCCACAATGTGAGCTAATAATGCCTCACATCCTTGTCGTAACAACTTATCTACCACCATGGCGGATACTAGACACATCGGGAGAATCTTCCTATCTCCTTGGAAGATCCACTCCACTCCATCATCCTCAAACACAGCTTGCTTGGAACCACAGTCCAAAACAACCTTATACTTCTCTAAGGTATCCATCCCAAGGATAACATCAAAACCATGCATATCAAGTGGTATAAGATCCACTTGTATGTTGTGTCCCGAAAAAGATAAGACACAAGATGGACACTCTTCTCAAAGCATCGAGGAACAAGGAAGAGGGGTTTCTAACAACAAACTATCTTTCTTACATCTAACAGGTAAACGACAGTTCTCAAGTATACTATAGGCGATAAAAGAGTGTGTAGCACCCGGGTCAACCAGAACAGATATAAAGTAAGGAGAAGACATATCAGAATGAAATAACTCCATCTGACATGTCACCACTCGTGGGTTGACTATCACCTCCAGCTAACTCATAGCATAGAATCGAGTCGTTGCTTGCTGTCCACGTCCTCTGCTTCCTTGAGCAGACGATCCCGCTTATGACGCTTGCCTGCGTCCTCGCCCTCGGCTACTACTGGGTTGTTGTCTATCTGACCCCTAATGATTCTGCCTCGGCTGTTGTGTTACTTCAACATCTCTGTTTGGGCAATTCGACTTGAAATGCCCCATCTGACCGCAGATATAGCATGTCTTAACTTCAAACTGTGGCCTAGATGGCCCTTTCACTACCACAGAAGTTGTACTATGTGCCTTTGACGGTGAAGAAACATAACCTCTTCCCTTACTCGGAGACCACTACGATGGTGCACTGGAACCTCTCATCACTAACGATGTTGAAAACCTTGGCTTCTTAAAGCCACCAAACCTCTGTCCCTGAAACTGAGCAGGTCTCTTCTTAGACATAGACTCTCTCTTCTTCCTTACTGATCGTTTGATCCTCTGAACGGATTCCACAAACGTAGCAAACCGTTCTCAGTTCTCCAATGCAGACACAGGTGTTGTCAGCTTAGTACTCAAACCCTTCTCAAAGCGTCTAATTCGCTCTTCATCTATCATTGCCATGTGAGGACAAAACCTCAATAGATCCATGAACTTGGCCTCGTACTCGGTGATGTTCATCGTTCCTTGACACAGGCTCTCAAACTGATTGATCTTCTCATCCAAATACTTCTTCGGGAAGTATCTTCTAACGAACTCGCATCAGAAAACCTCCCAACAAATCACCTCACCAGGTTGCTTTTCCTCCTCGATGGTCCACCAGTGACCAGCACTACCTTTCAGAAGGTAGACAGTGTGCTTTACTTTGTCTGCTTCGGGGATGTCGAGGATCCAGAAAGCCTTGTCAAGACTTGTCAGCCACATATATGCATCCGCTAGATCAGTCATTCTAGCATAGTCTGAAGCTCCGACTTGGAGAAGCCGCTCAAAGGTCTTCCCGATACCCGATGTTTCACCACAGGGAGCCTGTACTCTCGGCGGAGGCACTGGCAGTCTCTCTACTATGAGATTCATCGTAGCCATTATCTACCCCATAAGCGATTGATAGGCAGGGTGTTCAAGAATGGCTGGGTCAGGTTGGGGGACCTCAGGCACCCGATCTTCATGTGCCTGCCCTATATCTCCATCAACAGATGCAACATCACTGTGCTCAGTAGAATGTTCTTCATGGTTTCCAGACATCTTGGCTTTTCTTCCGCTGAGGGCAGAAGATGATTGTGAGAAAATCTGGAAAACTCCTAAGAACAGACATAACCTAGTCCTAAATCCCTATAGACTCAGCGAACCTAGGGCTCTGATACTAAAACTTGTGGCAACACATCCCACTATCACATAGACAGTGAGGTGTTACATGAAAATGTGTGGAAATCATCATAACCACAGATTACCACAACACATGTTAATTAAAACCGATTGCGGAAAGTTGATAAACTGAGAGACTATTACATTTAAGTCCTCATCTTGCAGGGAAACAGATTATACAAACATTTGCCAGCCTTGATATCTGTCAACAGCTTAGAGGAACAGTTGTCTTGTCATCACATGGGTTCATCACCTGTTTATATGTACATAAAGGCCCACATCTGGCCAGCAGCAGGATATACAAAGGGTCAAAAGATATATATCGTGAAACAACGTCAAAACTCTCCCAAGGACCCGAGAGTAAAGGGATGACTCTAGACTCAACTACAAAACATCCAAAACAACAGCATATCCATCGCTTGCCTTCTACTGTTCATCTTGCTGCTCGGCCGCAACTCCGTGACCACCACCACGCCTAGCTCGACCAACTAAAAAGCTTATAAACCAACAGGGTGAGACACACAGTCCCAGCAAGAAACATAACTCCCCGCTGAAACTACAAAACCTCAGAGGGAATAAGCAGATAACTGATAAGAGTTATAACAAGAGCAGTTGTAAAGAGAAGTTGTTCATACTTAGCAAGCTTACCAGATGTACGAAAGCCATATACCCAAGAATTTCTTTATGGAACATGATTAAAAAGATAAGATTTATAAGGTCTTACTTCAAATCATGAGGAACATATAAGCAACTGCAAGATATAACAGGATTAACTACACAAGCAAGGCCTCAACCAATGTTCCATGTTTGTCTTAAGCAGTAAATACTATTCGGCTGGATTACATATTATTATGCCCTGAGGAAGTGAGCCGTACCGCTCAAATCCAACCTTCGGTTGTGAAACCCAAGCCGGTGCCATACAAGGTCAATGGAAGAGCCGGACTCCACTACCTCCCACCTCGTGTTCAGTGCACGAGAACCAAAGCAGGACCGTAGTCTCATGCTTAAGTGGCCTTAGCCACAGGGTCATCTCCATAGGCTACCCTCTTCCTAGCCCGCCTTGGTACAGGTCACGGTGCTAGTATATCTGAGCCACAAGCCTGTTCACCATGCTCTTGAGCCATGAACGCATTCATGCTCTATCACTCTGAGCCATGGGCTTGTTCACCATGCTCTCTCTCTCTCTCTCTCTCTCTCTCTCTCTCTCTCTCTCTCTCTATATATATATATATATATATATATATATATATATATATATATATATATATATATATATATATATATATATATATATATATATATATATATATATATATATATATATATATATATATATATATATATATATATATATATATATATATATATATATATATATATATATATATATATATATGAGTCTGCAACTACGATATATATATATATATGGGCCCATCTTTATTGCCCGCCCGGGTAGCTACCCGCCCACCATTTCGGTTACTTTTTTTCAAGTTGGTTACTTTTGACATGTAGAGGGTTACATTACCTTGCAAACTGCTGAGTTTTGTGCATAGATAGTTACATTTGTAACAACATATTTCAAAACACGGATACATATATATCTGCTATATATTTTGTACAGAGTTACTTTTTTAGTAGCATAGTTACTTTTTGATCAATATAGTTACTTTTTTGATAGCAGGGTTACTTTTCTGGCCAGAATAGTTACTTTTTTGGCTGCCGGGTAGCAAAATCCCAGGCTACCCGTGCGGGCAATGATTGAACGGCCTATATATATATATATATATATATATATATATATATATATATATATATATATATATATATATATATATATATATATATATATATATATATATATATATATATATATATATATATATATATATATATATATACGAGTCTGCAACCGTAGCTGCACTCAATTCCCTCTCTATTTAAGGCTATGAGAAACCACACATATTCAACAATATGCGCTTCCAAGTTAACCCACAGGTGAACCTGTTTCACCATCACCAACTACTGACGATGATGGATCTATGGCCAGGGCAGACTACATGATATGTTCCACTATGATTAGTTAGTATATTTTAAGTGAATTGCAAGATTCAACCAAGTTGTATAACATGCAAACTATAACAAGAATAAACAACATGAAACTCAACATCATCCTGATCCATCACAAGGATCCAAAATTACATGTTACCACTTGGCCTCTTGCCAATCATCTAGATCCATTCTCAAGGATCATCACATTGCCATGGGATCTCAATCCCTCATCACATACTTCCACTGCCTCTCAAGGCTTACATCATCATCGTGGGATAGCAATCCCAAGTACCAGTAAAGCTCAGGTCCTCAGACCATCACATCATCAAGAGTAACCATCAGGGCAAGGTTATTCAAACATATATATGTACCTCATAGCCCTTTACATGGCTATGCATCTCCTGCATGGTTAGTATGCACAATCATCAAGGATTAACAGCAAGATCATAGTAGTGATATAGGGAAACTTTGATGATTATGTGCTGCGAACATAGATGCAGTTCATGCAAAGAAATCTTATATGCTTACCATTTCTTAGCATTATACATAATATCAAGATGATCACATACATATGAGATGTTGTATTAAGATGCATAGATGTGGTCTACTATATCGTGCACATCCAAGGTTACCATCAAACCAATCGTGATGCAAGAACAACATATCGGTTTTCCATAAGGGATGGGACCCTCACTAAAAGTGCCCACTGCCCTCACCAAAGGTGTGACGGGTAGGGCACCCTCACTAGAGGTGGTATCAGGAAGGGTATTCCCCATATCGTCTAACCACTTCAGCCTCAACTCGGTCAAACTACCAACAAGGGTGTCGGGCTACCTTATATCATGCAACGTTGTGTCGTGCACCTCAATGTTGGGCAACGCAGCGTCGTACAACACGGGGTATTGGGCATACATGTGTAACGTGCAGCTCAGTCTTTAACATGCAACGGTGCATCGTGAAAAGTTGTGTTGTGGTTCAGGGTTGAAGGCCATAAAGCCTATCGGACAACAAGGGTAACGGGTAACAAAGCGTGCAACTCGCCAAAGAAGTGTGTCAAGCGATGGGGTGTCGTGCCTCATGACATATCGGTCAGCACATGTATCGGGCACTAAGGTGTCGTGCAACGCCCGTCAGGTGTGGTGTTGTCGGTCGACACATTCAGGGATAAGGCTAAAGGGTAACGCCCACCTCGGACTAGCTAGCAATGCTCCACTACAACAAGGCATAACGATACTAAACCATCACCTAGGTTAAGGGTATCAGGCAGGTTACTCACACACCAAGCAGGGACCAAGGGTGACGCCCGACACAAGGTTAGGGACCAAGGTATATCGTCAATCACAGCCACCACAACATATCATTCACAACTCTAGGTCAAGAGGGGTATCAGGAAGCACCTCCCCCAAGCTCATAACGGTCAAGATGCAACTCCACAAGGCCGTCACCAACCTCAAGCACAAGGGAACCAAACCCCAATGGGTCAAGAAGATGGCTCACCTCTTAACTATCAAGAGAGAGGGGTCTTGCACATCTCTTGTCACTAATCGGGCAACAAAAGGAACAACCCTAACAAGGTTCCACAACTACTACAAAGCTCACCCTTCCAAGTCCATGGTGAGAGGAGGGTGTTACTCAAGCAACTAGAACACAAGCTCACCTCTCAACTTAAACGAGAGAGGGGCATTGCCCATGCTACTAGAACTCAAGCTCACTCCTCTAGACCAAGGAGAGAAAGGAGTATTTCTCACCAAGAAACCCTAGAACATAGGTTCGGCCAACAAGGTGCAACTAAGCAAGAAACTAAACTAAAAACATGTGTAGTCGATCATAAGCAACATATAAACAAGAACATAAAAGATGGTAAGGTAGTTAGGGTTAGGAGTTATGTAACCCGCCTTAAGCAAGCTCCAAGCTCCTAGCTCCAAGCACCACCACAAGAAGGAGAGCAAGGCACTCTAGGGTTCCGCCACCACTAGAGGAAGAAGAAGACTCCAAGAAGGATCGACCACCAAGCTTGCAAAAGAAGAGAGTTTGTCGTGCACCAAGGAGAGGAAGGCTAAGGAACTAAAGGGATCCTTAGCAAGGGAAAGGAAATGCATATATAGAAGGGGATGGAGGGGAAAACAAGGTAGATCAAAGAAAGGTGTCGCCCACTTAGGGACACTTGTCCATGGGCAATGCCACCACTCTAACATGCCCTAAACACATGTCCACGGCCATTTCCACATGCAAGCATCAAGCACCAAGTGTCCACTAGTGGTGACACAAACAAGCTCAAAGAAGGTGAAAGGATCCATGGGCGACACACCCACACAACATGGCCGACACACCCCCACCATGGCCGACACAACCCTGGGTGATACACCACCAGGGCGACACACACCCTGGGCGACACACCAGGCCGACACAAGCATGCACTTGCCTGACACAAGGTCCAAAGAAGCAAAGGTAAGGCACGACAAGGCCCAACACGCTCAACTTTGCCCAAAGGAACTCAAGCAACGAGCCCAAACCTTCCTCTCAACACTAGAGGAATAAAGGAGAGGGAGGATCACCACACAAGGTGACAAACTTGCCCAAAAACCTTAGACTTGGGTTATTTGCAAGTTGCAACTCCAACTCTCAACAAAGCACCAACAAACCCTAATCACCACTAAAGGTGATTAGCAAGAAACAAAGCATCAGGGTTAAGAAAAGCAAATAGGGTAAACCCTAAACGGAGGTCAGGGTCCTTACATACCTAGTCCTAGAGAAAGTCCATCAACAATTCCCTTGTAGTAGCGTGATCCTTTCTTCAAGTCATACATGGACATTTGTCATTATCAGTCTCCTGGTCAGACACCACAAACAACAGTTGATTGCATCCTCCTAGCTGGGCAAGTGCCTCTCGCCTCTAGTGTAGTCCACACGGACCACCGGAAACTCCTGTCGTTCTAGATGAATGAACAAGAAGGAGTTGTCTCTTCTAGTTGACGTGCTAGTATCAACTTTCTCTCCCACAATTGTCTCTCCCTTTTTGTTCCTCCCTTTGACAGGTAGAACTTGCTCAGACTCTCTTGGTTAGCACAACTAGAAAAGACAACAATTGTCAGAGTTTATTCTTTTTTCTGGGAAGCCCTCAATATCCCTCTATTTATAGGAGGGTCAGGGTCAGGGTATCTAGTCATCCTGGGAGTCAAAGAAATAGAATTTCATGAATATTTTGGAACCTATGAACATCAAACTGGTCGGTTCACTTGTTATGTGGTTGGTTCACATATGAGACAATCAGTTCAATACATGAACTGGTTGTTTCACCATTTTCCTATTTGTAGTTGTTTTGGAAATTAATATTTGATTATTGCACTAAGATGTCAGCATCAATCCTTGATCCAATCTTGTTGGTCTTCCAAATTCTCATTTCACAAATTGAGACAACCGTGTCATGCACCTGAGTTGATCTATTCACTTGCTGAACCAATCATTTCAGAGTGCAGATTGCCAATGATGTTTGAGTTGAATACCCAACACTTTACTTATCAATGTTAAACATCATTCATGAACAAACTTCTATTTAGAGTGCATTCCTATGTGTATGACCCTATAGCTCCCAAATTACAATGGCTGATAAATGTCCATAACCAACTTATGACATCAAAAGCAAAGATTGGTATCTAGAAAGACCCAAGTAACTTGGAAAGTTGGAGAACAACTTCAACCTACAACCCATGATTGGTGTTCTAGTGATTGTATTGTTCCTTTGTCTCTGATATCTAGATTGAACTTGAGTCATGGAATCATCATCCTATTCAACATTGAATCCATGTTCCTTGAACTTGAGTAGATTGTCTAACATATGTGTAAGCTCAATATCACATATTGACTCACACCAGCATGGTCAAGTATTTCTTAATCTAGATTATCAAGTGGCTAGGATATCAAACTTATGTAGGAGGGGAAATCATATCTACATCACTCATAGTCATTCCCCATGTGTCATAATGCATTTGAGAATCACCTTTATGGCAACTCTTATTCAAGGTCACGCTGATGATGACAAAGTACATCAAACAACATGTGATGAGTGAAGTTTGTTTAGGTCTAAAACCACAATCCCCACCATTACTGTGAGAGATGATTCTTACTGCCATTCAATGGTTTCATTATATCACTTTCAAGGGGGGGTCTGTCTAATACACTATTTTCTAACAAGTATTGATGTGTTTGGTTTGATTTCATATATCATGACTAATGAGACTTTGTCATCAATCAACACACATTCTAGCCTTAAGTGTGTATTGTTGTCTGTTAGCCTTCTACAATAACAACCAACTAGGGACATAACAATAATATGTATACTCTTAACATCTGTATGATCTCATTGTTTAGGTCTTCAGGTTTACTCTTAACATTTGTATGATCTCATTGTCCATGTGCTCCACCCAAAGACATACGTCATTGAGTAATAACATTCTTTAGACATTTATTATGTAACACCATTATCTCATAACGGAATAAAATAGAATAAATTAGAAGATTGTCATTATTATTATTCAAATCATTACAAGTTATACCATTACAATCATCATATGAATGACTCTCTGGGAATACATACCAAACACCTTTGACATTTGGTTTAGAGATTCTTTTGGAGCTTTTATTATGATGCTTAATGACTTCTCTATACCAATATGGGCTTAACATTCCTTATATTTGGTCTAGTCATTCTTTTGTTGATCGCATTTGGTGCTTAATGGATTTCCTAATAAATTCCATCTTAACATCCTTTGAAAATGATTGAGAAATAAATTTTAGTTTTATGTTTACAGTTTCATGGAAAATCTCTATATCATGGAGGTGTTAACATTCCTTGCATTGATATTGAGATATTGTTTAGAAAATGGTATTCTTTTTGCAACATCTTTATATCATGGTAAACTTAACATTCCTTACCATTGTTTCAAAGTATCCTTTTAAAGTTTTTGCTAATTGGGATCTTCTTATCATGAAGGACATAACATTCATCTCACAGTAATTAGACAATATTTTAAATTTGTTCCTTCACCATATATAGATTTTTGACTATGCCTTAATGTTAATTTCTATCTTTATTTTCAGCTATCCACATCAATTGGTATTCATTTTCAATTGACTCATTAGGTATAAGTTTTTCCTTCTCCAAATTGAGCATCATATTTAGGAGGAGTATCCCATTAAGGGGGAGTCATTTTATCATCACAACTTTCTATCTTTTTTAGATGAAAAAGGGGGAGAAAATCTATGAGATAAATTATCTATAAACAAAGCCATTTAAAAGGGGAGAAAATGCATGAGATGAATTAGTTATCAACAAAAAGGTATATTAATGGTATGTAGTTATAATTTTTCTACTTTCAATTTATCTTGTGGAAACATTTGTATTCATAAAAAGGGGGAGATAGTTGGCTTTTTGGATATGCTAAACTCAGATTTTGATTATGTAAATATTTCCCAAATTGTATCACTAGCATGTATATTAAGCGATTCAGGTTATCATGGAACAAAGTCAAGATCCAACTACAATACCATGTAATTGTATATATGTTTGGATGTTTGTAGGTCAAGTTGTACAATGAGTATAATTGTGTAAGTGTGTTTTTTGTACAACCTGATAGATATGATGTAAGGACAAGTGATGATTTTCCAAAACATACCCAAAACCATATCCCAAGCTCATATGAAGCCTTTAGGGTTGTTAGGTTTCATTAGAAAAGTCATTGGATAGGTCTTCCCATATTTTTCATGACATTTTTGCAGAGTTTTATTTCGATCAAAATCTTTCTTGACTGAAATCCATTTAGTTGAACACACTATCGACTAGGAAATAATTGTTTCATACACTTGAGCTCTGGGATATTCTTTGTCAAAGAAATTCTCAACCGAGGATGTCAGTTGAAGAAAAGTTTGACCAACAAAGATCCATTGTGGCTAGTTGGACAAAGAATATCAATTGATACATAGTCGTTAGAAGCGCTTTCACACTCAGAGAACTCTTAGTCGAATAACTTCTCAACCGTGACAAGTTCTGATTGAAATATTTCTCGACTGAGAAAAGTTCTGGAAGAAAATTTGTCAATAATCAAATTAGCCAATACAACTAACCTAACCTAATCCTAACGGCTAGTTAATGAAAAAGAACTCCCTAAAAACTTCCCATAGTTACCCTAACCACTAGTAAAGAATTGCTATACATAGGAGTGGTCTTAGGACACCTACAACACAACTTTGCAACATCAATTAACATACACTTAAGCATACTACTACTTGTAATCTTAATCAAGGTGCTTAGCTTCTATACTTCAAGTTTCCATCAAGCTAAGCTAAGCCTTAGCTCAATACTAGTATCTTTATCCACCCAATACAACCTTGCCCAATCTTTATGGAGTGGATCATCATAACTTGTCCATTGTGCTCTATTGTACATCTTGATAAGATCATTGTAATTTCCATCTTCCCTTCTTGTTCTCGTGTTATGAGTTATTGCTGCTTCTCACTACTTTGAGGTAGACGGGTGTGCTAAAGCTCTTGGTTCTACTTGTCAATTGAAGAATGGGACCAAGGTGGTGGTGGTTGATTGCGATCATCTCCAAGTTAGTGGTCTTCTACGTCCATTAAAGAAGAGGTGAGGTACAATGCTCTTTCGTCCGTTGAAGAAGAGGTGAAGTGGGTGACCTTCCGGTGGCCCGTCAAAGAAGGTGATAGTTCTCCTTAAGCTAAAAAGGAGTATTTTTCTTGCTCCTAAAAAGAAGTTGATAAATTTTATGTATTATGTATCTTTGTAGAAAAGCAACAATATACATAGTTTAGAAATCATGGTTGGAAACAACTAGGTAGTGGACTGACGTCATTTGATAGAACCACTCTAAATCTATGTGATCTTGTGGTTGCTTATTTCCTCTAATAACTTGGTCTATATTTCTACATTCTTTAAAAAAGTTGCAATTAACCGTGTTTGTGTTTTAATATTGCAAAAAGTATTTTTTTAGACTCTATTCACCCCTATCTAGAGTCTTTTCAAAACCAACTTAGAATTAAGGCTCGTTTTAATCAATAAACCTATTCAACTTCAAACCACTATTACTTTATGTAGGAACATCCAAATACCACAATGTTGGGGTGTATAATTTTTTATCACTAAGTCAACATCATATAAATCTTGATGCCAAGATATCACTATTTATCTAGATAATTAATTACTCAAGAAAGGCACCTCAATGCTCATTAAACATAAAATGAGCATGAAAGAATCTCCAAATTTCATCAAATAAAAAAAAACTTTACTATTATCATGAAACACTATTTTGGATAATTATGAATTCATACTAAACTATATACTTCTCTATCATCATTATTTACTTCATAAGAACATAAAATTAAGCAATATAATTTCATTATCAGTAGACATGCACACAAATTCAAAAGCAATTCCAAATTCACAAACTTATGAGTCACATATCCAACTAGGTATCCAAAATCATAGAAGTTAACTCCATCACATCCTACACACTTCAAAAGAAATGCATCCTAAAATTTATCTATTATCCAATCCATCACATCCTACACCATAGACGAAATTTTGTATTTGAAATTAAGCATTGTCTTACTCTAAAGAAAAATCAATAGGTATACATCCACATTCAGGTCATAAATCTAGGTGCAATATCTCTACAATCAACATATCTAAAATCATATATGTACCACTCATAGAAGGATTATATTGAAACTAATTTGAACCACCTCTTCACATAAGTTTGAAACATATGTTTAGAAATTTAGGTTAGGTCATGTCATCTTTAACATTTAAGATATACATCCTCATTTTACCCAAGCATTAAAATTTTAATGTTACTTTATCATTATACAAACGATTTAACTATATTTAATCCATTTTTACATCAAAGTAATCTTAAAGTCTCACCAACATTCATGTGTTTCTTGCTAAATCATATGCAAGTTCTTTATTTAGCATCACAAGCACCACACAACTAATATGGATCATTAATATTATCTCATTTAACTTTCTCATAGTAGGTTGCAACCTTTATCTGTGAATTCATCACAAAATTAACCAAATGTGACACATCGTCATCATTATTCATGTATCTAGTCAAGCATCTCCAAAGAGAACTATAAAACCATCATCAGGTTTTATATCAATTCATGTTAATTTAACACATTTTTGCTAGATCACAAATCTAGATAGATTGCAACATGGTTGTGCCAACAGACATATGCAAGTGTCCCATCAACATATCTCAAACTTTATCCATTCCTAATAGGTTCTCCTAGCCCTTATCACAAGGGTAGTTCCATGTCTAGTCTCTCTAACCACACTCAACTCTATGAGCATCTATTTCAGTATCTCTATTTTCCCTTTTTGGTCTAGGATTCTCAGGCTGACCTCATTACATTTGCGATCAACATTACAAGATCTAGCCACTAATGCACAAACCAAAGAAAAACACGATCTGACATTCTCATCATAAGTTCTATATCTATGAGATACTCTTACTCAAATCTCACTTTCATACAATCCCTAGATTCCTATAGGAAATCAGCAAAGAGAGCATGAGGCTTCACAAAAACTGACATTGTTTACCATCTCAATGGTCTTGGTACTCTCTCCCTCACCAAGATTGTCGATATTTGTAATCATTTTTATGTATATGTAAGAATCCTCTCTCTGATTGTAGTGCTTTGTCTTCAAAAGGACATGTAGAATACAAACACTACAAGAATCATGTATATAATGCTATAACTCATTCACTCAAGAGTACTCTAGTTTAAGACATATCATGCCACAGTTCACATATTTATCTTATCTTGAAGGTCAGGTTCTCTAACCTTCTCTTTATAGGTTACCCTCTCTAGAGTTAGCCTTGTAACTGGTCTTATCAATATAGGTCCTTCCTTGTGAAAGAGCTTGAGGCTCATGCAGATTCACATACTTGTCTTAGCTTAGCTTATCTTATCTTAAGAAAAACATATATACTTGCATCATGCGAAATTATCTCAAACCTTATAACTGAGCTTAGGTTCTCAAAGACAAACATTGATCATTGTGAGCCAACTTATATCATTGTATCAATTCTAGCTAATTATCCATAATTATGCCATCTATACCATATCATGTATCTTCACAAGGCTCCAAACATCTAATTTATAACTACTCTCTCTTCTAGACTGAGTGATTCTCTTTCACTTAGTTTTTATGACTACCACCTACTCTCTTGTGTGTTGGGACACAATTTTATATTTACTTATATATAAGAAAATTATCACATAGTTTTTCTCTGAGAAAATTAGTGACATAGAAAACTATCAAGGCGTGAGTCAATTAAAAACCAAACCAATCACCTAATTGAGTGTCTCATGCATAGTAAAGAGGCTAGCACCATGTCACCTATGGAAAAGGGTGAGAGTAAGGTGCAAACTATTGTAGATACCCAAAACACACATGTACATATGTCTAGTGTTTCTCTTCTTACAATATCCATCATCTCCAAACAATGTGACATCCCTTGTTGTATAAGGAATAAATGACATTTCCAGACCTATTATACAATAGGAACTTGTCTATGCCAATTTCTTAGACATCTAGGTTCTAACCTAGAGTCCAGGCCAGAAGTAATATCTAACAGACAGTTAATCAACTCTAATGATTTCTAGTTCAATGTTTGATCTAACTTTATTTGCATATTAAGAAAATTCTAGGCTTTGCTATTGTTAGTGACTTTAAGTCTGTGTCAGCGGTTAGATAGAACTATTTAGAATTTCCTTTGGGGAGGTGACATGACTCAATGACCTCTTTGCCTAGTTGCATGGGACCAAGTAGTAGCGAGAAAAGTGAATGGGGTCTTTGGAGTTAATTACATGTAGGGTTGGAATCATTTTCTACCGATGCATAGCACATTGGAACTTCAATCCAAATAGAATGCAACCTGGTGTGAAGGTGTTAAGAAGATATGTAGAAGCTACAAACCCAAGACAAGATACAAATCATTGACATTTTAGAAAAATATCAATGGTCTAAAAATAGACATAAAAGATAATTCTCAGTCTATGATTGATAGTGAAAATTGTACTCTTGTTCAACTAATAAAAGGAACCCAATCTTCCTAGGTTACTGGATGTAGGTAGTTAATAGGTAGAGGATAAAATTATGGATCTAAAGTCTTTTGTCTTGGTCAATCGTGAGGTGTTCTCAAACTTAAGGTTCCTATCCCATGTCCTACCTCAGAAGGTGGTGTACATTAACTCCCAACACCCAATACCTTATGGTGGTGAAGAGAAGGATGTTATGACATTGAACCATATGACGAATGGGTGGTTTAATATTCATTCGACATACAAGATCCTTTGGGAAGGTAAATGAAGAAATAAAATGGGGCAATGGAGCTTAATTTGGAGTGCTAAAGTGTCAGAGAAATTCAACATGTTTTTATGACTTTTGGCACATTGAGCTATCATGACTAACTCAAGAAGGCAACAACAACATTTCACTGATGTGGCTCACCATAATAGTTGCATTGTTGTCGAGGAGACTACTCTCAATCCCATTCACGACTGTAGAACTTCCTTATATGTATGACAACGTTTGAATGTTACCAAGCTGATTCTAGAGTTCTTCAAAGCATATCATGAGAAATGGTTACAGCTAAAAATGAAGGTGCCTCCCAACATTGTGATCACAATGACAATGTGTTACATGATATGGCAATCTAGGAACCTACAGATGTTCAAACGTAAGTAGAAATTTTTACCCAAACGTTCTCTCAAATTAGGGTACTAGCTAAAACATTGTGAAACTTGGACCAAGGGAGCACACAAGTCTATACTCAATCCTACATGGAAAACATGGCTATTCCACCAATATGGATCATACTGAGTTTTGATGCATCCCTACATGGGGATGAAGCACCAGTTGGCATTGTAGCTAGAGACAAAAAAAGAGTAATTGGTTGAAGCATTAAGGATCCAATCTCCATATGAAATCTATATGCTTACTAAGTTTTTAGCCATCAATAGAGCTCTTTTTAGAGCTTGGTATGAAGGATACAGGAGGATAATTATTGAATTCATTGTAGTGAAGCAACTAAGGCAATTAAATAGGCTCTCAAGATCTACCAAAGGTTAGGTTACTTAAAGAAGAAAATTGAAGCTAAGCTTGACCGGGATTGGGATGTGGTAATTACCCATGCCAATAGACAACTTAATTGTATTGTGGGTTACCTAGCTAAGAATCACCCTAAAACAAAAACTACCAACTATGTTTATAGTCACCTTCTGATAGGGATCAGAAGATATCTAAATTGCACCCTATTAATTGCCCCTACAATGGTAATAATACTACCACTTTTACTTTTGAATCACTTTGATGACTTTGTAGTCTTTAATCATACAAGTATGGAGAGAATGGGTTAGTAAGAAAGTCTCTTGACTTCAATAAGAAAAGAAGAGGTTTGAATGACTACATAGCCTTCTAATTTTATGGAGGAGAAAATCCCCGATGACAACATGTAGGTGCAACATGACTGCATGTTTTTGTAGAGCCAAGAGCAATATATCTAAGTGTTATTTGGTTCCATGGAGTTGGTAACACTCTAAAACTATGTGTGTCAAATTCAATTGCACATGTTGTGTAATAAGGCCTATGAGTCCTGCGTGTCAAGCTTAGGTAAACATTCACCAATGACTACTACTAACTGAAACCTAGTCAGCAAGGTTTATGGAAATGATTGATTGGTTGTTTTATAAATAAGAGAAAAGAACTAAATCTAAATTAAATGAGTGTGATAGAGAATGGATGGATTCCATTGGACTATGGTTTCACCAAGGCATGCATTGCACTCAAATTCCATTTCATTGATGATTCTCAACCCTTGACCCTAGACTAAAGACATTTAGTAAGTATTACCCACTCCCAAGACATTATATAGATTGTGTGAAAAAATATGCAGTAAATGCATGGGAAATAGCCTAAGAAAAGTGAGTGAAAATAGATGCATCAAAATCCCCTAAGCTTGAATGGTTCTCTCCCTCGTGCAACACTACCTTTGGATCCATTTGAAAGAGTTTGCAAGAGGACAAATCCTACAAACTATGTTTCTCAATTACCCCCACTTGACGGTCCCGAACCGGCCCTTACCAACCATTGAACAAATAACAACTCTAAATTGACCATAAATGTTTAGTAAAGTTGTCCACACTTAGATCAACGAAACACTATTACCAAAAAACAGTTAACATCATAGTCAATAGGGCATATGCTTATGAAAAATGTGATTCCCTATCTACATTTCTATGATCTACATACATATCTATGTTGAAAGCAGTTCCTCATATGGAAATGAATTAGGGTTTTAATCATAGGTATGGTCTACCATACAGAGCAATGGGTCAAAATGAATAGCTGTCTATGAACAAGAATAACAAGTAACATCCAAATCATGTACTCATAAAGAAAATATTAGGCACCCATAGAATGAAGGGAATGAAAAATGCAGGACTCCTAATGCCTACTATTATGGTGGGATGATGAATGCACTAAATGTCTCATCCTAGTGATGAGTGTGGGTGAAAGGATGTGTACATGTAAACTATTTTTACCTTCTCCTTGAGTTCAAGGCATCTTTTTCTCCTTTTTAATTTGATTTCTCTTTTTTTCTCCCTCTAATTTTTGCATGATTTATGATTAATGCTTTGGATTTCATCATCATTTATTTCTTCTGATGTTTCTTTTTTTCATTGGGCAAGATATAGATCTAGATCCTTTCAACCTTTATTTGGAGAGAAAGCTACACAGATACATGTTGTTCAATATGCAATTGATGGCGAAAATGCAATCTACATGAGATTTGTTATGCAATTACAATGTCTCAATAATAAAGATATACACATCTCTATACTGTTTTTTCTTTTTCTAATGCACTCACAAAGAAACTAACTATCAGTCTAGATATTGTGCTATGCAATGAAGTCAAGAGAAATAATTTGGATTATTTTATTGCCTTGTGGTGGTGAATGAAATGTCATGAAAGGTGGACGTAATCATGAGACTAAGAGACAATGACTTTCTTAACTATGATATATCCCTCTCCTATCAACATGTGTACAGGGTGACTTTAGGGTTTCTTTTTAAAAATTCCATTTAAGATCTCATTACTTGTTTAGTTTGTTTGGACTCAAACCTCGTCATCATACACAAGTTTTGGATAACTTAAGATTTTCATTGATATAAAGTGCACTCAAGATGATTGACCCAAACACTTCCTCCAATTGGTGTTGTCTTAGACTTCAAAAATAAGCATAGGCATATGTGATCCTTTTTATATTTATTGCAAGAGCATATAATTATATTCTTTTTAATGATAGATGCAATCGTGATGAACCAAGCTCCACAATTAAACTATATAGATTGTGGATCCTATTACTTGGGAATAAGAAAACTAAACATGATAGAAAATAAATCAAGTAAGTTGTTCGATCACCCCCCAAGCTTGAACTTGAAAATCTCCTTACAACATGTTTGGTTCGGAGAATTCTGAGTAGGATAGGATTTGAATCCTGCTAATGTTCCCAATCCTACGTTTGTTTGCACTAAAATAGAAAAAGGATGGCACTCGGACGGTTAAGGGAGTCCTGGCTGACTGGGATTCAAAGCTCCGCACTCCCCCTGGTACTTGTGTGGTATACGCACCCTAGGCCCAAAAGCTCTCCCCACGATTGGCTCGAGCTTCCGTTCTCTATTTTCTATGGCACATTTAATCTTATCGCCCTAGCTCACTACATCCACCTTATCAGCGGTGACCCAGCAGCTTTCCTGCACCTTCTTCAATGCTTGGTCTAGTTATATACATCATTCCTACTCGTGACCAATCTCTCAAACATCCGCAGTGTAAGACCCACCCAGAACCCCTACTCTACGGCGGCGGTCTAACATCCACGAATCGCCTGTGGGTAGCGCAGCCGCAAGGGGAGTCCGCTTACTCGTCTCTGGCATTCATACTCAGCGGACTCACCAAGGATACACGATACATTTTCTCATGTGAGTGTCCTTTGTTCCTTTGAGTAGGAGTCGCTTGCACCTTGGTTCAGCCCATCCCCTCCTTATCAGTGGTGGCTGACACTCATCCCCCTTCACGATTTGCTTACAAAGGCAGTCCATGGTGCAGAAATACATCAGGAAGCAGACAGAGTGCCAATAGCACGTTATGAAGCAGTAGTGCAGGCAAGGATAGGAATCCTTTCCAATTTTGCTTCCAAACATAGGACGGAATATTTAAGTTCATATCCCTTACATGTACCATCCTATCTTATTCTATGATGTATACCTTCGTAATCCTTTTCCTTAAACCAAACATGCCCTTATAGTCAAAACTCAAACTAAGTGGTGGGACAGGGGTACCAGATGCTTAGTATAGTGGTGGTGGATACAAAGTTCCCAGTGGCTGACCGGCTTAAACCGCGCATCCAAAAGGAGCAGATTAAAGTCTTTTAAATAGATAACCCGACTTTCAGGCCCCCGCAATGATAACGGGGTCCGATGTAGCGATCGGAGTCGAACACAGGGACAAGGGTGGTCGTTCTAAGAACGTGAAATCAACAATTTGTACTCCGGTAAGAAAGAGAATAGAATGTGTCTCCAAGGGAGACGACGGTTGAAAACAAGATTAAAGGAATTGAAAGAAATAAACCGAAAGACTATCTCCAAATGGAGCTACGAGAAAGAATTAAATTTTTGGGTTAAGAGGTTTTTATAAATGTTTTGTGAAACATAATCCGGGGAGATAAAATTATCATAAAGGTAAAGCACGAAGGAAGAAGACTCGCATAACAGGCGGTAGAGGAAAACCTCTTGCACCCTTCTCTGTCAAAGAGGGTGCCTCCAACTATGTGCCAACACCCTCTGTCAAGAGTAATGACCATGAGTTGGAGTGAGAAGAAAGTCGAGGCGGCCCCGATCTTGGGCACTCTCATACTCCCGGATCAGACTGAACTTTAGAGTTACAACGTCCCTCTCTCGAAGGAGTTGAGACGGGAAACACGATTCGATAGCTAGTCAAAACATGCTCTAAGCATACAAGCTAGAGTTTAGATGCTACAAAGAAATCATCCAACAAAAAGAAACCATACACAGAACAACAAATATTAAACTCTACTAATATCATAATCATAGATATGAAAAAGGGTTCAGTTACAATGTGTGATGAATGAAAGTAAATTGTTGTAAAAAAAGGGAAGATAGATATCGGCCCCCTTGATAAAGGGGGTTGATATACAGAAGCAGACCCCTAAGCAATCTCTAACCTGATACCGGGCGGGAGCTCTGCCCGATATGCCTGTGTCACGCAGCTATCCCCTTCTCGGGCGACACACCGTGACGGGCAGACGTATCGGTCAAGGCTCCCTACCTGATACGGTAGTTTCGGGCGGCTAGCCCTCTCGAGCAACACACCGTGACAGGCAGACCGTATCGGGTTCGGTATCTTGTCGGGTTAGAGGTGACTTAGGTTCTCGCGTTTCTTGTATCGGGTGTAGGGGGAGAGCCATCTCGGGCAGGAGCCCTTCTAGGAACCCCACACATCGGGTGGCCTTCTTTGTCATATCGGGCTATTGCGGCTACCGGGATGGGTTCTAAGTGAACCACTCTCGCCCCTCTCGGGTTGGGGGAATGCTCACCTAGTATCGCCTGACACGCCTTGGGAGTCGACACACTAGCTTCAGATGCTTTCCAAAGTTAACTTTCGTGAGATTCCGACCCGACCCATCGGAGTCATGTAACTGCTATTTATAGGCAGCGGCTGGGAGAAGTTACACTTCTCGTGGGGCCACGCGTCCTAAATCAGCTCCCTTTTTGTGGCTTTGGGGATGGTCGACACCTGTGTGTCGTTCGACACAGCAGGTCTCCGCGTGTCAGGTTACAATCATATCGGGTGGCCATGGCGGGCAAACGCTACCGATGAGGGGCTCGTATCGCGCGACATGCCTTAAGAGGCTGATCAATCGTGGAGGGTAGAGTCTTCTGTCGGGTAAGTGGCGTATCGATCATTAGATCCACCTTGTGTGGCATGTCCGTGTCGCATTGCTTCTATATCAGGTTGAAGCCATGATGGATAAGTGATGTGTCGGGTGGCTGGTAGAAGGGACGATGCGGGTGGCCATCGTTCATGGGTCGGGACGGGCTGTTAGCGGTCTTTTAGGTATAAAATAGGAAGAAATTTGTACAAAAGATGGAAAAAGAGTTAGAGTTAGAGTGCAATTTATTTTTGTGCAAAATCAGGAAAAAAATTAGAGGAAAAGTAGTTTAGAGGGCAGTTTTGATAGGAAAATATAAGCTATAAATAGCCCTAAAATGAGTGTTATCAACTCCCCCAAACTTAGCATTTTGATTGTCCTCAATCAAACTGTACTTATTTTAAAGTTTCATTTGTGATACTACTTCATGACCAGACACTGTCCTCGGTAAAGGGGTTTAAGCACGTTTTTCAAGACGTTCATTGAGAAAATTACATCTACTCACGAGCCACGGACTTTATTTTTTTTCATTGCCTTATCTACGCAAAAAAATTCTCTTCAGCTTCGACGAGACTTTGGTGCGTGGGTTCGAAGTTAGCTTTCACACCGAATAGCTTTTGGGAGCAAGAAGTTGGGTTTTTGCGAAGGTTAAGGATTTTTTTGGTTTTTCTTGTTTCCCATTGTTCCATCCAGGTACGGGTCCGTTAGCGGGAAAGCGGTCCCTGCAGTCCAAGTCAGTTGACTTTAGAGCAGTGATTTCAGATCCTACGTCTACCATGCCTAAAGATGGGTACTTTTGGAAGAACAAGTGAGTTTTTTTTTCATTAGGCACAACTCTCATATTTTATTCACTCTCATAAGGCTTCTCTCTTCTTTTTTTTTCATTTTTTGAGATTTTGGCAAATAATGGAGAAAAAGAATTTTGCTGTTCGGGCTGCTTTTTCCTTCATATGCACTTCTCTTACCTGTTGTGAGATAAAAAAATTCAAAATTGGCGTAGAAAAAGTCGTAGCCTTTTTGTCGTTTGAGACTGCATTTTCAGAATGATCATAAAAAAAGTGTGCACCATCTTAGACACAAAGACAACAATTTGGAAAAAGAGGTATCTGGTATGCACTATTTAGTATATGTGTACATTTGTATAGAGGTAAGGAGTTGTATATGCACTATTTTGTTTAGATTTGTATATGTATATGTATATGTGCACATGGTACATTTAAAAAGAAGGAAGGAAGACAAAATGCAAAATGGGAGAAATTGTATACGTCCCTCACTGATATATAGTACCCCCCCAAACTTATCCCACACTCTGTCCCAGAGTAGTGAGAAAAGATAAGGTGAGGTAGTGATAAGTTAGTGAGGGCTAGCTGGTGAGCGTGCCTCTGTCAGATATAAGCTTCCACACATATACTCCACGTTTGCTGTGATAGTCGATGTGGTAGAGCTTGTCAGGCGTTTGTTGTAGTGTCACCGAGCTAGAGATCCATTCTAGCATGAAGATGTCACAGTCATTGGATAGATGAACTTGTTGTGGACTACTATGGTAGAACTGAAGCTCGTGTCATTTGCTCTCTGCCGTCTCCAAGAATGGCTGGAGCAGCATTGCCACCTTTGTATAGTATTTCCTTATTAAGTGCTTGAGGGGTGTCAATGTTGTCAATGTACACTGCAATGGATGATCTTTGTTGCTATCTGAGTTGTTGTAGAAAATTCCTGCTCGTGGGCGAGTGTACATCATTAGGAGCGTCCAATGGTTGTAGTGTAGGATAGGCAGGAAGATGACATGTGGCATTCTGCTCTGTATCTCTGCCAGAAAAGATTGTTTTGCTCCCGACTCATCGGCAAGGCAGATGTCGTTGAACAACATTGGATGGGCTGTGTATGCATGTTCAAACTTTCTATGTAGTATCTGGATGTAGGCGGCCACCACTGATATCGCCAAACATCCTCCTTCTGTCACCATGTCCCTTAAATCGTCAACTGGGACTATGACAATGCCTACCTCATAGATGATGTCTGCGTGGGTAGAGTCAGCTAACTTCTGCATGATCTCGTTTACCTGTTCATGTGTTAGTGTAGAGAACGAGGAATGGTCGAAGTTGTTGATCATTTCTTCTGAAGCATCAGGCGAAGTAGGGCCTTCTTTTGAAAGTATTTCTTCTAGAACATCCATCTGCTTGTCTGCCTTGTAAACGTTTGTGGCCTTCTCGGCTTCTTGATCTAGAGGGCCGCTAGGCGGGGAGGATATGCCTTCTTGATCGTTGTTCAACACCTTCTCTGGGACGCCTGCGTCTTGGAAATAGCGTCTGTCCTTGATCAGTAGAAGTGCATATGTGCTTCTGAGCTAGTAGAAGTTACGGCCATTGAGCTGCCTTATGTATCCAAAAATGTGGAGCAGCTAAATGGCGCGAAGGACAATGATGGTGTTGTTCCTACTTCCCACTTCTTCTTAGACGGGGAAATCTCTGATGCTGAAGAAATTCCATATTCCGAAGTGGCGTTGGACTCCATACTTGATCACTCGAAGTAGACGCAGCGGAAGGAGCCTGAGAATCTTATCTTCGGGGCGTACAAATGTGTGTTCTGAGCGTGGTACCTCCTCGTTGCAGTAGCTGAGGAGCTAGACGTCATGATTCTGAAGATTAGCTACGTAAAGAAATCAATTTTTTCTATGCTTTTAAGGGGCCAACACCAATGTTGCATTGTGTTCTTCGATGTGCTGCAACATGTTTTCGCCAGAACAGAATCATATGACCCCATCATCAACCTTCTTGCCAAGGCTGGGGTGGCAGTATATATCAGTTGTCGGCCTATCCTAGTGCTAAGATTCTCCAGTATGGCACCTTCCAGGACCCTGAACAACTTCTTTGTGATGACGGATGGTGAGAGGAATATACTCCTCAACTCCCCCCATCGTGTAGAGAAATACTTGTCACTCCAGACGACGTCTTCTTCATCAGCCTACGATCTCAGGACCTTGTTCAGCAGCATTTAATCCCTGATCGTCAAGTATCCGATGGCTCTTCTGTCAAAATCTACCATATCGAATGAAGTGATCTCTGACATCGCAGAAAATGCATCTGTCGTCAAGATTCTTCCTCTTGGGGGTGTCTTTTGTTTGTTGTGTAAATGTCCCTCCCTTCTCCCTCTGATTTATCAGAAGAGTCCTCCCCGACCCTGATTGATTTGTTGTTGTCTTCAGCTTCGTCCAGGGAGGCAGAGGGAGCATCTTCATCCCTTCTGCGGGAGCTCTCCTGTCTATCTGGAGCCCCATCAGTGATCTTGTGTGTCGTTCCTTCCTCGGGCGTTGTGGAGGGCCCGCTGGAGAAGGAAGGGGATGATGTCCCAGAGGAGGATGTTGATGAGGAGGGTTGGCAACCTGAGCCAGGAGGTGTTAGAGACCTCCTTGGCTGTCTTGAGTGGGGGTGGCCATCCCTCCAGTTAAGCTTCTCCTCAACTGCGTCGAGGCGTAGGAGGGCCTATTGTAGTGTTGCTTTAAGTGTCTCTAGTTGGCCGGAAAGGCCAACTAGAGTTAGCAGTTGTTGCTCCTGTTCGCTAAGCCTCTACGGGAAAATAGAAAATTTGCGAGTAAGGGAAGAAAAGGTAATTGAGTGGTTGCTCATTACCTACCGTAAATTGTCAAATTCTTGAACAAGGATCTCCCCCAAAGACAGAGGTGTTGTGTCATATCTCCCTCTCGATCTCGTGACACTCCTCACACGTGAAGATCGGCCCGATGACTACTCGACTTCAGGCGGGTCCGAGCCCATATGTATCGTCCACGAGGGTGTCACTTCAGGGTGAGGCGTTGCACCTTTGTGGCTGCCTCTGCCTCACCTGTCGGTGTTGGTAGAGAAGGGTGTGAGGTGGGTGTCTATTGTTCTACCATCTGGTTGTCAGAGACCTCCTTCGCAGCTACCACCGGCGACGTTGGCAGTGGCGTTGGCGTGGGTTGTGCAACCCTGAGCTCCGTCACGAGGAGCTCAACGAACACCCCATTGCTGGCGTCTGGCTGTACCATCTCCTCCACCATTGAAGGCGCAACAGAAGCTTTGGGAACTGCGGCTGTCTCTCCCACGACACCTTCCCTCGGGGCTATCATCGTTGTCTCAGCCCCAGTTGTCTCGGCGACCTCTATGATCGCCATTACTTCTTCTACAGACACTTTAGTTGTTGTTGTGGCGGCCGCGACTGGGATAGGAGTAGAGACGACAACTTTATCAGTGGCTGCTGCCGGTTGCGCGGGGGAGGTGGGTGGCTCGGTAGGGATTATGGAAGATTTGTCCTATCGGGCATCAATAGGAATTGGTCCTCCCCTTGCTGCCACCCTTTCTTGTATCCTGGCGATGGTGGCATAGGCTGCTTCAACCTCCACAGCTTCGATCTATGTTGTGGTGAAGACCAGCTTCTCTGCATCATAGTTGATGTAGAGCGGGAGGGGTAGAAGATTGGAAGTTCTTGCAAACGTGTAGAAGTACTGACGCCCCTCCTTCTTGATAATGTTGGCCCTTTGCAAGAACTTCATGTTGATCATGGCGTCACCTCAAGTCCTCGACAGGCTACGCGGCTCCTTCGGGTATCACAACCCTGTCGCAATCAGATTGATGATGCCACCCATGCAATACTCCTTAGTGGCATCTTTTATTGGGTACAGCCGGTTCAGCAAGAAGCATCCTAGATTGACCACCTTGCCCTCCATCATGTACTACATGAGATGGAATTTCTTCGGTGTATATGTTTCTCGTCTCATACTTGCTGAATAGGAGGCAAGCCATGATCTTGTGGATGATCTTCCAAAATCATGAGTGTATGGCCGCCACTTTGCTTCCCGGCTTGTAGGACGACTCGTCGGTTAGTTTCTTCCAGACACTGACCAGGTTGAAGTTGTCACCCTCGCCAATCCTGGTGCCTCTATTTAGCATTTCCTTCTCAGTTTCTGAGGAGGAGGAGATTTTGTTGAGCAGCTTTTCTGAAATCTCATGCTCAACGTTGTATAACCGGCCATGCAGCCGGTCTGCCCCTCTGTATCTCTCCACTTCTTCTGGCCCATTGTGGACTCGTCGGAGGGAGGACATGAACTCCTTGGTGAGTTCAGTATAAGATCCAGAGAGGTTGAAGCAGATCGTCTTCAGCCCGAAAGCTCCCAAGACATTGTCCAGTCTGTTGCAGATTCCCAACTGGTGGAAGGAGGGCTGGTGGCAGATAATGATCGGACTATAGATCTTGGCCGCCAGTTCCGTGTACCTTTGTTGATGCTCCTCGTTCATGGGCATGAACCGGCCTATAGAATTGGCCAGGGGTTCTGTTGTCGTTGATGGGGTTGTCGCCGCTTCTGTCCTTGGCCACTTCTCGGCCCTAGATGGCCCCACTGAGTGGGGATTCGAGCACTTCTGCCCGACTGTGGAGGCTTCTTTTGTGGCCTCTGTGTTGATCCTCCGGCCATGCTCATCTACTTGGATGATGGTTTGCATGGTGCAGGCCATTTCTATAATTGTCAAATGAAAGTATTAGTAATCATCAAAACTTCTTAATGGGTCACCTTACCTCATATCGGGCGGCAGGGTTGTGTCCCCCGATACAAGGTAGGTGATACATTTTAAGTTGAAACTAGAAAAAGCTCAACACAAACAAGTCGATATTGGGTATCGAGTATCGTTAACCAAATAGACTTTTCCCGACATGGCTGCCCGATACGTCAACGCGACAAAAGTCTCGCCCGATACAGGTATCACCCAGCAAAATTTTAGTGGCCGATACGATCCCAAGTTGGTTAAATAAAAAGCTTGTCGTGTGATTAGTCAACATGCCTGATACTGGTGATCCTACACGATACGCATCGCACGATACGTGTACTGAACGACATGGTCAAAAGGACCCCGATATCGACATTGTCCAATATAGGAGCCGCCCGATACGAAAGAGTGTTAGGCAACATGAGTTGAACTATCTTACCCGATATGGGTGGAATGCACCTCGTATCGCCTAGCACGAAAACCTCGCGCGACACAATAAACTAAAGCTACGCGATACAAGCTGCCCGATATAATAGGGCAAATCGGGCTATAGTTGTTTCTGAATGATTGATGTGCGATACGGGAGCTCGCAAGGATGGTCAGCACGAGAGTAAAAGCTAAGGGAAGATGCACGATAAGGGAGGAGGTAAAAAGTAAATGCAAGTGCCTGACACATTTAACCAAGGTTACTATATAAACCCATCTCGAGCGGGGGTAAATCGGGTAAAATTGGGACATGTGTCGTGCGAGGAGACCAATCATTCCCGAGACGAGTAGTTAAATCAGACAAATCATCCACGTCAAGGGTTGATTTGGCTTCCTGACCACGACTTGATCATGGTGGTAAGGTGTGTCCCATGAGCTAGGTGTATCGCAAGACACAGATTCGTCGTTAAAGTCAGATACTCGATATCATTTCCCGATAAGGGTGTGTCGTGCAAATCGAGGAGCCTTGCCAGATATAGGTCTAGACGATTCGTAGCCCGATATAGTGCCACACTCACAGCCTGTCGATTGCTCGACACTACTATGCGAAACGGGCAAAGGTTAGTCAGATGCCCGATTGCGCCAGAGAGCAAGGTATCGGGCATGGCAACTTTATGTGCCCGATACAAGCTTCAAAAAGGAATACAAAACAAAACAAAATAAGAGAGGAAAAACTAAAACTAAAGAAAGGATAACATTGATGGGAAAAACATCATTGTCTTAAAGGAAATGACTTCTAGCCTCAGATAATATTACTCATCAATGCTTAAAAACTAAATCAGTGGCCCACAAAATGAGAGAGTCTGTGCACGTGGCACATACACTGACTCGGGCCTTATTACATTGATAGCGTTCGTAATGTTTTTCTTATAGGAAAGGAAATAACATCCTATTCTAAGGAAAGTAAAGACTCGGGTTGCCTTCCGAGTAGCACTGTGGTTTCCGTCGTCAGCTCAACGGCTTCAAAGTCCTTCACTCTGCTCCTTCGGTTGTTGTTTCAGCATCTTGTAGGTCTATCTCTGATCTTCTTATGAACTCTTCATCTTCATAGTACCTCATAACTTTGTGCCCATTCACCAGAAAGACTTTTGTTGGATCTTCTTTGTCGTGCAGTTCCATCATCCCTGAAGGATAGATCTTCACCATTGTGAAGGGTCCGGACCACCTTGTTTGCAGTTTACCTGGAAAAAGGTGGATATAGGATTTAAATAAAAGAACTCTGTCACCTTTTCTAATGTCCTTTCTCTTCAGGTGGGCATCATGCCACACCTTGGTCCTCTGCTTGTAAATCCTTGCATTTTCATAAGCGTGTAATCTCAGCTCCTCGAGCTCCTGCAGCTGTAGGAACCTCTTTTGCTTAACCTTTTCTAGGTCCATATTCAGAAACTTGATTGCCCGGAGGGCCTTGTATTCAAGCTCCAATGGTAAGTGGCAAGATTTTCCATAGATTAACATGTAAGGCGGTGTGCCTATGGGCATCTTGTATACAATTCTATAGGCCCAGAGAGCATCGTCTAACTTCAACGCCCAATCTTTCTGCGTGTGGCTGACAGTCCTTTCTAAGATTTGCTTGATCTGCCTGTTTGACACCTCCACCTGCCCAGATTTTGGGGGTGGTATGGTGTAGCAACCTTGTGCCTGACCTCATACTTCTTTAGTAGTGATTCAAAATGCTTCTCTCCAAAGTGTGATCCACCATCGCTTATCACAGATCGGGGTACCCTGAAGCGAGGAAAGATGGTTTTCTCAAACAGCTTAATCACAGACTTGGAGTCACAACTTTGAGTAGCAACTGCCTCAACCCACTTTGATACGTAGTCCAATGCTACTAGGATGTATTGATAACCTTTTTATGGGGGAAATGGACCCATGTAGTCTATTCCCCAGACGTCAAAGATCTTGACTTCCATCCAATTTGATAAAGGCATTATATTTCTTCTTCTGATATTCCATGTAGATTTGCATTCCTTGTAGACTTTCACATAGGCAGTTGCGTCCTTGAATAGCGTAGGCCAGAAAAACCCAAATTGAAGCACTTTAGTGGCTATTCTGTCTCTGCCATGGTGCCCCCTGTAGGGTGAAGAATGGCATTCTTTTTAAATACTTGGGACCTCCTCTTCTGGTATACATCTTATGTACAGGCTGTCAGAACACCTTTTGAAAAGCAAGGGGTCGTCCCAGTAGTAGTTCTTGACATCAGATAAGAGCTTCTTTCTCTAGTTGTAGGTGATGCCAGGCGGTAGCTGTCCACAAGCTAGGTAATTGCAAATGTCTGCAAACCAAGGAAAGGTTGGCTCGTCAGACTAAGCCATCAACAAAGCTTCATCAGCATAGTTGTCGTTAATAGGAAACTTGCTTTCTTCCTCAGAGGTTATTCTTGAAAGATGATCAGCGACTACGTTTTCCTTGCCTTTCTTATCAATTATCTCACGATTAAACTCTTGAAGTAGCAGGGCCCATCTCAGCAATTAGGGCTTTGTATCCTTCTTTTGCATCAAGTAGTGAATAGCTCCATGATCAGTATAGACTTTTACTTTTGCTCCAATGAGATAGGATCTGAACTTGTGAAACGTGAAGATGATCGCTAACATTTCCTTCTCTGTGGTTGTGTAGTTTACCTGCACCTCATCTGGGGTTCGGCTGGCGTAGAAAATTACATGATATTTATTATCCTTAGTTTGTCCTAGGACAGCCCCCACAACATAGTCGCTAGCATCACACATCAACTCAAAAGGAAGCTCCCAGTCTAGAGCTCGAAGAATCAGGGTATTCACTAAGTCCTCCTTCAGAGACTAAAAAGCCTTCAAACAATCTTCAGTAAAGATGAATTCTGCATCCTTTATTAGCAGGTTCGAAAGAGGATTGGATATCTTCGAGAAATCCTTGATGAACCTCCTATAATAGCTTGCATGACTGAGGAAACTTTGCACTCCTGTCACGGACTTTGGCGGAGGTAGTCTAGAAATAAACTTGACCTTGCTTACATCAACTTCAATTCCTCTCTTGGAAACCTTATGACTAAGGACTATGCCTTCTTGTACCATAAAATGGCACTTTACCCAGTTAAGCACTAAGTTCTTCTCCTCGTGGTGTTGCAGAACTAAAGACAGGTTCTTCAAACAGACATTAAAATCCTTTCCATAAACAGAGAAATCGTCCATAAAGACCTCTACAATTTCTTCCAGGAAATCTGCGAACATTGTGATCATGCAGCGCTGAAACGTTGTAGGAGCATTGCATAGCCCGAATGGCATCTGCCGAAAATCATACGTACCGTACAAACAGGTGAAGGTGGTCTTCTCTTGATCATCTGGCAAGATAGGAACTTGGTAAAACCTGGAATATCCGTCCAAGAAACAAAATTACTCATGATGAGCTAGCCTCTCAAGAACTTGATTGATAAAAGGGAGAGGGTAGTGGTCTTTATTAGTGGCTTGATTTAGCTTCCAATAATCAATGCACATCCTCCATCCGGTAACAGTCTGGATGGCTACCTCATCACCTTTATCACCTTTTATGACGGTCATACCCCCTTTCTTAGGCACCACATGAATCAGCCTCACCCAGTTGCTTTCGTTGATTGGGTATAGAATTCCCGCATCTCTGAGTTTGATGACTTCCTTCTTTACAACTTCATTCAACATCTGGTTCAACTTCCTTAGGGTTTGAACGAGGGGATTCATGTATTCTTCGAGATTTATTTGATGCATACACATGGCAGGGCTTAGCCCCTTAATGTCATCCACTGAATACCCAATAGCTTGTCTGTGGAGCCTCAACTCTTTAGGAGTCTTTCTAGTTGTTCCTTGGTCAGATTGGCATTGACAATGACAGGATGTCTTTCTTCTTTATCTAAGAACTCATACTTCAAACCTTTTGATAGTTGCTTCAGCTCTGGTAAAGGTTTTGGTACTTTCTCTTCTTCCTCAGTCGATTCCAGAGAAGCATACATCACTGTATCGACCACTTCTTCTTCATTGCTCAGATCCCCTTCATCTTGGTTCAGGTAGTCAAGTATCTCAACTATCTCGGGGTTGTTAACCTCTAAGCTTTCTTCATTTAAAGCTCTCATAAGAGGATCTACCACCGATGCGTCTTCTGCTATTTCTTCACAGTATTGATTATAGCTATCCATGAAGTAAGCTAATTCCAGTAGTGACGGTCCTTTCATAGAATCCTTTACCTTGAAAACAATATTATCATCCCCAATCCGTAGGATAATCACACCCTCAGCGACATCAATAAGTGCCCTTCCGGTTGCGAAGAAAGGACGACTGAAGATGATGGAGCACGTAGGGTCCTCAATGGTATCGATGATAACGATATCACAAGGAATGAAGAAATTTCCTACTCTTATCGAGACATCTTCGACTATACCTACCAGCCTTTTAAAGGTATGGTCTGCCAACTCTATCCTCATATTAGTCCTGACCATATCAGTCAGTCCTAAGCACTGCACGAGACTTAGAGGCATGAGGTTGATACTAGCCCCAAATCGGCGAGACCTTTTCTTTCAACATTGTCTCCTACCGCAAAGGGTATAGTAAAGGCCCCAGGGTCCTTTCTCATAGTCGCTAAATCTGCTTTCATAAAGGCAGATCACATAGTGACTAGATGCACTGTTTTGATCCTTCCACCTCATCTTTTCTTTGTGATTAGATCCTTGAAAAACTTGGTGTAGGTCAGCATTTCTTCCAAAGCGTCGAGAAATGGTACCTCCAGGTGAAGCTTTTTCACTGAATCCATAAACTTTTCACACCTTTTCTTGAGGTGAGCCTTCACCATCTTGTACGGAAACAATAACCTTGGCGAGTATCTTTTAGTGAAAAATTCCTCACTAGGTCCTTGCTCCCTAACTAGAGGGTGCTGCCTCTCTCCCCTGTCTAGATTTTCTGCAATCTTCTCTTACTTGGGTTCTTCTGCCCTCAGCTCTTCAGGGCGATCTATCATACATCTCGATCTAAGGGTTGACATCTTGGCAGACTCTATACTAGAAGGGATCTTCCCCGATGGGTTCTTCACAAGATCAGCTAACTGAGCTAGTTGTTGGTCTATCTGACGCTGATGAGTTTACATATCCCCCATTTGGACTTGCATAGAATTCAAAACTCTTGAGTTGGATAGTGCACTTTGCGCAAGCTGATTATTAATGGTGTTCTGCCTTTTAAGAAAGTCAAAAATTTGACCCACTAAGTCTAGATGGTTGTTGCTATTTGTCTGGCTCGGCCCTTGAGCTTGCACCTGCCCTTGACTCGTGTTAGCGACTTGACGAGGTTGAAACTCTCCCTGACCTTGGTAATTGGTTTTATTCGACTAAAAATAGCTCGTCTTGACATACTATCCTTGTCCACTTCTTTTCTCAAAGACAGGCTGCTGCTTGGGTGGGTTGTACAGTTGATGCGAAATTTTTGCAGCATCCTTGTTGCCATAACTGAAGCCAGGGTGGTATGGCCTCCTGAACGTGACATAGGATACATTCACAGCTTCCTCCTCATCCGAATCACTTTCACTATACTCTTCAGGTCAAGTGTATACATAGCTATCTACTTTGTGGCCTGCTTCACCACAAGTTACACACTTCATAACCTTCTCAATCTGTTTCATTCCTTTTCCTCTGGACTCCTTCAACTGTCAAACATTCATAGATTTTTTTTGAATTTGTGATGTTATCTCCTCCAGAGCTTTTGACTCGATTGATGGTCCTTCATTAGCGGCTTTCTTCATGTATCTTCTGTCAGTTCTATCATACTCAGATCTAGCTTGTAATTCAGCCATGTTCTCAATGATCTTTTTAGATCTGCTGGGCTTCTTCCCATGAAAGTCTCTTCATGCTGCTGCATTTAGTGAAACTCTCTCTTCAGGAGTTAGACCATTATAGAATGTTGTTATCAGAAAACCCTTCTTGTAATTGTGGTGGGGGCAGTCCTCTGGTATTCCTGGTATCTCTCCCAGTCTTCATGCATGTTCTCTCCTGGCTTCTACGTGAAGGATGTGATCTTTTGCTTGTTCCTCACAGTCTTCTCGGTAGGGTAGAACGTGTTTACAAAAGCATCTACTAAAGCATTCCATCCATTCAAAGATTGATTAGGCATTCCAAGGTACAATGACAATGCCTTGTCCTCCAAGGAAAAGATGAAACCCTTACAGTAGATCACTTCTTGTGGAACCCCCCTCATTTTGATGGTGTCACATATATTTTTGAAATCATCAAGGTGATGATAGGGATTGTCATTCTTGGAACCTCCTTGAAAGCTCTTATTCTGAATCATGGAAATCACAGCGGGTTTTCGCTCGAAATTCACAACATCGAACCTTGGAATAATCACTGGGCATCTTGAATTGTTGGCTTTCGTGGCAGCCAACTCTCGGAGGGTCTATTCTTCCTTCTCGAAATCTTCACTGTTGTTGTTCCTATGATTCTTCTCTTGATCATGGTGGTTCCTTCTATGCATGTGGCAGTGATGACACTTTTCATGGTGGTGATCATTGTTAGGTCGCTCTGGTTCAGGTTCTTCTAGCTCTTCATGTAAATGATCGTTATTGTAACGGTCGTCGTCCCCATGTGGTGGTGGGTGTGGTCCAACTCTAGAATTTCACTCGTCTGCGGAAAGTGGTGGTTCCACATGAGGCGGCATGATGACTAGAGTTGAATCGAGAAAAATCTTCTTCCTACCTACCTAAACAGAACATAGAATCAAGTTAGAAAATCATAGTTGATGAATCAAACTATTTTTCTTAGATTTAGATTAGAGGGCTTCAAGTAAGAGTGATGTCAAGATTATTGCTAAGCTTGAGGCACAGGAGTACAGTGAGTGGACTTGTGTTTGTTAACAGTATCATTTTGCCTTGTCCCCGACAATGGTGCCAAAAAGTTGACCGGCCTAAATCGTGCGTCTAATAGGAGCGGATTAAAGTACGACTATCTGGTGAGTTGTGTTGAACTGGTCAGTTTAGTCACATTGAGCCGGTTGGTTCAAGGGTAGAACTTAGACAATTCGATCTCAAATTAGCCTGACAACCCAAACGGCCATCTCACTTAGTGAGATGCCCATCTAGCTACCCAACCAACTGTCTCACTTAGTGAGATGGTCATTTGGAAGTTTAGTCAGCCAATTAAGCGATCTTTTGCATGAATTGAATACCTAAACACTTTAGTAATCAATCCAATCATCATTCAAGATAAACTCCTCTTCTAGATGAGTTACTATGTGTGTGACCCTATAGTTCCCATATCACATTGGAAGTGAATGTCCATAACTAGCTTATGACATCATACACCAGGAGAGGTGCCTAGTTGCACATGAGTGTTATCCAAGTGAATGGAAAGTTGGAGAACAACTTCAACCTATAGTCTGTGTAAGGTGTTGTAGTGATTTTATAATCCTTATCTCTGATATCCAGAATGAACTCAAGGCATGGATTTTTCATCCTCTCAATGTTGAATCATTGTTTCTTGAACCAAGAGCAGACTGTCTGAGATAATGTGAGCTCAATATTAAATATTGATTCATATGTGCATGCACATGCGTTTCTTAGTCTCTTTTATCAAGTGGCCAAGATATCATACTCCAATAGGAGGGACAAATCCCATATCAATGAATCACAATCTATCCCCATGTGTCAAATTCACCCAATCATCACTGTTATAACAACCCATGCTTTAGGACTACATTTGATGATGTCAAAGTGTACCCAACGACATGTGAGGAGTGTAGTGATTTGAGGTCTAAGAATCACAATCACCACCTTCAATATGAGAGATGAGTGTGACTTACCATATGATGGTTTCCATGTGTCACTCTCAAGGTGGGTCTATTTGATACACTATTCCCTAACATGTATCTGTGTGCTTGGTTTGATGTTGCCATATCATGACTAATGAGATTTTGTCATCAACTAACCCACACTCTAGTCTTTAGTTTTACTAGTGTCTATCTACCTTCCATAGTAACAACTGACTAGGGACATTATAAGAATGTACAAAATCTTAACATTTGTATGATCTCATCCTTCAAGTCACATATTTGTGGATATACGTCATTAAGTATTGTCATTCAGTAGAAATTCATTGTCTCCTCATTATCTCATAACCAAGTGAAACATATGAATTAGAAGCTTGCCTTTATATATACTATTATTAATTGAATCCTTTTAGGTAATTATTCCATGTCAATCATCATATAATTGGCTCTACAGACATACCTTACCAACAGACTCCCACTTGCACTTAGATCCAATCACCCATGAATCTCATTCATAATGATCCAAAGATGTCTGATATGCTTCTATTTTGCTACTACTTATCCAGCGGGTTAGCAACACTTTACTATCAGTCAATATATTGCATGTTTCGTATCTCTTAACTCTGAGATGAAACCATTGTAATATGGTATCTGATATTCCATGCCTAACAATTAGTTGCATTTCTGTCACAATATTTCTACTAAGCCATCAATGGTTGGAACATCTATAAGTTCATCATATGAACCTTTTAGATCCATATTGTATCACTCTGTGTTCACAACACATGTATACTCAGCCTCTATCGTAGAATATAATTAATGGCTATTAGTTCAGAACCCTTCTGATTAATCATCACTTGTCTCTTTTAAAACAAAACATATTTTAATTCATGATCACTTTTATCATTATGGAAGCTTGCATCTATGTAACTCTTTACATACAACTATTCCATATATTGCTATCATTATTGACTAGAAATTTGTCCTTAAGTACTTCACAAGTACTAATGGATGTCCTTAATTATTTTCCAATAACCCTTATTGGAGTTTATGCCATCCAATACATACTAGATTATATGGGATAAGTGTGTTAATATCTTACATGATAGATCCACTGTTGGGTTGGTCCATGGTATCTTAATCATTCTACTTCCATTCTTAACAAGAATTGGAACATCGGGTTCATGAGAGACTAATCTCGATTCTCTCACACTGAATCCTTCTATGTTGAACTTTTCAACACATTTCTCTTGTATGTCCTTAAACTTCCATTGTGAAACATTCAAGAACTATCTCATAGGTCTTGATCCTTATCTTATAAGATGTTTCAGTTAATCCTTCATTACCGATGGTGTTTTCATGCCATATCTCAATATTAACAATATTGAGATGTCATTCCTCATTATATGTGGAATATTCATATATGCTCCCACCAAATCTTTGTAATCATAGATTTCATTTTTTATCTTGAATCAAGTCAAACTCTTTAGCTATCTTATCAAAACAAAGATCCCATTTTTGAGATGTTTGTTTCAATCCCTGATTGAACTTTGTAGTTTATAGACTTTATTTACATTCATGAAGTTATAAAACCCTTTAGGTTGTGTCACGTACACATCCTTTAAAGTCATCACATAAGGAATCTGGTTTTATCTTCTTATGCAAAATATCTTCATCTATTCAATCTCCAACAACAAGCATGACAATTGGTAAAGAATTTTTATCATGTTCAATAACTTGAATTGATTTGAAACCTTTTCAACCAATCTGTTCTTTTATGTTATCCATGTAGGTCTTTACCAGAAGACCCTACTACACCTTTTAGGTATTACCCTTTAGGTGTCACTACGAAGGTCCTACCTTGCTATTTTACATGGATGCCATAATGGCCTTGGGCCACTTACTCAGATCATGGAATTGAATAGCTTCTAGTTAATTAGTTGGCTCATCATGTTATGACCAACCCATCGAAATCGTTGGATTCACAATCCTCCAATCTGAGATGTGCTCTACTAGAACTATTTTATTCTTTGTTACATGAAAAACTTGAGATTACAAAACACCTTGTGATTCTCTTAGTTCTCATTGTACCTCTTTTTGGACCTCGAACATTTTGAGTTTTACTCTTACTCCCACTAATTCTTTAGGAACTCATTTATCCTATCAACAAAACACTTTTGTTATTGGATTGGGATTAATAGTAATTATGGTTTGTGGACAAACCTTCTTCAAGAGACTACTTTATCAATGTAGGTTTCAATCATGTATACATATTGGGACATACCCAAATCATATCATATATGATGTCTTATAAACCATTCAAACGGTACATCATTTAGTGATAGCTTTGTATTTATGAGGGTATGAGAAGATTAGATTAATTGATAATCATATCATGACTTATCATGGTATAATTCCTTCATTCTGAGACATCATCATGCTCAGATGGATTTAACTTGTGATACATTGTCACAGTCCTTTCCTGAAGGTTGTCAAGGCATTGATGCAAATTATTTCAACATTCAATCTCATCAAAGTTTCTTAATACTTTTAGCAAAGTTTTACTTCATTTGTTATCTCCTTGAACACTTCAAGAAATTCTATTTTACTGAGTACATATCATCATATTAGCCATAAATGAGGTATAAGAAATTATCAATAGTATTCTTTCCTAAGATCTTAATGCATCATATGCATGAGGTCTAATGAAAGCTTCATCCTCCCACTAAGTTTAGTGAAGGACATCATGTTATATTGTGTGTGAATAATACTATCATGTTTCCTTAGGTTCAATAACCAAGGGAGTCTTGGTAAACATCAAAATGTATTCTAGGCATGAAATTCTCCTATTTGCACAAGATGACTAATGCTAACGATAGTCTTGAATTATCAATTATAATCCTTTGTTATAAACATTATTAACATTCATCCATCTTTGGATCATTTTTCCAAAATATTAGAAGATGTTTTTTTGTGCCAATGCCATACAAGATCATATCTTTTGAAATAGAAGCACTAATAAATCTTTATTGATAATTATCCTTGTCCATAAACAATTCATAAAGAAAAATTTCCATGCTAATGGCATAATGAAATAGCAATTCTAGTAACTCTATTACATACCCAATGGGCTAAGATAAATTTAGTAGACTATGACTTCCGCAACAGTTGGTCCGCCTTGTCCAACTTTGTCCTTCTACGAGGGCTTTTACTTCTTGTCAGATTCTCCACATCAGTATGTTTGATCTCTATCTGGTATCATATACCAAAGTTTAAGAAGTAACCAAATTTGTCTTATATTGTTTATACCTAAAGTGAAGGCCTCAAACTTCTTCTTTAGTTCCTCTAAATAGAGTGGGCAATTTCTCTTCCAATGTCATGGTTGGTGACAAACGTGACAACTGCCTCTTTGTTACTGACAACTGCCTCTTTTTTTCTTTAATTCCACCTTTTGCCTTGAGATCTGAAGACTTAGGCTTCTAGCTAGCTTTAGAACTATTCTTATCTTTGACTTTGCCTTTAGACTTCCCCTTTGTCTTGTTGATCATCATCGCATACTTGGGCTTGTTTTTCTTCATTTCTATCTCAACTGTTCTCAACATGCCCAACAACTCTATCATTGGCATGTCAAAGTCGTTATTGATTTAGTTCATGACAAACTAACTATATGACACTAGCAGGGACTGCAGAATCACATCAGTGGCCAAGTCTTGGCCAAGGGGAATTCCAATCTAGCTAGTTTCTCCACATAACCAATGAGCTTGAGTACATGAGGACCTATTGGATCTCCTTCTACCATGATGCACTTGAACATCACCTTGGAGACATTGTATCTCTCCTATCTTGCCTGATCTTGGTACATGTTCTCGAGATGTGTGACCATCTCAGTCACCCCCATGTTCTCATGTTTCCTTTGCAACTCATCGTTCGTGGAGCATAACATCAGACCCTTGACGTCCATGGCATCTTCTACATGCTTCTTATAGGCATCCTTATCAGCCTTTGGTACATTTTGTTTTTCATGTGTATTGCTATTGGAAAGCATCTTACACTTTATTTGTTAGATTGAGGGGTTTTATATATATTGTATATATATATATTGACATATATTGTATCCAATCACCACAAATATAGTATGTATCATATACATGCTATATCCCACAAAGTAAACATGCAATATAAAACAAAAAGTGATGGTTATGGCCATGTCTACTTGTAATTCCTTAGATCCACAAGGAGTTACTACCACCTAGGTCAATTATCACATCATATGTATGAGCTTGCGGTTGATGTAGATTTGTGCTTGCCAATCTAGGTAGATCATATCAACCCTTGAACTATTCGTCTTGCCTCTTGGCCGGTCGGTTGGTCCTCTTGTCCAAACGATGTTTGGACTCCTTCCAAATGGCCGGTTGGGTCTAACAGGTGGTTGTATGGTCCTTTTGTTCTATCCTCCAGATGGTTGACTCATCTCACAAACTGATTGTATCAACCGGCGATGAAGATCTTCCTCATCATTTCATGAAAAGAAACTATCATATTGCTACTTTATTACATTGAATAATAGGAACCTCGAGTTACATTTGAGGGGAACAAAGGTAGGAAAGCATTAACTTTACATTGAGAAAAGGGAGGTAGAGGCTCGATACACACACTGAGATAAACAAGAATCAAACCATCCAACCACATACAAATAAAGGGTATTGGCCATAACCATGCTACACATCCACCATCAAAGCTTCTTTTAGGACGACATGTGTAAATTGAATATATATATATGTGTGTGTGCATATTTATGTATATATATACACACACACACATATATATATGTTAGTTTGGAATAATGTGGTCCTTGATCAGATACACATATGATAGCATTTTAAATATTCACATTGCATGCAATGAATAAATGATAAAACCAAAATCCACTCACATCAATTATCCTAAATAATAATAAATTAACGTGGCTCAGATACCTCTATTGGGAAAAACGAGCACAAACTATTACAACAGAAACAAAAATTTATTCTATCTGTGTTCCCATGCCAGCAAGATCTCGTCAACTACTATGAAATAGGAAGGATTGTTTTAGCAAGTTATACCTTTTCCTAGAGCAAGTCTAGTGACAAAACTCGCTTCTTTGCAATTGCTGACTAGTTGCTCTTGGACGGTGGATGTGCAACTCCTGGTCTTTAGCACAAATAGTTGTCTGTGCAACCTCTATAGCGACTCCAGTGGTCTCGCCACAGATTATAGGTTGACTTTGCCCTCCGAGCTGCAACCAAAGGACTCCTACCTCTAGAGAATTCCACACGGACCAACTAGAACTCCTATCGTTCACCAAGAACAGACAGGAAGGAGTTGTCCCTCTCATTGGTGTACTAGTCACCAACATGACCTCCAACAATGACAACTTCTTAGATTCTCTCTCCCGTTGGCTATCCCTTCCTTTCGGGTAGGACTTGTGTGGGATGTCTTAGTTACCACAAGCAAAAAGGACAATAGATGTCGGAGGATCTGATTCTCAGTTGTCTGTGTTGTGTCTTGGGAACCCATTAGTACCCCTCCTTTTATAGGTGGGGTTAGGGTCAGGATTTCCAATCTATAAAGGATTGTGTGGGAGTGGAAGGGATTGGAATATCTTGAATTTTTTCAACCTAGGAGACGCCAAACGATCGTATGACACCCCCAGATGGTCGTCTCATGTTGACAAACGACTGTTTGGTAGTTTCCCAATTGGATATGGATTTGGAAATTTCGATTCCAATCAATATCACATATTAATTTTACTTGCATTCCAAGTTTGTGCAATTGAAACTATTTGGAAATCATACAAAATCTTCATTCGGCCCAACCAGGCTGTCTCACCCAGATGAGATGCATGTCTCACTCACCTAGATGGCTCTCTGGTGAGTTGAGCTAAATCGATCGGTTCAATCACATTGAGTCGCTTGGTTCCAGGGCATAACTTAGCCAATTCGAACTACGATTAATGTGACAATCCAAATGGATGTCTCACTCAGTGCAATGCTTGTCTGTCCATCCAAACGGCTGTTTCACTCAGTGAGATGGTCGTTTGGCAGTTCAATCAGCCAATCAAGCAATCTGTTGCATGAATTGAATACCTAAACACTTTAGTAATCAATCCAATCATCGTTTAAGATAAAATCCTATTCTAGATGAGTTCCTATGTGTGTGACCCTATATGTCCCATATTACAGTGGTAGTGAAAGTCCATAACTAGCTTATGAAATCACAAGCAAGGAGTAGTGCCTAGTCACACATCAGTGCAATCCAAGTGAATGGACAGTTGGAGAACAACTTTAACCTATAATATGTGTAAGGTGTTGTAGTGATTGTATACTTCATGTCTCTAATATCTGGAATGTACTCGAGGCATGGACTTGTCATCCTCTCAACTTTCAATCCATGTTTGTTGAACCAAGAGCAAACAATATGTGATAATGTGACCTCAATATCATATATTCATTCACATGTGCATGCACATGTGTTTCTCAGTCTCTCTTATCAAGTGTCTCGAATATCATACTCTAGTAGGAGAGCCAAATCTCATATCTATCACTCACAGTCTATCCCCAAGTGTCAAAGTCACCCAATCATCACCGTTATAACAACCCATGTTTCAGGAATGTGTTTGATATTGTCAAAGTGTACTCCACGGCATGTGATGAGTGAATTATTTCAGGTCTAAGAATCACAATCACCACCTTCACTATGAGAGCTGATTGTGACTTACCATATGATGGTTTCCATGTGTCACTCTCAAGGTGGGTTTGTCTGATACATTGTTCCCTAACATGTATTTGTGTGCTTGGTTTGATATTGTCATATCATGGCTGATGAGATTTTATCATCAACCAACCCACACTCTAGTCTCTAGTGTTACTGGTGTCTATCTACCTTCCATAGTAACAACTGACTGGGGACATTATAAGAATATACACACTCCTAACATTTGTATGATCTCATCGTTCGAGTCACGTACTTGAAGACATATGTCATTGAGTATTTTCATTCTATAGACATTCACTCTGTCTCCTCGTTATCTCATAACTGAGTGAAACATATGAATTGGAAGCTTGCCTTTGTATATGTTATTATTAATTTAATCCTTTTAGGTAATTATGACATGTCAATCATCATATGATTGTCTCTACAGGCATACCTTACCAACACATGGTGCTAATACTTTTTTGACTAACAAATAGAACCTCAAGCATTATTCTAGAGGAGAGGTTGTACATGAGGAGGAGGAACTAAAGGTCAATGAGCTTCCTTGAGAAATTGAGCTATATTGATTTTTGTACCTAGGACATTAAACTAGAAAACTAATGGGAGGCAACCAATTCTTCTCTATTTTTGTCATGTATATTTTGTTTAGGACTTTTTATTAGTTACATTTAGTATATCTAGTCATTGAGTTTTAATTTGTGTAAAATAGGTGCTTTGTTGCTTTTGTGTGGTGTACATGCAAAGATAGTATTGACATCACCCATAACAGAGTCGCTAGCACCGACCTACTAAATTTTTTTATCACAAAATTCCTAAGAAGTTTTGGTACCAATGACAGGTAGGTTGGTGGCACCGAATCCCTAATAGGTCAAGGCTATAGAAAGTAGGTGGTACCAACATCACTACTGATAACACCCTAAAGTCCATGCAAAGACAACTGAGCTATAGAAAATTTCCCGTCATTCACTGAGAGGCTGCTTGGTGGTATCGACATATTTATCTCAAAGATTATAAGGATCAAAACATCCTGGTACCACTGACAACATGGTCGATGGCACTGATATTTTTCAACAGAGGCCATTGAAGCTACAAAAATTTTGGCATCAGTACCACTGAGACCTTCCTCGATGGCACCGACACAAACATCAGAGGTGGGCCAATTTTAGCTCGGTACCACCAACAACCCTATTGGTGGAACCGACTTATGAAGCAAATATTCATTGCACAGCCAGCAATAGCCACAATTATCTTCATCCAATCTTTGGTACCACTGATCCATGCACATGTCTTATCAAGGTGGTACCATCAAATGGAACCACCGACATAGAATGATTTGTGGGTCGGTACAACAACAGACCAAATCCATCAATATCGACAGATGGCAACAACACTCATGGATATCGACAGAAGTTGGTACCACCAACTACTTATGTTGGTAGAACTGACACGATGTAGGCAAGAAACTCTTCTACTGTAAAAGGGGAGGCTATGGGTGATCCCAAAATACTCTTAAAGCATCCCCTCTCATTCAAAAGTCTGATGATCATCTGATAATGCATGAGCATTCTGACATTTCTAAGTCTACAACAAGCTCCCTTGTACCTCTCTCTTCTTCTTTTTTCAATAATGGCATCCCAGATATTGGGATTGTTCATAGGCACATCTGATCAGATGGTCCCAAAGCCATCTAGAATTACCTTCCTAGACGGGGATCAAAGGAAGCAATACATTACTTTGATGAACAGGGACCTCATACAAATTTGGTATGGGGATGGTGCCTTCCTCACTGAAGTTAGCTTCATTGACAACCTTTGCCAAATCTGAACCAACCAGAGCATGGTGGGTGATCACCCTTTCTTTGGTGATTAGCCCACCTACTTGGAGATTGTCTGTGATTTCCTCACAGCAATGGAGGTATGTTGCATCCTCAAGCACATGAAGGTTGAAGGAAGGCGGGGTCAGTTTAGCATGTATAATGCCAAGCATTACCTCACCCTTTTCAAATTCAATTCCATATACATCTAGTCCATGTGTGAGGTACTCTTTATGACTAGTGATTTCAACTTCATCTTGACCTGGAGGCATATCAAAAACCTTCCTTAGGGGTTCATTATCACTGGCACCAGTCATCTGTTATGGACATCGAGCACCAATTCTCACAGGTACTGCACTATTACCTGACAAACACCATCGTCTCCAAGTCCAGTTAGGGGCAAGTGAAGGTACAAGAGGCATTCCTCTATTTTCTATGGTCATTTGACCTAAGGGAAGGAAACAATCAACCTAAGTCATTCTTCCTTCAGTACATGATGGCAGTGAAGAGACAAGTCCAAATAAAATCCCTAATTCACTTTGAGGGTCTGCTTACACCACTTGCCTTACATGTTCGACTCGACCTCTCCAAGGCCAACACACTCAAGATGTTTCCTACGCTTGATTTCATGCACTTCAAGCAGGCCCAACTCGTCCCCAAGTGCCAAGGAAGGGTGTACACCTGCTGCACCATCAATCGACATTGAAGGAAATGGTTCTTCATTATCCCATCTTCCGCCTATGGCATGTGCACTTCCTTTGATGTCATATAAAAGATGTGGAGGCCATACCAGAGAAGGAGGATGTTGCACTTGAGGAGGAAGAAGAAGAATTAGAAGAAGAGGAGGAGGAGGCCACCATGCCTTATACACAGAGGCAATGTTTGCACCAAATTCCACACTTCTATGAAGCATTCAACTCTCCAACTCCACCACCTCCACTGCCAAGAGATGCATTCTCCATGGAGGGAATGTATAAGATGATGCAATCTATAAAGCACGATAGAAGTAAAAGACAACCACCTTGACCTAGGTTTAAGATGTTCAGGAGTAGCTACTTTAGCAGCATCATGCCATCTACAACAGTGAGCGTCTTCTCCTGATCAACTAGGAGAACATTCACACTTGCTTGTAGCACATCGACTACATCATCAGCCACTCTACTACTTTTTTTTTTAGTCAATGAAACTTCACTAGCTTCCAACAACCACCAAATATTCCAACCAATCCACTGACATTCAGTGATACTTTCTACCCACATGATCCATAGTTTCCACTGATAACACTCATTTTAGGGCTATTTATAGATTATATTTTCCTATCAAAACTGCCCTCTAAACTGTTTTTCCTCTAATTTTTGTCATGATTTTGCACAAAAGTAAATTGCGCTCTAACCCTAACTCTTTTTCCATTTGTAAAAATTTCTCTCTATTTTATACCTAAAAGACCGCTAAAGGCCCGTCCCGGCCCATGAACGGCGCCCACCCGCATCGGCCCTTCTACCAGCCACCCGACACGTCACTTACCCGTCATGGCTTCAGCCCGATATAGCAGCAACGCGACATGGACATGTCACGCAAGGTGGCTCTAACAGGTGATACACCACTTACCCGACAGAGGACTCTGCTCGCCATGACTGATTAGCCCGTTAAGGCATGTCGCATGATATGAAGCCCTCATTAGTAGAGTTTTCCCGCCATGGCCACCTGATACGATTGCAACCCGACATGCGGTGACCTGCTGTGCCGGGAGATACACAGGTGTCGAACATCCCCAAAGCCACAAAAAGGGAGAAGATTTAGGATGTGTGGCCCCACGAGAACCGCAACTTCTACCATCCACTACCTATAAATAGCAGCTATAGGACTCTGATGGGTCGGGTCGGAATCTCGCGAAAGCTAACTTTGGAAAGCATCTGAAGCTAGTGTGTCGACATTTAAGGTGCAGCAACACGGTATGACAAAGAAGGCCACCCGATGTGTCGGGTTCCTATAATGGCTCCTGCCCGAGACGGCTCGCCCCCTACACCCGATACAAGAAACTCGAGAACCTAAGTCACCTCTAACCCGGCAAGATACTGAACCCGATACGGTCCGTCTGTCATGGTGTGTCGCCCG